>JAGDQO010001172.1:0-600000 GCA_018342035.1 Solanum appendiculatum
CGGGGGGTAGTAGGCCCGTATAACCATATCGAGGGGTTTGTACCTTGGTCCCTAGCTCGGGGGGTGGTAGGCCCGTGTAACCATATTGAGGGGTTTGTACCTCTTTCCCCTCTCCAAGGGGGTGGTAGGCCTTGGAAATACTATATTGATGGTCACTCGCCACACATGTACTACGTCCCACTAAATATGATTTTTTATGTAAGCATCATTATACATATCATTTCATTAATATGCTATCTATTGGGTATGATTACGCATCTTTCCTATGATGTCCATCTAATGTAGCATTGCATTGCATCCCATATACTTAGTACATTCAAATGTACTAACGCATACTCCATGCCTACATGATGTCACCATGTAGGCGAACCCGGAGCACCTGCTTGACATCCTCCTCCGACGTGCTAGTACAGATTTCTATATGTGGTTTATTGGTGAGTCTCCATTTCGGGGACAGTTGCTTCATGATCTTTTAGCTATGTATAAAACCTTTTCCTTTCATAGTTATTATTTTGACTATGAGGGTGGGCCCGGTAGTTTGTCTTGGCCCCCGCTAAGTACTCATGTTTAGAGGTGGTGTTGGACAAGTTGTGTATTATGCTTGAGCTTGACTCATCTATGGTATTTATGTATCATTTCTTTTTTTGCTCCCTTAGTCCCGATTTCCCCCTTGATTATGCTTATCGTTTATGGTCATTTAATTGCTTCCGTGACCAAGGATGTGTAATGATACGCTATGAGGCTTGTTTGGGGTTCCTTCGGGTTCCCCATTCGCCGGTCACATCTAGGCCCTAGGCTTGGGTCGTGACAAACTTGGTATCAGAGCACTAGGTTGAATGATCCTCGGAGTCCAACACATCGCGTTGATTAGAGTCCGATTCATGGTTGTGTTGTGCCCCACAACTATGAGTAGGAGGCTATGAGACGTTTTAGGAAATGTTTCCCTTCTCCATGTTCTAAGTCATGCTGTAGAGTTGAATTAAGTTCTTCCCTAACGGTTGTTCTTTGTTATGCTAGATCATGCCTAATACAAGAGGAAGACGAGCCCACGCACCCGAGGAACAACCGACCAATGGGGATCTTCGGGATGCCCTTACTTTATTTGCACAAGCTATGGCTAATCAAGCCAACCACGGGACCCAAGCCCCTCAGGATCCTACCCCGGCATCTTGGGTGAGAGACTTCGTGCGGATGAATCCCCCAGAATTCTATGGGTCTAAGTTAGATGAAGACCCTCAAGAGTTCATTGATGAAGTCCACAAGATATTAGCTATCATGGGGGTGAGGTCAGAAAATAAGGCGGAGTTGGCGGCCTACCAACTAAAAGGAGTGGCCCAAATATGGTACAACCAATGGAAGAGAGAGAAGGGGGCAAACTATGTGGTGCCTTGGGAAGAGTTCAAAACGGCTTTCCTTAATCGATTCTTTCCTCTAGAGATTAGGGAAGCCAAATTGGTGGAGTTCATGAATTTAAAACAAGGATCTATGAGTGTGAGGGAGTATGCCCTCAAGTTTAACCAACTTTCAAGATATGCTCCACACTTGGTTGCCGACTCACGGTCTAGAATGAATAAATTCGTGATGGGTGTGTCCGACCTAGTGAGTGAAGAATGCCGGTCCGCAATGTTGATTAGTGACATGGACTTGTCCCGCTTGATGTTCTATGCCGAACAAATGGAGTAGGAGAAGTTGAGGAAGAGGAGGGGTCATGAGGCCAAGAGGGCCAGTTTTGAGGGCAGGTTCCAAAGTTGAAGGGGAGGCCGATTTCATCAAGGCCAAGGGTCTTCTCATGCGCCCCATAGGAGGTTTGCCAATGACGTTCCAAGGGCCCAAGGTGTTGGTGGTATGGGTCCTAGTGATGTATGTCCGAAGTGTGGTAAGGGCCATGGTGGCCCGTGTTTGAGAAATACCGGTGCTTGCTACAGTTGTGGGGAAATGGGGCACAAGGCAATGGATTGTCCCCGAAATCGCAACAAGGGTAAGGAGGTCCGTCCACAAGGTGCCAATGCGGTTCCTTTGGGGGAGAGGGGGCCGACAAGATGGTGCCCCAAGGCACAATCGATTTTATGCTTTGCATGGGAGTCAAGGGGTCGATGAAGTCCCCGATGTCGTTACCGGTATGTTGAAAATCTTTGACTTGGATGTATATGCACTAATTGATCCGGGTGCCTCTCTTTCTTTTGTCACCCCCTTTGTTGCCAAAAAGTTTCATGTTGAGCCCGACTTGTTGCGCGAGTCATATAAGGTGTCTACTCCTATTGGTGCATATATTGTTGCTAGGAAGGTCTATAGAAATTGTCCTAGTTGCATCTTGCATAAAATATTGCCTTGTGATCTTGTTGAGTTGAACATGGTCGATTTTGATGTTGTTCTTGGGATGGATTGCTTGCATGCATACTATGCTTCTATTGATTGTAGAACCCGTAGGGTCAAGTTCCAATTCCCAAGTGAACCCATTCTTGAGTGGGAAAGCAAAATGTGGTAGTCAAGGGTAGATTCATCTCTTGCATTAAAGCCCGTAAGTTGATCTCTAAGGGGTGTCTCTATCACCTCGTGAGGGTTAGGGATGTGGAGTCCAAAACCCTTCTTATAGAGTCGGTTTCGGTCGTAAATGAATTCCTTGATGTCTTTCCTAATGACCTTCCCGGTGTTCCTCCCGAAAGGGAAATAGATTTTGGCATAGACCTCCTCCCCGATACTCAACTCATTTCTATTTCCCCTTACCGTATGGCCCCGGCGGAGTTAAAGGAGTTGAAAGAACAATTGAGGGACTTGTTGGAGAAGGGGTTTATTAGGCCTAGCCAATCACCATGGGGTGCACCGGTGTTGTTTGTGAAGAAGAAAGATGGGTCCTTTAGGATGTGTATTGATTATCGGCAACTCAATAGGGTCACCGTCAAGGATAAATATCCTCTTCCTAGGATTGATGACTTGTTCGACCAATTGCAAGGGGCTAGCCACTTCTCTAAGATTGATCTTCGTGTCCGGGTATTCATCAAGTGAAGGTGAGGGAGGGTGACATTCCCAAGACCAGCCTTCCGGACTAGGTATGGACATTAATGAATTTTGTGGTATGCCTATGGGTTGACATGCACCGGCTACCTTCAATGGACCTAATTGAATAGGTCTTTTAAAACCCTACCTGATTCCTATTGTTGTGGTCTTCATTGATGAATATTTTGAATCTATTCGCATAGGTGAGAAGAACATACCGGGTACTTGAAGGTTGTGTTTGCAAAAGAATCAAGAGAGGAGAAGTTTGTATGCCAAGTACTGAAAAGTGTGAATTTTGGTTAAGGAAGGTTGCTTTCCTAGGTCATGTGGTGTCGGGGGATGGTATTAAGGTAGACCCTAAGAAGACCGATGTGATTAGAAATTGGCCTAGGCCATTGACCCCGTCGGATATTAGGAGCTTCTTGGGCTTAGCGGGTTACTACCGGAGATTTGTGAATGGGTTTTCTTCTATTGCTTCTCCCATGACTAAGTTGACACAAAAGAAGGCTAAGTTTGAGTGGACCGACGAGTGCGAAAGGAGTTTTCAACCCTTGAAAGATAAACTTGTGTCCGCTCCTATATTGTCACTACCGGATGGGCTTGAGGGATTTGTTGTGTATTGTGATGCTTCTAGAGTTGGCTTGGGTTGTGTTCTAATGCAAAATGGTAAGGTGATATCCTATGCTTCTAGACAACTCAAAGTGAATGAAAAGAACTATCCTACGCATGATCTTAAATTAGCCGCGGTGGTGTTTGCTTTAAAGATTTGGCGTCATTATTTGTATGGGGTACATGTTGATGTGTTCACCGATCATAAGAGCCTCCAATATGTCTTCACCCAAAAAGATCTCAACTTGAGACAAAGAAGGTGGCTAGAATTTCTTAAAGATTATGATATGAGTGTGTATTATCATCCCGGTAAAGCTAATGTGGTGGCGGATGCTTTGAGTAGGGTGTCTATGGGTAGCCTGGCTCATGTTGATATTGGTGATAGGGAAATGGCTAGGGAGGTACAGCGGTTGGCTAGGTTGGGGGTTAGGTTGGAAGAGGTTGGTAATGGTGGTGTGGTCGTTGTTGATGGTGCTAGGTCTTCCTTGGTTGATGAGGCGGGATTGTAGCAAAACAAGATCGTTGATATCTTCCTTGTTTGAATTGAAGGCCTTGGTGAAAGAGGGCAAGGTGGAAGTTTTCTCCCAAGGGGAGATGGTGCCCTTAGGTACCAAGGTAGGTTGTGTGTGCCTTGTGTTGATGGTTTGAGGGAGAAAATTCTTGAGGAGGCTCATAATTCTTCCTACTCCATCCACCCCGGTTCCACCAAATGTATAGAGATTTGAGGGATGTGTATTGGTGGGGAGGCATGAAGAAGGACATTGCCAAATTCGTCTCCGGTTGTCACAGTTGTCAACAAGTCAAGGCCGAACATCAAAGGCCGAGTGGTCTAACCCAAGACATAGAGATTCCTACTTGGAAGTGGGAAGAAATTAATATGGATTTTGTAGTTGGTTTACCCAAGACTAGAAAAGGTTTTGATTCTATTTTGGTGGTGGTTGATAGGATGACAAAATCGGCTCATTTTCTACGGTATAAGACAACATATGGGCGGAAGATTTATGCAAGGTTATATATTTCATGACTTTGGTAAGGTTGCATGGGATTCCTCTATCCGATCATATCGGACCGTGGTACCAAATTTACTTTCACACTTTTGGAAGTTCTTTTCAAAGGGGTCTAGGTACGAGAGTTAAGCTTACTACGGGCCTTTCACCGCAAACGGTATGGAACAGCCGAATAAGGACTATCCAAACACTTGAGGATATGCTTAGGGCTTGTGTATTGGAGCTTAAGTGTAGTTGGGATGATCATCTTCCATTGATTGAGTTTGCCTATAACAATAGCTATCATTCTAGCATCGGTATGGCTCCTTTTGAGGCTCTCTATGGGAGGCAATTGTTAAGATCACGGTTGGGTGGTTTGAGGATTGTGAGGTGGCCTTGTTAGGGACAGACGCTAGTTATGGAGGCTCTTGAGAAGGGTTAGGATGATTTAGAGAAAGGTTGAAGATGGCCCAAAGTCGCCAAAAGTCTATGGGCCGATGCGAGGAGAAGGGCCTCTTGAATTCCGAGTTGGTGATTGGGTTTATTTGAAAGTGACACCCATGAAGGGTGTGGTTCGCTTTGGTAAGAAGGGCAAGTTGAGCCCAAGATACGTGGGTCCTTATAAGGTGATGAGGAGAATTGACAAGGTAGCTTATGAGTTGGAATTGCCTAGCGAGATGGATTTGGTTCATCCGGTATTTCATGTGTCTATGTTGAGGAAGTGTGTGGGTGATCCGAATGCCATTGTGTCTCTTGATGTTGTGGGTGTTGTTGAAGATAATTTGACCTATGAAAAGGTTCCGGTCCAGATTTTAGATAGACAAGTGAAGAGGTTGAGAAACAAAGATGTGGCTTCCATTAAAGTCCTTTGGAGAAATCAACAAGTGAAAAGTGCTACTTGGGAAGGCCGAAGCGGACATGCAAAGGCGATATCCTTATCTTTTCCAGTCCACTCGAGCCTAAGGTATTGATCTAAGCCCTTTATAAAATCTCAGGTCTTAAGTTCAGCCCCCATGTCATTGCATACATTCATGTTTAAGTTGACAAGTTCATTGTGGTTTTACAACTATGTTGAGGTTTTGAAATGAGGTGTAAGTGCATTGTTGCATCCTTATGTGGGCTGAAATTTGCCATGTTTGTGTCTCTCATGTACGTTTCTTTAACATTCGGGGACGAATGTTCCCAAGGGGGAGATATTGAAACGACCCCAAAAATGCCCGAAAATGTGCTTCGGAAACACCTATAATTGTATTTTCCATATATCTCAAAATCCATGCATGATTTCGGAAATTCGACTTCATATTCTTATTTTTGGGGTCAAATTGAGTGGGAAATGGGTCTAACCCGAATTTTAGAGCAACCGTATCAAAATTCAAAAATCGCAAAAATTGCGATTTGGAGTGGTCAACTTAAGGGGCATATCTCTTGCACACAAGGAACTAGGAAGGGCCTGCAACCTATTAATTAAACAGCTCTTTGAGTTAGCTTCCAAACGCACGTGGGTTTCCAACCTCATTCCGAATTAGGAATGAAGGAGTTTATGACCATTATTCGTAAAAACTGTACTGTGCAATTACAATTTCAGTGAGCTGTTTTTTTTTAGGCAAGGTTGGTAGCATTTTTTTTATAAAAAAGGGATATGTCCCATACTTAGTCATTTTTCTTAACTCCAAAAACACTCTCTAAGCCCTCTCCAAAAATTCCACCAAGATCTTCAACCAAATTCAAACATCTCAAGCTCTAATTCCGGATTCAAGACTCAATCTCAAGTTTCGATTCTCCATTCCAACCTTCATCAAGGATTCTCCAAAGTTGAGGTATGTGGGTTTGATTGTGGAAACCTTCCTTTCACAGTCCAACCATTTATCCTCGTATTTTAATACTTCAAGTTTATTGGGTCCTTATAGATTATTTATGAACTCTTGAATTATGGAATTAACTACTACACACCCCTATTATGGTCCATTTGCATATTACTCATGAAATGGAATTATTATGTGATGTTTATGGTTTACATGCTTCCATGATCAAATTATGAAGGTTGATATATATATGTATGTTGTTGGTGGGCTGATTTATATGGATTTTGGAATTGGTTGGACTTAGTATTCTTGAAATACATGATTTCATTTACATGAACAATTGCCCACCTTGTGTTTGATAAAATGCCCATTTATAGAATTCTTAGGAAAGGGAAGGTCCAAGGTACGTCCTATGAGTCGGATGGTTATGTAATTACTGAAATGATGATGAAATGGACACATGTATATGATTTTCTCTATATAAGTGTTGTGAGTCGACCAAGCCTAGTACGGGGGGTAGTAGCCCGTATAACCGTATCGGGGGTTGGTACCTTGGTTGCCTAGTACGGGGGGTAGTAGGCCCGTATAACCGTATCGAGGGGTTGGTACCTTGGTTGCCTAGTACGGGGGGTAGTAGGCCGTATAACCATATCGAGGGGTTTGTACCTTGGTCCCTAGCTCGGGGGGTGGTAGGCCCGTGTAACCATATTGAGGGGTTTGTACCTCTTTCGCCTCTCCAAGGGGGTGGTAGGCCTTGGAAATACTATATTGATGGTCACTCGCCACACATGTACTACGTCCCACTAAATATGATTTTATGTAAGCATCATTATACATATCATTTCATTAATATGCTATCTATTGGGTATGATTACGCATTTTTTCCTATGATGTCCATCTAATGTAGCATTGCATTGCATCCCATATACTTAGTACATTCAAATGTACTAACGCATACTCTATGCCTACATGATGTCACCATGTAGGGACCGGAGCACCGCTTGACCATCCTCCTCCGCGTGGCTAGTACGATTTTCTATAGTGGTTATTGGTGAGTCCTCCATTTCGGGGACGTTGCTCATGATCTTTTGCTATGTATAAAACTTTTCCTTTCTAGTTATGTTTTGACTATGAGGGTGAGCCCGGTAGTTTGTCTTGGCCCCCGCTAAGTACTCATGTTTAGAGGTGGTGTTGGACAAGTTGTGTATTATGCTTGAGCTTGACTCATCTATGGTATTTATGTATCATTTCTTTTTTTTTTCTTGCTCCCTTAGTCCCGATTTCCCCTTTGATTATGCTTATCGCTTATGGTCATTTAATTGCTTCCGCGACCAAGGATGTGTAATGATACGCTATGAGGCTTGTTTGGGGTTCCTTCGGGTTCCCCATTCGCCGGTCACATCTAGGCCCTAGGCTTGGGTCGTGACAGCTTTTAAGATATTTCTCAAGTAAAGTAAAGATGTTTAGCTTGCTTTGACCATGGTTGATGAATTATGTTTCTAACCTTTCTCTCATGTTTAGCTTGGTAATTGCATGTGATGAAAAGGCACATTTTTAGCATGTTTAAATGATTTTGTGCATTTCTATCATACTTGGTACTTGATTGTACTAACGCATTTTCTTGCCTACATTGACTTGTTAACGTAGGGCTTGGCGATTCTCCATTTATTCGTGACTAGAGCTTAGTAGAAGGTTTGTTGAAAACTTGGTGAGTCCTCATCCATTCGAGGACATAGCCTTGTTGTTCTTACTTTTATGTTTTTTCTTTTGACATTGTATTGGGTTACATCCCAAATGTTATTTCTCATTCTTATGTTAGATTGGTTTTGAGACATTTGATGTAGACTTCCGCTATTTTCTGAAGAGCTTTAATATTAAATTGTCTTTTGAACTCTTAAATCTTTATGATCTTGTATGTATGCATGCTAAGTGGCTTGTATAAGGTCTTTCGGGGTCTTGTACGCCTTTTCACAAATAGGCAGATACCTTGGGTCGTGACAAACTTGGTATTCAGAGCACAAGGTTTTAGAAAGATCCTAGGATGTCTCATAAGCCACGTCGAGTAGAGTCTTGTTCATGAGTATGAAGCGCGCCACATTTTTGAATGAGAGACTATAAGATGTTTAGGAAACTCCACTTCTTTCATTATTCCTAAGTCGTGCGATAGAATGTAACTCTATATGTCCTTTTCTCCTAATCCCTATCTGATGCATTTCAGGATATGGCTACTTGAAGAGCTTATGCTAGAAGAAATGCGGGAGAGAATGTGGAACAACAAGCTCCTCCTTAAGCTCCTCAAGTTCTGGCCGACCCTTTATCCGAACAAGTGACTAATGCGGATTTTAGGGCTGCTTTTCAAATGTTGGCCCAAGCCATGACGGCACAAGTCAATAGAGAGGTTATGGCTCCCATGAACCCAAATATGGGTACGGTGGCATCAAGGGTGAGGGATTTCACGAGAATGAACCCTCTAGAATTTCATGGTTCTAAGGTTGAGAAAGATCCTCAAGAGTTCATCGATGAGATGTATAAGGTGTTGATGATTTTGGGTGTGACGCCGGAGGAAAAGGCGAAGTTGGCCGCTTCTCAACTTAAGGTTGTTGCTCAAGTTTTGTTTAACCAATGGAAGGAAGGGAGGGCGGTTAATGAGGGTCCTCTTAATTGGGAGAAATTCAAGGTTTCTTTCCTTGATAGGTTCTTTCCCCTTCAGATGAGGGAGGTAAGGGTGCTTGAGTTCATCAACCTTCGTCAAGGAAACATGAGTGTGAAGGAGTATGCTTTGAAGTTCACACAATTGTCTCGATATGCTCCTTCTATGGTTGCCAATCTTAGGTCAAGAATGAGTAAGTTTGTTTCAGGAGTGTCCATAATGGTGGTCAAAGAGTGTCGTACCGCTATGCTCTTCAATGACCTGGATATTTCTCGCCTCATGGTGTATGCTCAACAAATAGAAGAGGAGAAACTCACGGAAAGGTCTAGAGAGCCAAAGAGGGCTAAGACTGGTGACGGTAATTTCTCACATTCAAGATCTGATGGACAAGGTTGTTCTAGATTTTGACAAAGGTTTTCTGGTCAAGGTTCCTCCAATGCTCCTCCTAAGTTCAACAAAGATAGGGTGCCTAACCCTAACCCTCAAGGAGGAAATGGTGGTGGATTCTCTACATATAACTGTGCTAAGTGTGGGAAAAAGCATGAGGGTAAATATCTAGCCGGTTCTAATGCATTCTTTGGTTGTGGCAAGATGGCTAAAAATGAAGGCGATAACCGTCGATGAACTCAACCTCAAAATCCATCGGATTCTAGTTAAAATCAGAAGCAAAATTGATTCTATGCACTTCCAGCTCGCCATGAGCAAGAGGGTTCTCCCTATGTGATTACCGGTATGTTGAAAGTCTTTCACTTTGATGTTTATGCTTTGCTTGATTCCGGTGCTACCGTGCCTTTTGTGACGCCATATGTGGCTATGAGGCTTGATGTTGTTCCGTATGTGTTGTTAGATCCTTTGCATGTCTCTACTCCGATTGGTGAATCCATTGTGGCTAGGATAGTCTATAGAAATTGTCCTATCTCCTTATCCCATAGAGTCACTCATGTTGATCTTTTAGAGCTTGATATGTTAGATTTTGACGTTGTTCTTGGGATGGATTGGTTGAATTCTTGTTACGCTTCTATTGATTGTAGGACCCGGCTGGTCAAGTTTCAATTTCTGAATGAGCCTATCCTAGAGTGGAAGGGGGGAAATTCTATGTTTAGAGGTCAATTTGTTTCTTGTCTTAAAGCTAGAAAGATGATTTCTAAGGGGTGCAGATACCATCTTGTTTGGATGAGGAATGTAGATTCTGAAACCCGTACTCTTGAGTCGGTTCCCGTTGTTAATGAGTTTTCGGGAGTGTTTCCCAATGATCTACCCGGTGTTCCTTCCGAGAGGGAAATAGATTTTCTTATTAATCTTCTTCCCGATACGAAACCTATCTCTATTCCTCCTTACCGAATGGCTCCGGTAGAACTTAAGGAGTTAAAGGAGCAACTGAAAGATTTGTTGCATAAGGGTATCTCTCAATGGAATGCTCCAGTTTTGTTTGTTAGAAAGAAGGATGGTTCACTTCACATGTGCATTGATTACCGCCAATTGAACAAGGTTACCATTAAGAATAAGTATCTCCTTCCAAGAATAGATGACTTGTTTGACCAACTTCAAGGGACTAGTTACTTCTCTAAGATCGACCTTCGTTCTGGTTATCACCAATTGAGGGTGAAAGAATATGATATTCCGAAAATGGCTTTTCGGACTAGATATGGCCATTATGAGTTCTTGGTGATGTCATTTGGGTTGACAAATGCTCCAGCTGCATTCATGGATTTGATGAATAGGGTGTTTAGACAATATCTTGACATGTTTATGATTGTGTTCATAGATGGTATTTTGATTTACTCTAGGAGTTAGGGTGAGCATGCCGATCATTTGAGGATTGTTTTACAAGTCCTCAAGGACCAACAACTCTTTGCGCAGTTTAGTAAATGTGAGTTTTGGCTAAGGTCCGTGGCTTTTCTTGGTCACATTGTCTCCAGTAAGGATATTGAGGTAGATCCTAAGAAGACGGATGCGGTTAAGAATTAGGAGATTTGTTGAAGGGTTTTCTTTGATTGCTTATCCTTTGATGGCTTTGACTCAAAAGAAGGCTAAGTTCACTTGGTCCGAAGCGTGTGAGAAGAGTTGAAAGATTGACTTACCTCGGCCTCAATATTGACTTTACCGGAAGGGTCCGATGGTTTTGTGGTATATTGTGATGCTTCAAGGATTGGGTTAGGGTGTGTTCTTATGCAAAATGGAAAAGTCATTGTATGCTTCAAGACAACTCAAGGTTCATGAAAAGAACTATCCTACCCATGATTTAGAATTAGCGGCGGTTGTGTTTGCTTTAAAGATTTGGAGGCATTATTTGTATGCTGTGCATGTTGATATTTTTACCAACCACAAGAGTTTGCAATATGTGTTTAAAAAAACAGATCTAAATCTTCGCCAAAGAAGGTGGCTTGAATTGTTAAAGGACTATGACATGAGTGTCCTATATCATCCTGATAAGGCGAATGTGGTGGCAGATGCTCTTAGTCGGTTCTCTATGGGTAGTGTTGCTCATGTTGAGGATGGTAGGAAAGAGTTGGTTCGTGATGTTCATAGATTGGCTCGATTGGGTGTTCGGTTGATTGATTCCACTAACGGTGGTGTTATGGTTCACAATGATTTCGAATCGTCTTTTGTGCATGATGTGAATGCTAAACAAGATCTTGATCCTAATTTGGTGGGGTTGAAGGAAGCGGTGCTCAAAAAGTCTGTTGAGGCTTTCTCCCAAGGGGGAGATGATGTAATATGAAGGTCGTTTGCGTGTTCCCGATGTAGATGACTTAAGAGGACAAATTTTATCGAAAGCCCATAGTTCTCGATATTCCATTCACCCGGGAGAAACCAAGATGTACCGTGATTTGCGAGAGATCTATTGGTGGAATGGGATGAAAAAAGATATTACGGAACTTGTGGCTAAGTGTCCTAATTGTCAACAAGTAAAGGTTGAGCATCAGAAACCGAGAGGTTTGACCCAAGATATTAGTATTCCCACTTGGAAGTGGGAAGATGTGAATATGGATTTTATTGTTGGTTTACCACGCATCCGGCAAAAATATGATTCGATTTGGGTTATTGTAGATCGAATGAGGAAATTAGCCCATTTCATTCCCGTCAAGGTTTCTTATTCGGCGGAGGATTATGCTAAGTTGTACTTGAGGGAAATGGTTAGGTTTCATGGAGTGCCTTTATCCATTATCTTTGATTGTGGTGCACAATTCACTTCTCAATTTTGGAAATCTTTCCAAAAGGGCCTTGCTACTCGTGTTAAGCTTAGTACAACCTTTCATCCTCAAACTGATAGGCACACGGAGCATACTATCCAAACTTTGGAAGATATGTTGAGAGCTTGTGTGATTGATTTCAAGGGTAATTGGGATGATCATTTGCCTTTGATTGAGTTTACGTATAATAATAGCTACCATTCTAGTATTGGTATGGTTGTATTTGAAGCTCTTTATGGCAGGAGGTGTAGATCTCCTATAGGTTGGTTTGAAATTGGTGAAATTGCTTTGATAGGTCTTGAATTGGTACATGAGGCTATGGAGAAAGTTAAACTTATTAAAGAAAGGTTGAAAATGGCTCAGAGTAAAAAAAAGTCCTATGCCGATGTTTGAAGGAGGGATTTAGAATTTGATGTTGATGATTGGGTTTGCTTGAAAATTTCACCCATGAAGGGTGTAAAGAGAATCGAAAAGAAAGGGAAGCTTAGTCCCCATTATGTAGGCCCATATAAAATTTTGAGACGTGTTGGTAAGGTTGCTTATGAACTGGACTTGCCGAATGATTTGACATCGGTGCATCCGGTTTTCCATGTCTCATTATTGAAGAAGTGTGTTGGTGATCCGACCTCTATAGTGCCATTAGAGAATCTTTGCATAAAGGATAATCTTTCCTAAGAAGAAGTTCCGGTTGAGATTTTAGACCGGCAAGTCCGAAAGTTAAGAAATAAAGAAATTACTTCCATGAAGGTTCTTTGGAGGAATAAATTAGTTGAGGGTGCTACTTGGGAGGCCGAGGCAGATATGATGTCCCGATACCTCATCTCTTTCCCTCCGATCCTACTCTAGCTTTAGGTATCTAGTTCCTCATGGTTTATTCTTTTGGTTTCATGTGCCTTAGTTATTTCCATGATTCCTTGATTGTGCATTCTCAAGAAAAGCCTAATTTTGAGCTAGATTGATTGATTTCTTTATGATTATGTGCATTTGAGTGTGAATTACATTAAGCCTTCATGAAGTGATGTTTTGAACAAGCTTTAACTTGGAGTTGATAATTCCTCCTCGGATATGCGCATTTATATGATTGCATGTGTGTTGGACTGTTAGATCTTGAGTCCTTACTTTCCTTATGATGTCTTGATTCCCATTCGAAGATAAATGTTCCCAAGGGGGAGATATTGTAACACCTCAGATTTTGAAAAAAGAATAGTTGCAGGTTCTGGTACAAGTGACGACGGAGGCCACCTGCGGACCGTAGATGGACTAACGAACCATAGGTGGGAACCGTGGTTGGACTATTAAATGTAAAGCGTCAATAACTCTTTACGGTTTGCCAGGACGGTCCGTCATTCACTATATGAACCGTAGGAAGGTCCCGTAGATGAGACCCAGACTTAGTGAAATCTTCAAGGGCTAAGGTCAGACCTACGGTGGCAATGTACGAACCGTAAATTGAACCACGAGCCGTACATGGTGACCCGTTGTTAGGAGTCCAAAGCTAAAACTCTCTAAATCTATCTAAAGAGGAACAGAATGGTTCGTAGGCTGACTTACGGGTCGTAGGTCCAACCGTAGATAGGGTCCGACAATTAATTTTAAAGTGCTTTTTGGTCTTTTCCCTAGATGTTTAATCCCTAATCTAAGTCGGTTACCCTTTTATCCTAGGCACTATATAAGCCTTTTTAGCCCTAATTCTACCCATTCCTAATCATTCCCAAAATTCTCCTCTCCCAAATATTTTTCTCTCTAGAAGATAGAAGAAGAAGAAGAAGAAGAAGAAGAGGGCAAGCTAGGATTCAAGAAATCAAGTTTTCTTCATCAATTGCTTAAGGAAATTGAGCACTAAGGTATGATAGTCTTCATCCATGGAGCCCTTTCCTCCATGGAATCCCTTAAATCTTAACTTTTCAAGTTAGAAATTCCCAATTGAATTTAGGGTTTTCTTCCATGTCAGGGTTCTTTGCAATGCTGCTTCAATTGACTGTTTTATGAACTTTGGAGTATAAATTGAGTTGAGTTTCATGAATTTAGATTAATCCCCAGGAACCCATGCTAATTCCCCCAATTTTGAAGTTATGCTTTTGTTGGTGGGTTAAATTATAAAGTAATGAATTATATGAAACCTCTATTAATCTATGCATGAATTATGATTTCTAAGCAAAGACATTTCATGATGAGATTATGAATGACCTAAGGATAATTTTATAAAAGTAAGCATGTTCAATCAAAAACTGTGATTTTCCTCTATTATGTGGGTTCCTTCAATCATGATCAAATTGCCTTGTTTATGGTTTTCTAAGCATGAGTTTGCAGTGAATTGCATGATTTAAAAAGAATTTTCTTGAACCCATGTGAACTCTATGATTTGTAAGTTATGTGCATGATGAACTATATAAAGATGAAGTTTATGAAATCATGCTTGTCTCTTATTAAGCTAATGATGAATTAAGGGTGCTTTAAGATTGAAGCATCAAAGTTTATGATATGTTGAATTTGTTGTTGAGTTATGAAAGGAAAATATTATATATTACTCAACCCATGAATGTGAATGGTTTTTTCACATGTAATGATTCATAACTTGTTGAAAGGCTTGCTCAACTAAACTTGAATCAATGATTAAGGAGCTATTCTAATAAAGGGACAAGTGGCGATCACCCATGTTTCCTTAATGTAGACAAGAGGCGACTACCTATGTCTAATTATGATAATGAACTATGTCTAATTCGTGGGAATTATGCTTAGCACCGAGTGGACAAGTGGCGATTATCCATGTCCCATAAACTATGTGCCACCATAGGATGATGGTCTATGATAGACACTAGCTAGTGGATCCACGTAAGCTACAAGTTAAGTAAAGGGTCCTACCTTGGCAAATAGGATGGCCCTATCGGTGTGGAGTTAGACACCGGATTCCATGTTGATAGCTCACATGGTCTTACATGTCGGTTAAGGTTACTCCCCACAATAATGAACTAAAGTGCTTTTACGATATTTCTCAAGTAAAGTAAAGATGTTTAGCTTGCTTTGACCATGGTTGATGAATTATGTTTCTAACCTTTCCCATGTTTAGCTTGGTCATTGCATGTCATGAAAATGCCCTTTTTTAGCATGTTTAAATGATTTTGTGCATTGCTATCATACTTGGTACTTGATTGTACTAACGCATACTCTTTCCTATATTGACTTGTTAATGTAGGGCTTGGCGATTCTCCATCTATTCGTGGCTAGAGCTTAGTAGAAGGATTGTTGAAGACTTGGTGAGTCCTCATCCATTCGAGGACATAGCCTTGTTGTTCTTACTTTTATGTTCTTCCTTTTGACATTGTATTAGGTTACGTCCCAAATGTTATTTCTCATTCTTATGTTAGATTGTATTTGAGACATTTGATGTAGACTTCCGCTATTTTCTGAAGAACTTTCGTATGAAATTGTCTTTTGAACTCTTAAATCTCTATGATCTTTTATATTTGCATGCTAAGTGGATTGTATGAGGCCTTTTGGGGTCTTGTATGCCATGTCACGTCTAGGGGGTACCTTGGGTCGTGACAATTTGCGTGATAAATGGTTTATTTGGGTCTCCAAGTGCTTGATTAAAGTGGAGTGAGAGCTAATGGTTTGAGTCAAATTAGAAACATCATTCTTGAGTTCCTTGACCGCATTGTCCATAGACTCAACCCATTTTAGAACTCGATTGAACATCTCTTCATATTTGGAACAAGCCAGGTCACTTACACTTGCTAGGTTTTGGGGAGCATCAGATTTTCGGGGAGGTACGTACGGATTTGAACTCTGATGTTTGTATCTATCATCTCCTCTAGGTATATCTTGGTCACACCATTGTATTTCTTTACCTCTCCATGAACAATGTAAATGTCTCTAACCTTTATTATGTTCTCGAAGATACCAAGAACTTTTGTTGGTCGCTTGGTATCCCGGTCGAGAACCCGACCCATAGTTTACCAAATATCTAACATCCCCATAAAATGTGACATAAGGAGCCTCTTCTTCAAGCAAAGTTGTACTTTGTGCTCCAATGACATGTACACTTTTAGTTGTGGTGCCCATCATGTGTTTCTCTAGGAGGTCAATACTTTCATCACCTCAGCCATTTGTTAAACTCATTCCACCTCTTTCTTTCTCATCTCATTTGTGATTGTTGAGGAGACGACACTACCACCTTTCACCCTATATCGAGTATGCCATGCCATATTAATTTTTTTCAATTGATTTAGAAAGATAGTAATTTGAGGGTAGGTAAGGTTCATGTAGGAACCTCTAGCCAAGTTATTCACTACTCCTTGATTCACCTCATCTAATACACGGTAGAAAATTTGGAGTAAAACTTGACCGGACAACCAATGGTTTAAGCACTCCGTTTCATTCTTCTTAAACCTCAGCCACACTTCATGTATAGCTTTTCCCAACATAAGTTCAAAGTTGTTTATCTCATCCTTCAATTTCAACATCTTTGAGGGTGGATAGAATCTCTCAAGAAACTCAATCTTTAATACACCCCAAGTCATAATCGACCCTTGGGGAAAATCTCCAAGCCATGTGGTAGCTTCTCCATTCAATGAGAAAGATCTTGAATGGGAGACAAACTTCCACAAAATTTCTCAAGTCTTGGTTTTCATCTTCCAAAACTTTGCCTATGAATATACCCTTCATTTGTAGTAGGTGAAGCATCAAACTCGCCACTTGAAACACGACATTCCCTACCTCTGGTGGTAGGTGAATTTCTCCGGCCACACCCAACTCCGTGGGTGCTTCATTGGCGGCAAATTCATTTGCAAAACCCGCACCATCAACGCTTTCTTTGCCACCCGCTTGGTCCATCTTGCTGTGTTTTGGCAAGCAACAACACAAAACACCAAGTAATAAGAACACAAAATGCACACAGGTTCGAATCTAGAATTCAGCAAAAGACGATCGTTAACCAATCTCCGGCAATGACACAATTTTTTACAAATGCTAAACTATGTCCAATATTTTAGAGCATAAGCGGTCGTATGCAAAATAATTATCCAACTTTAGAGGTTGGGGTCAAACCACAAGGATTGGAAGATGATATAACCTTCAATTGATTTCACAACTCGAAACCATCTAGCAAATTGAATTCTTAAAAAGCATGTATGTATATATATATATATATATGGGGGAGAGGAGTAATAAAAACTAAAATTTGAAAACATCATGAAATAAAAAAGGAAATCGACACAAATATGGTTTACCAAGATTTGAAAGGACTAGGGGTGTGTGCATAACAATTGAGGTTTTAACTCCAATAAGCAAAGAGTAACCGTAATAAAATCAATTGGTACATGGATAGCATTTCGTCTAGGATACGCTTTGATATTCTTCCAAACCATCAAACTTGTGTCCCTTGGATTCTCTCGAACTCGAAGACCCTTTCAAGAAAACACAAAACATTTCTTGAGTAGATAGACTATCCCTAGCTCATATCATTAAATGAGAAACTACTTGAATTATCCCATCTCTAGTTTAAACACATAGAGTAATTTCAATAAGTCTTCACTATTGAGTCTTACCCAACTCCATTTTGCTTTCCCAAGCCAAAACGGTGCTAGAGAGCTCAATCAATGTTTGCAACCATTAATTTTTAGATTAAATCTTCAAGACAACAATAGATCCATGTCATACAATAAATTTTAGAGCAAATTAATCAATACCCATTCAGGGTTTTATGACCCCATCTAGCACACACACACCTAGCCAAGGATTTAGTTTCTCATAAAAGAAGACATAAAGACAATGCCCATATTAGAAATCTTTATTCCAATCTAATTTGATAAACAAAATAAGAAATCTAAGCTTAAAGTGACACAAATCTGAGGTTTCTTCCTCTACAAGCTAAGAGGTTCTCCACTATACTCTATGAATATACTTTTTTCACAAAAAGAGGTATCTACTTACTATCCCTAATTCGGAAGATGATAACGGTACACAGTTACACAAATCTCCATTCTATCCTAGGAATCTTCTAAAGGAAGCACTAGTTTCCATAATTGCATTTTCCCTTCCGCTTCCATTTTTAGACTTGCACTGGAACAACGGAATGCCAATGTAGAATTGTGGAGTGTTAGTTACTTCCTCCCTTTGACCTTTATTTCTCACAAGAGCATTTGTGCCAGAACCGGTGAATTATCGATCGATCATTGTACCACTCCAATTGCAATAATGTTACTGAGGCAACCTTACTTCATTCAAGCCGACGAGATGCCTCTTGGTTCCTATAGGACGCCAGTTCCTTTACCGGTGTGCTTCAGTGGTTTTGAGCTTCAAATCCATCAAACTTTCTTTTTCTAAGAAATGCATGCATACAAAACAACTAGGGCATAAAATCCCTTCAATTAGATTTAAAATATGACAACAATCACGAATTTGAGTCCAATGAGTTGGTAAAACACCAACTCATCAACAATACCCATTTTGTGAAACTAGCATCCATTTAAGCGCACTCCTAAGATTCTTCTCTTATTTGTAAAAACCCCTTGTATTAAGCTTTGCATTCGAGATTTGTTAACATCTTATTAATCATCTGAGTTTCGGAATTGAATTTTTTCACAAACCCCCTTCCCTCCCAATTAAGTTATATACATAAATTGGATCAGCATACAAAATTCTAGTACTTAAGACTATAACATACAATGAATTCCTTTTATCCATTCCTTGTGGGATCGACCCCAACTCTTCCTTAGGTTACATATTGCACGCGATCGTCTACATATCAATTTGTAAGGTTTGAAGTTAAATACTATCACATATAAGGCCATGAAAGGATCCATTTAAATACTCGAGTGGTAGTTGTTGTTATACTCAAATTCTGCTAAGGCTAAGAACTGGTCCCAGTAGCCTCAAAATTCCAATACATAAGCTCACAACATATCCTTCAAAACCTGAATAGTGAACTCTAACTGTCTGTAGATCTATATATTAAATTTCTGCTAAGATAAACACGGGTACCCAACTCTTCTTGAAAGGTCCTCAAGAAACGAGAAGTGAACTGAGACCCCTATCTGAAATTATGGACTTAAGCACTCTGTGAAGATAATCTACCTCAAAAATATAAATACGAGCTAGCCTCTCAGTGATGAAAGAAGACTAACGAGAAGAAGGTGTGTTGACTTGGACAATCGATCCCCAATGACCCAAATGATATCAACACATTTACAAGTACGAGGCAACCCTATAACGAAGACCATAGTGATGCCTCCCACTTCCACTGTAAGATGGGTAATCTCTGGAACTCACCACCAAGCCATAAATGCTCGGCCTTCACCTCCTAGAAACACAAGCAATGGGACACATAGTCCATGATATCTCTTTACATTCCACTCTACCAGTAATGCTACCTCAAATAACGATATATCTTTGTTGTAGCAGGATGAATAGAGTATCTGGACTCATGATCATGTGCCTCACAAAGAATCAACTATATCAAGCTCCAACTATAGGAACACATATACGGCCATAAAATCACAGAACACCATCTGCATCCTAGGTGGCCTACTTGGAATTACGTCAAATAACCCAATCTCAAATAGCAACCAAGGCTTCATCCTCAAACTGGTAACGACGAATCGGCTCAAATATAGATGACTCAACGCTAACATAGGCTAGAACCAGCCTAGAATCTAAAATATCAAGCCGAATCATCCTATTGGCTAAAGACTGAATGTCTAAAGCTAAAAGTTGCTTCAAAGTAGGAAGGAAGGCTAGGCTACCCACAATCACCGCCTTCCAACTCAAGGCATTTGCTACCACATTCGCCTTGCCAAGATGGTATATAATTGAGAAGTCATAGTTCTTGAGGAGCTCAGCACACCTGCGCTGCCTCAAGTTGAGGACTTTCTGGCCCATAATACAGTGCAAACTCCTCTGATCAATATAGTTCTCACATCGTACCCCATACAAGTAATGCCTCAATCTTAAGCGTGAATAATACCGCCGCCTATTTACATCCCTATTGTATTTCAAATAAGTTGCAACGTCATGGTGACTAAAAAAATAATCAACTAAATTAAATTAAATTTACTTTAAAGAAAAGAAAGAATTTTAAGGGGGTCGCCACCAAATTTTAGGGTAATTAGGAAACTAATTATTTAATTAATAAAAATAGTCTAGGAAACAAATAGATTCTACTAAGGTTCAAGTGATCTTGAAGAAAAGGTACTAAACACCTTCCAAAATCCACAATTGTGGGTCACAGTTGAACTCATTTTTTCAAATTGAGGAGGATATAAAATAATGTACAAATATAATAAATATGTATATACACAATAATAAAATAAAATAATATTATGAGAAATGTCCTAATGTTTGCCTAACGTCAATATATACAAAATAATGAATCAAAAAATATTATTCGAACTTCATTCAAATAGCTTCCTAGGGAAGTAACTTCGGATACCCATGAAGTCACTTAGTCAAAGTGTTAGTAATGAATAAATATAAATCAAAATAAATGAAGGAAAATAATAACTAAAAAAAATCAATCTTATGAATATGGGAGGCCTTGGAAATCATTCGGCATTGGCCAATTTAACTATAATGAAGTAATAAATATTAAAGGGATAAAATAATAAGTTCAATATAAGACAACGTGAATAGTGAAACAAACAAACCAATGACAAAATAAAAAATTTACCAAAAAGTGAAATGATAAAATAATAGAAATTAGTTATTAACTAAAAGCAACGCAAAATCCATCAGAACAAATTTTTGAACAATAATAAACAGGAAATCAACAAAAAACAAGATATATTCAATGGAAAAAATTATAATCAAGAGCGAAAGAACTGAAAACAAAAAAAGAAGAAGAAGAAGTTGAGCAGCTACATTTGAAATACGTAATATCATGGGTTATCGATTTTAATGGAATTTGTCAGAGAAACATAGAGCTCACTAAAAAATATCAATATTAGTCCCTCAACAATAATAATATCAAAACAAAATAGAATAAGGAGACAAGAATATAGAGAACCACCAGATTTCATCGAAAAATGGAGGAAGCAGCAAGGTGGGTTGGGGTCTGGTTCAATGGTCCTTCGCCGGAGAAAGCATGGAACATTGGTGAGGCAAAACTTTGGCTTGTCGGAGTACCTGCAAAACAAACAAAAATGAAAAGAGTGGAAAGGGGAAGGGACTCGCAGCATGGGTTCTGGTGAGCTTCGGTTCATCAGAGCTTGGAGCTCATCGCCAGAGCTTGGAGCTCATGGAGCTCGAGATATGGAGGCTCGCGGGTTCACTGGAGTTTACCAAAATAATGAAAGAAATGGGAGTTTTGGATCGGATAAGAAGGGAAAATGGGGTTGTGTGGTGGCTTGAACCTACTGGGTAATGGTGGAGTTCTGGTGGTTTGTTGCAGGGAAACACACGGAGAAGGAAAAAATGGGTGGTTGGTGGCTTTATAGTCAGATCTCTGCCGGTCTGAGCTTGCAGTTTCGTCGGAGATGGCGAAGGGGAGAGTGAACAGTGGCTGTTTGGGGGTTTTTTCTAGTGATAATTTGAAATAGTGACAAGGTCGCTTGAAAAGAAAGAAAAAATGGGATTGGGGTCTTTTGGTGGTGGATTGATCGGAGATCGGGTAAGCTTGTCACTGGAGAAGACAATGAACAATGAAAAAATCTCTAAACTACACCCCAAATATGAAAATTTTATCCACCACCTACTTTACTTTGAGATCAAGTAAGACTTATATAGCAAATATTAAACCACCTTTGTACAATATCATTGGCTCAAAATGTGTATTCAAAATCATTGGTTAATAGAATATCTATGTATACAATTCATATCTGTATTTAAATATATTTCTAGATTGTGCTAAAAAATATCAAAATGAATATTATTAACTGTAACAAATAAAATGAATTTTAACGAATATAACGAATATAACCCATGACATACAAAAAAATGCAATTTAACAAAAAGGAGGATTTGATCAAACTGAACCAATATTGTGAATATATTCAGCAGACAGTGACCAAAACAAATTTAATCAAAATTAACTGATAAAAATCCTAACATTTTGAAAAATAAGAATACTTATTGATAAATTACATTAAAATTGCAAAACATGCATTTTGAACTATTTAACAAATAAAATACTTAAAAGTATTAACTTTGAAAATATCAGGCCAAAATTTGGTATCAACAACTTTCCCCTTTGTTTTTCTAGGGGTGATAAAAGAAATCGTAGACAAACAAAGTTGACGAACCCAATTTTGGTTTGACAAACTTTGAACAAAATAATATGAGACTTTAGTAGAGCTTTTGAGCAATACTCTGCGTACATCAATGGGGTTGAAAATAATAAACAAGAAGGCAAGGATTGATTGAAAACTAAAAATATTCACATACCTTCGATGTTATTTCCAACATTGCATAGTGAAGGTTGTCTACCTCTTTGAAAGGAAGCGGATGTGAATAACATGTAACTTTGAATCAGGTGACAGCTTAAGTTGTCTCTTGAAAGGAAAACAACCCATCCGGAATATAACATGTCACTTTGAAAGAGCTGACAACCCAATGTGTCTCTTCGAAGGCAGACGATCCAACTTGAATGTGATACGTCACTTTGAATGAGGTGATAGTCCAACTTGAAATAACATGTCACTTTGAATGCGGTTAAAACCCAACATATAACTTTGAAAGGCGGACGACCCAATTTGAATGTAATACATCATTTTGAATGAGGTGGCAACCCAACTTTAAATATCATGTCACTTTGAATGAGGTGACAATCCAACGTGTCTCATTGAAAGGAAGATCACCTAATTTGAATATAACATGTCATTTTTAACGAGGTGACAACCCAACTTGTTTGTTGAAAGGCAGACGACCCAATTTGAATGTAATACATCACTTTAAATGAGGTGACAACCCAACTTGAAATAATGTGTCACTTTGAACGAGGTGACAACCCAACGTGTCTCTTGAAAGGAAGACAACCCAACTTGAACTCAACATGCCACTTAGAGGGAGGTGAAAACCCAATGTGTCTATTTAAATGCAGATGACCTAACATGATATGCCACTTAGAGGGAGGTGACAATCCAACGTGTCTCTTGAAAGGCAGATGACCCAATCTTGAACTTAACATGCCACTTAGAGATAGGTGACAACCAACATGTCTCTTTAAAAGTGGATGACCTAATTTGAACTTGATATGCCACATAGAGAGAGGTGACAATCCAACGTGTTTCTTGAAAGGCAGACAACCTAATCTTAAACTTAATTTTCCACTTAGAGGGAGGTGACAACCCAATGCGTCTCTTGAAAGGTGGACGATCCAACTTGAACTTAATATGCCACTTAGAGGGAGGTGAAAATCCAACGTGTCTCTTTAAAGGCGGATGACCTAACTTGGACTTGATAAGCCACTTAGAGGGAGGTGACAACCCAACGTGTCTCTTGAAAGGCAGAAGACCCCATCTTGAACTTAACATGCCACTTAGAGGGAGGTGACAACCGAGCATGTATCTTTAAAGGTGGACGACCTAACTTGAATTGGATATGAATGACGTACCACAAAATCTGCAATAACAATGTTAGTAACAAATGTAAGATAAATGCAACATCAGCTATGTAAACTTCAACTAATATGTACAGTGAACAAGGTGATGATCCAATGCGTCATTTTAAACATGATAACATCCTCAATAAAAATAGGATTTGAATGTAACAACAAATCAATTTTGAAAAGTGTCATTTGGAATGGCATGATATGCCAATTTTGTAAAGTATCATTTTGAATGGCGTGACAAACCAATTAAAAAGGAATTATCTGAGATAACAAATCAACTTTAAAATGTGCCATTTTGAAGGGTATGACGACCCAAAAATACAATTTTAACAATGAATGGTCCACAAAGTTATATTGGACAAGTATTGAGAAGTGGGTATCAATCCATTTTTATTTTTTTTCAACAATGAAACATGTTTTGATTGTAGTTAGTGCCAACAATAGTATTGCAAAGAAATTTCTCACAATGCTTTTTCTTTCAACTAAGATTGACTTCGAGGTAACTCCTATAGCTTCAAATGGTACCTCAAATATACTTAAGTAATGACAAGATTTGTTCATCTTGCTAAAAATATAGACTTTAAAGTAGATCTAAAATCATTTTTCAAGTGCCCTTACCATAAAGAGAGTCTTAGTTTGCACACATTTAAAGTGTTTTGATTTGAGAACATTTTGTGAAATACACTAACACTTAAAAAAATGTTCAATGCATGTAATTGTGATACCATAGGCTTGACCTTCATGTAAATCTCTACTAATATGGGAACATTCGAATTAAAATCATGTACCGCTTGTTATTGGCTTGTAGTGTAGGCTTAGTGACGGGTAAGATAGTCATTTGGGATAAAAGTGACTTAATCCTTTCTTGAGCATCACAATGAATCTATGCTTTCAACATTTGCTACGCTTTTAGCGTTTGATCCTCTTTGTTGTCCCTTTCTTTTGTACTTGTTGACTTCTTTTGAAGCTTTGCTTGTTTGAGCTTTTTTCCTCTTCTCATCATTTTCTAAAGTTTCTCCTGTTTATTTGGAGTGTTCTTCTTTTGTTGCAATTTTGCTTGCTTGAACTAGTGGAGAATTTTCAACTCTTTCTTCTTTCTTTTTAACTCGTTTTTGCCTTCTTGATTTTCAAGGACTTTACAACTTTTGTCTTTGACAAATTTAAATTTTGAATTTTCTTTTGTAACTTGTGTATCTTCAATGCACTCAAAAAAGTCAGGCCAAAAGAGAGATAGTGTGCATAAGCACTAAGAAAGGGTATATGCTAAAAATGCGGTTGTCCAAACAAAAGGTTTAAGGCTCAAAGTGTGGACATACTAAGGATTGATGTCATTTGGTGGGATTTGAAAGGCACAAATGGGTCAAAGAAGGCCTATAATCATTTTTCAAATCAAACGTTACTCCGGATTTCGCCTCAATAAACATTCAGGCCAAGTTCTAGATCAACAACGCAATACAATTGACTTTAGTTCAAAACTCACCACACATTGCACTTGAAAAAACAAGGTTCGTTTTGTTCTCATTTTGAATACATGCAAGAGAATATTTTCAAATGTAACAAAAGTATGAATCAGAGGTACCAAAAGAATCTATGGTTTAACAAGAAGTTAATCTTCTCCATTGTACCGATTATTATTTTTTATATATTTTTTGTTCATATGCACACTCTAATTATGTTGGCATCAACCAAGTCAAGAAAAATGATTTCAACAATATAAATATTTTTTTGAATAAAGAATACAGAACCCTATAAGGGTTGCATACGTATCTCATTGAGATGAGAATCAAGTTTGTGTAGTTCATGCAGATATGGTATAAAAAATATGTTTTGAAAAACAAATGTATTTTTTGAATAACACAAATGAGAAATCAATGAGTCACATTGAAGGGCGGACCACCCAAATTAACTAAAAAATATTTTTTGAAAGAAAAAGTAACTAAAATGAAAATCAATGTATCACAGTGAAGGACGGATCACCCAAACTTTAAAAATGTCAAACAAAAACTATTTTCTCATTTCTTGATGGAATATCAAACAAATAAAATCAAAGATATACACGGAATATAACATCATGTACAATAATTAATGCAAAGGTATAGTCCAACTCGGAGCGGCGCCTCATAAATCTTTGTCTGAGTATAACCTTGGTGAAATTTTTGAGGGATTTTCTTAAACATTTTATCCATGTTTTAGCTTCAACAAGCTCTGGTTTCAATCTTGTAGAAAATGTATTCTTTGTAGAATTTTTTGAGACCTTCTCAAACAAATTTTGCCCTAGTTTTCGTTGTAAAAGAATGGAAAGTTTACGGGAAATATGATCGAGCCGTTGTGACTCCTACGTATCCAATTGAAACATAAATCAGGTCAAACATAGTTCCAACTGATTGTGACTTGAATGGAGATTGTACTCACACTATGAATGTTCGACTGCTAGGTGACTAATAGTAGGCTTTATTTGAAAGTGGACCGGTGATCCGAGTTAGACAAATTACGGGATAATGATAATAAACGACGTTAGATGACCATGAATCAACTACCCGTTTACTACTTAAAAAAGAATGGTGTTTTTCTAAAAAATGGTCGCGGATAACCATGTAACTGCTCTTTAACTAATGCATTCTATTTACCGTTTTACGGAAATCATGACAGGATGCAATGACAGTGTACATATAGTCAAATAAATAATAAGTACAATATACAAATAATCAACAAAATATACAAGATACAATGTATGACATAATAAAAGAAAAATCCTCCCCAATTTGAAAAAATGAACTCATAATGGTTAGAACCTCTATATCCCTAGAAGAATCGTCATTCTCTTGACATTCCAATTTTATTCAAATAAGGCGGAACGTTGTGGTGACTCAAAAATAATCAAATAATTCAATTTAAAAGAATTTAAAGAAAAAGGAAATTTTAAGGGAGTCACCACCTAATTTTAAGATAATTAGGAAATCAATTAATTAATTAACAAAAATAATCTATGAAACGAATAGATTCTAGGTAAGGGCTCAAGTGGTCTTGAAAGAAAGATATTAAGAACACTTTAAAATCTACAACGGTGGGTCCCTGCTGAACTCATTTTTTCAAATTGAGGAGGATATAAAATAATGTACAAATATAATAAACATGTAATATACACAATAATAAAGTAAAATAATTATATGAGAAACAACCTAGTGTTTGTCTAATGTCAATATATACAAAATATAGAATTAAAAAATATTATTCGAACTTCATTCAAATAACTTCATTGGGAAGCAACTCTGGATACATATAAAGACAATTAGTGAAAGTGTTAGTAATGGATAAATATAAATCAAAATAAATGAAGGAAAATAATAACTACAAATAAAATTCGTCTTATGAAAATGGGAGACCTTAAAAATCGACGCAATTTTTCATCAGCCCATTTAACCATAATGGAGTAATAAATATTAAAATGATAAAACGATAAGTAACAATATAAGACCACGTGAACAGTGAAACAAATGGACCAATAACACAATAAAAATTTAGCAAAAAAGAGAAATGAAAAAATAATAGAAATTAACTATTAACTAAAAGGAATGCAAAATCCATCAGAACAAGTTTTTGAACGATAATAAACAATAAATCAACAAACAACAAGATATATTCACCGGAATATAATAATCAACAAAGAAAGAAAGGAAAGAAAAGAAAGAAATTGAGCAGCAACATTTGAAATACTTTGCATCAGTAGAAATATCAAAAATAGGTCACTGGAAAGCTCAAAACCACAAAAAATTAACAGTAACTAAAACTGCCAATAACACAACTAAACAATTTCAAAAGAAAGCAAGACAATGTGGAAAATGGGTTATCGATTTTAATGAAATTTGTCAGATAAACATAGAGCTCACTAAAAAAAATCAATATCAGTCCCTCAATAATAATGATATCAAAACAAAATAGAATAAGGATACAATAGTATAGAGAACCAACAGATTTCACCGGAAAAGGGAGGAAGCATGTCACGACCCAAGGTACCCCCTAGACGTGGCATGGCATACAAGACCCCGAAAGGCCTCATACAAGCCACTTAGCATACGTACATACAAGATCATAGAGATTTAAGAGTTCAAAAGACAATATCATATCAAAGCTCTTAAGAAAGTAGCGGAAGTCTACATCAAATGTTTCAAAGCCAATCTAATCATAAGGATGAGATATAACGTTTGGGACGTAACCCAATACAAAGCCAAAATGAAAGAACATAAAAGTAAGAACATCTAGGCTATGTCCTCGAATGGATGAGGACTCACCAAGTCTTCAATAAATCCTTCTACTAAGCTCTAGCCACGAATAGATGGAGAATCGCCAAGCCCTACATTAACTAGTCAATGTAAGCAAGAGTATGCGTTCGTACAATCAAGTACCAAGTATGATAGCAATGCACATAAATAATTTAAAACATTCTAAAATGGGACATTTTCATAACATGCAATGACCAAGCTAAAACATGATAAATGTTAGAAACATAATTCATAAACCATGGTCAAAGCAAGCTAAACATCTTTACTTTACTTGAGAAATATCTTAAAAGCACTTTAGTTCATTGTTTATGGGAAGTTGCCTTAACCGACATGTAAGACCATGTGAGCTATCAACATGGAATCCGGTGTATAACCCCACACCGATAGGGCCATCCTACTTGCCAAGGTAGGACCCTTAACTTAACATATAGCTTACGTGGATCCACTAGCTAGCGTCTATCATAGACCATCATCCTATGGTGGCACACAGTTTATGGGACATGGGTAATCGGCATTTGTCCACTCGGTGCTAAGCATAATTCCTACGGATTAGACATAGTTCAATTATCATAAGTAGACACGGGTAATCACTTCTTGTCTATCATTAGTCATAAGTTCATTATTAGTAGACATTGGTGATCGCCTCTTGTCTACATTAGGGAACATGGGGGATCGCCTCTTGTCCCTTCATTAGAATAGCTCCTTAAGAACATGTGTAATTGCCTCTCATTCATTTCAAATTCATAGTGTGAGTATTACGTGAGAAACCCATTCACAACTCAACCATACATCAACATATCATAACTTTGGCACTTCAATCTCAAAGCACCCTTAATTCATCATTAGTTTCATAAGAGACATGCATAATTTCACATACTTCATCTTTACATAGTTCATCATGCTCATAACCTTACAATCATAGAGTTCATATGGGTTCATAACAATTTCTCTTAGATCATGCAATTCAATGCAAACTCATGCTTAGAAAACCATAAACAAGGCAATTTGACCATAATTGAAGAAACCCACATAATAGAGAAAATCATAGTTTTTGATTGAACATACTTACTTTCATAAAACCATCCTTAGGTCATTCATAATCTCATCATAAAAAGCCTTAGCTTAGAAATCATAATTCATGCATGGATTCATAGAGATTTCATACAATTCATCACTTTATAATTCAACCCACCTACAAAGCATAATTTTGAAATTGGGAAAATTGGCATGGGTTCATGGGGATTCATCTAAATTTATGAAATTCAACTTAATTCATGCTTCATAGTTCATAAAACAATCAATTAGATCAACATTTCAAAGAACCCATAACATGGAAGAAAACCCTTAATTCAATTGAGAACTTCTAACCTGAAAATTACAGAATTTTGGGATTCCATGGAGGAAAGGGCTCCATGAATGAACACTATCATACCTCAATGCCAAAACCTTGAAATAAATGGAGGAATAAGAGGCTTGATCTTGAAACCCTAGGTCCTTCTTCTTCTTCTTCTTCTTCAAGCTTCTAGAGAGAGAAATATTTGGAGGGGTTTTGGGAGTAGTTGAGAATTGATTAGGAAGGGTAGAAATTTGGCTTAGAAGGCTTATATAGTGCCTAGGATTAAAGGGTAACTACTTAGTTAAGGAATTAAATACTTAGAAAAAGACCAAAAAGCCCGTCTTAAAATTAACTGCCAGACCCTAACGACGGTTTGACTACGGTCTGTAGGTCCAATCACGGACTTCCTGGTCAACCGTCGATAGGTTCAGAGACTCTGAAATTTGGACCTCCAACAACGGCTCCCATGTACGGTCCGTTGGTCCACTTAATGACCATACATACCAATCGCCGTTCCCAACTTAAACCCTTCAAAATTCCACCAAGTCTAGGAGTGACTTACGGGACCTACCTACGGTCCGTAGGTCCAACGACGGACCGTCCTGTCTAACCGTCAATAGGTTACTGAGACTTGATTTCTGAAAAACTCTCCCCTCCACCTACGATTGCCACCTACGGTCCGTAAATATTCCTACCAACCGTAAGTTGGAGCCGTAGGTCAGGCTTGTAACCCAAAAATTTCATGTTCCTCTTTTTTTTTTCCAAAATTCGAGGTGTTACAATATCTCCCCCTAGGGAACATTCATCCTCGAATGGAACTCAAGACATCATAAGGAAGGGTAGGAACTTAATCTAACAATCCAACATGAATGCAATCACATAAATGTACATATCTGAGGAGGAAACATCAACTCCAATCTAAAGCATGTTCAAAGCATCATTTCTTGAAGGCTTAATGCTACTCATACTCAAATGCACATAATAGTGAAGAAATCAATCAAGCTAAATGATACCTTTGAAAAATCAAATTTTCATGAGCGTTAATGCATGAAGAAACATAAGAATGACCAAGACACAAGGATCTTAAAAAGTGAACCATGAGGAGCTAAGGCCTCAAGCTAGACCCAAAGGTAGAAGGAAAGAAAGATATGGATAATAAGACATAACATCACCTCCAACCTCTCATATAGCAAACCATAACAAGGAACTCTTTCCTGCAACTTAATTAGTCCCCACACTCACCTTCCATGAAACACTCTATCTCCCCCTTGGGAGCAAACCTATCAAATCCTTCCGAATCCATCTTCCTAAATCAAAACATAGTACCAAAAACCTTAAAAACCATGGAATCATAGCTACAAGTAAACACCTAAGAAGTTGCCACAAGGATTTCAAAGTCGACCTTAAACACACTAACCACACATGAAGTCTTATCATAGCCAACCAAACACCCAACATTAATCAATGCATAACCACAAATTAAAAGACCATAACTTACCAATTTCTGCATCCGGGGAACCCTCATGATCTTGTCGAGTTTGAAGAGCATGGAATCGGTTTTGCTTTTGGGTATTTGAACCTGACAAATTTTGGGGTTGAGTTCATCAACGGTTATCCCCTTCATTTTTAGTTGCTAAGGGACAATCCCTTATCTTGTGATCCATCTTTCCACAACCAAAGCATGAATTAGAACTGGCTAGACATTTACCCTTATGCTTTTTCCCACACCTAGCACAAGTGGTCGATGAGAATTCACCACTATTTCCTCCTTGAGGCCTAGGGTTAGATACCCTATCTTTGTTGAACTTAGGTGGATCATTGGAAGAATCTTGACTAGAAAACCATTGTCGAGACTTAAAACGATCATATCCATCGGACCTTGAATGTGAGAAATTATCGTCACCAGTCTTAGCCCTCTTTGCCTCTCTAGACCTTTCCTTAAGTTTCTCCTCTTCTATTTGTTTAGCATGAACCATAAGACGATAAATATATATGTCATTGACAAGCATAGTGGTATGGCACTCTTTGACCACTATTTTGGACACTCCCGAAACAAACTTACTCATTCTTTCCCTAGGATCGGCAACCATAGTAGGAGCATATCGAGACAATTTGGTGAACTTCAAAGCATACTCCTTCACACTCATGCTTCCTTGATGAAGGTTGATGAACTCAAGCACCCTTGCCTCCGTCATCTCAAGGGGAAAGAACCTATCAAGAAAAGCAACCTTGAACTTCTCCCAATTAAGAGGACCCGCGTCATCCACCCTCTCACTCTTCCATTGCTCAAACCACACTTGAGCCACACCCTTAAGTTGATAAGCGGCCAACTACGCTTTTTCCTCCGGCGTGATACCCATGATCATTAGCACCTTGTACACTTCATCAATGAACTCTTGAGGATCTTCCTCAACCTTAGAACCATAAAATTCCGAAGGGTTTATTCTAGTGAAGTCCCTCACCCTTGATGCCAACGTACCCACATTTGGGTTCACGGGAGCCACAACCTCTCTATTGGCTTGGGCCGTCATGGCTTGAGCCAACACTTGAAAAGTAGCCCTAAACTCCGCATTAGTCATTTGTTCGGCCAAAGGGTCGGCTGGAACTTAAGGAGCTTGAGGAGGAGCTTCTAGCTCCACATTCTCTCCTACATTTCTTCTAGCATTAGCCCTTCGAGTAGCCATATCCTGAAACGCACAAGATAGGGATTAGGAGAGAAAGACCTATGAGGTAAAAAAACTCAATCGCACGACTTAAGAGTAATGAAAGAAGTGAAGTTTCCTGAACATCTTATAGACTCTCATTCATAAATGTGCGCGTTTCACACTCATGAACAAGACTCTAGTCGATGTGGCTTATGAGACAACCTATGATCTTTCTAAAACCTTGTGCTTTAAATACCAAGATTTTCACGACCCAAGGTACCTCCTAGATGTGGCATGGCATACAAGACCCCGAAATGCCTCATACAAGCCACTTAGCATACGTACATACAAGATCATAGAGATTTAAGAATTCAAAAGATAATATCATATCAAAACTTTTAAGAAAGTAGCGGAAATCTACATCAAATGTGTCAAAGCCAATCTAATCATAAGGATGAGAAATAAAGTTTGGTACGTAACCCAATACAATGCAAAAATGAAAGAACATAAAAGTAAGAACATCTAGGCTATGTCCTCGAATGGATGAGGACTCACCAAGTCTTCAATAAATCCTTCTACTAAGCTCTAGCCACGAATAGATGGAGAATCGCAAAGCCCTACATTAACAAGTCAATGTAGGCACGAGTATGTGTTAGTACAATCAAGTACCAAGTATGACAACAATGCACATAAATCACTTAAAACATGCTAAAATGGGACATATCTATAACATGCAATGACCAAGCTAAAACATGATAAAGGTTAGAAACATAATTCATAAACCATGGTCAAACCAAGCTAAACATCTTTACTTTACTTGAGAAATATCTTAAAATCACTTTAGTTCATTCTTTGTGGGAAGTAGCCTTAACCGACATGTAAGACCATGGGAGCTATCAACATGGAATCTGGTGTATAACCCCACACCGATAGGGCCATCCTACTTGCCAAGGTAGGACCCCTAACTTAACATATAGCTTACGTGGATCCACTAGCTAGTGTCTATCATAGACCATCATCCTATGGTGGCACATAGTTTATGGGATATGGATAATCGCCACTTGTCCACTCGGTGCTAAGCATAATTTCCACGGATTAGACATAGTTCAATTATCATAAGTAGACATGGGTAATCACCTCTTGTCTATCATTAGTCATAATTTCAATATTAGTAGACATGGATGATCGCCTCTTGTCTACATTAGGGAACATGGGTGATCTCCCCTTGTCCCTTCAATAGAATAGCTCCTTAAGAACATTGTTAATCGCCTCTTGTTCGTTTCCAATTCATAGTGTGAGTACTAGGTGAGAAACCCTTTCACAACTCAACCATACATTAACAAATCATAACTTTGGCACTTTAAAATCAAAGCACCCTTAATTCATCATTAGTTTCATAAGAGACATGCATAATTTACGTACTTCATCTTTACATAGTTCATCATGCTCATATCTTTACAATAATAAAGTTCATATGGGTTCATAAGAATTCCTCTTAGATCATGCAATTCAATGCAAACTCATTCTTAGAAAACCATAAACAAGGCAATTTGACCATAATTGAAGAAACCCACATAGTAGAGAAAATCATAGTTTTTGATTGAACATAGTTACTTTTATAAAACCATCCTTAGGTCATTTATAATCTAATCATAAAAAGCCTTAGCTTAGAAATCATAATTCATGCATGGATTCATAAAGATTTCATACAATTCATCACTTTATAATTCAACCCACCTACAAAGCATAATTTTGAAATTTATGGAATTGGCATGGGTTCATGGGGATTCATCGAAATTCAACTCAATTCATGCTTCAAATTTCATAAAACAATCAATTACATCAACATTTCAAAGAACCCATAACATGGAAGAAAACCCTTAATTCAATTGAGAACTTCTAACTTGAAAATTTGAGAATTTAGGGATTCCTTGGAGGAAAGGGCTCCATGGATGAACACTATCAGACCAATGGTCTGTAGGTCGAACCACGGAACGTCCTTGTCAACCGTCGGTAGGTTTAGAGACTCTGAAATTTGGACCTCCAATGACGGTTCCCATGTACGGTCCGTTGGTCAACTTACGGACTGTACGTACCAACCGTCATTCCCAACTTAATCCCTTAAAAATTCCACCAAGTCTGGGAGTGACTTACGGGACCTACCTATGGTTTGTCGACGAATCGTCATGTCGAACCGCCAATAGGTTACTGAGGCTTGATTTCTGAAAATTTTTCCCCTCCACCTACGACTGCAACCTACGATCCGTAAATACTCCTACCAACCGTAGATTGGAGTCGTAGGTCAGGCTTGTATCCCTAAAATTTCATGTTCCGCTTTTTTTTCAAAATTTGAGGTGTTACAAAGCAGCAAGGCGGGTTAGGAATGGTTCAATGGTCCTTCACTAGAGAAAGCACAGAATAGTGGCGAGGCAGGGCTTTGGCTTGCCGAAGTACTTGTAAAACAAACAGAAATCAAATGAGGGGAAATAGGAATGGACTGATAGTGTGGGGTCTTGTCAGCTCTTGTTCATCGAAGCTTGGAGCTCCTTGCCAGAGCTGGGGTTTCGTGGAGCTTGAGATTCGCTGGAGTTCAGTAGAACAATGAAAGAAATGGGGGTTTTGGGTCGGAGAAGAAGGGAAAATGGGATTGGGTGGTGGATTTAAAAGTATTTTTAGACTTTGCTAAAAAAAATACCAAAATGAGTATTAGCAAATATAACGAATATTAACAAATGTAACAAATATAACCAATGACATGTAAAAAATGCAATTTAACAAAAATGATGATTTAATCAAACTGAACCAATATTGTGAATATATTCAATTGACTGTGACCAAAACAAATCTAATCAAGATTAACTAATAAAAATTCTAACATTTTGAAAAATAAGGATAATTATCGATAATTGCATTAAATTTGAAAAATATGCATTTCGAACTATTAAACAAATAAAATACATAAAAGTATTAACTTTGAAAATATCAGGCTAAAATTTGGTGTCAACACTACCAACTCCAAATCATAAGTAGGGTATTTCCGCTCATGAACCATAAGCTGCCTCGATGCTTATGCAATCACACAGACTTGTTACATTAATACACAACCCAAAACAATGTCGGATGCGCATAATACACTTGGAAGCCCTCGCTCTCAACTGGAAGTGTCATGACAGGAGTAGTGGTAAGCAACTTCTTAAGCTTCCAAAAGTTTAAATCACACTCATTTGACCACTCAATAGGAACATCAAGGCGGGTCAACCGAGTTTGAGGTGTTATAATTGATGAGAAACCCTCCACAACCCTTCTATTATAACCAGCTAACCCGATAAAGCTCAGGACATCAATCATTGTGGTGAGCCTAGCCCAGTCAGAAATAACCTCAATCTTTGTCTGTTAAACCATAATGCCATCCTTGGACACCACGTGCCTTATGAATGCTACAGACTCAATCCAAATTTCGCACTTTGAGAACTTGGCATAAGGGCCCTGATCTCTCAAAGTCTGGAGCACAGTCCTCAAATATTGGTCGTGCTCCTCCCTGATCTGTTAGTATACCAGGATGTCATCTATGAACACAATGACAAAATATATATATATATATATAAGTCCTTAACACACACATCATAAAGTCCATGAATTCCACTTGGCATTGGTCAACCCAAAAGACATCACCAGGAACTCATAATGACCATAAATAGTCCTAGAAGTTGTCTTAGGGATGTTCGCCGTCCTAATCCTAAGTAGATGGCAAGAAGATCTCAAATCATTCTTAGAAAACACCACAGCACCTCGAAACTGGTCAAAAAAATCACTTATACGAGACATAGTGTACCTATTCTTCACATTCACCTTGTTTAACTGCTTGTAATCCATACACATACACATAGACCCATTATTCTTCTTCACAAAAATAACCGGGGCACCCTAAGGGAAAACACTCAGTCTAATGAATCTCTTACCAAAGAGATCTTGAAGATGATGATAGAGCTTCCTGAGCTCTACATGGGCCATACAGTGGTTGCTTGACTCAAGTCAATAGCAAAGTCAATATCACACTCTGAGGGAAGGCTTTGAGTTCAGTAGGTAACACATCTGGGAACTTTCACACAATAGAACTTGAATCGACTGTAGGGCCCTCTCTACTAACATCACTCACATAATCTACATAGGCTAAACACCCACTAGATACCAACCTTTGTGCCCAAATATAAGTGATAAATTCCGTCGGTGTGTGACTAAAAGAACCCTGCTACACCACTAGAGGGATGCCAGGCATGTCTAAGGTAAGGGTCTTAGAAAAACAATCCGAGACCGCACGATAGAGGAATAACCAGTACATGCCCAAAATAAAATCAAAAATCAAGCATATACAACACAATAAGATCAGCCCGAGTGTCAAACTCTTGTACAGTCACAAAACAAGATCTATACACTTGATCCACTACTAAAAACTCACCCATGGGGGTCGAAACACGAAACAACACTAATAGAGTCTCAAAATACATACACAATCATGAACTATAATAGACATATACATAAGAAATTGTAGAACCCGTATCAAATAAAGTTGAGGTTGATTGATGGCATAAAAGAATCATACATGTGATGACAGCGTCTCATGCCTTATCCTCCACCCTCAATGGGGCTAAATATAGGTGGCCCTGTCTACCTATAAATAGGGCATTTGATCTACCACCTGACCTACCTCCCCACGGTCCTCCTTGAGCCTCTTAGTGACCATCATGTTAGTCCTGACCCTAGGCATCGCCTCTAGCTAGAGGTGCTACAGTTGAAACTGGCTGAGCTGAATGTGGAGCAGATTTAATCATCCCTCACTTTGACACTCTATAGACATGTGGTAAAGCACACCATAATCATAACAACCCTTAGAAGCACGTCTCTGAGAAGATCGATGACCACATCCTGAAGAACATGAACGTGAGCCTCTCGAGATCTAGCCTGAACCATAACCACTTTGGTTGTGCTACATGCCCTCTAAAGTCTGAAGTGTCGCATGAATAGGCCAGGTAGACTGACCCTCATGCTGGTAGCATTGGCAAGGCCTATCATTGGATTCCATGGATAGGCCAGGTAGACTGACCCTAATGCTAGTAGCATTGCCGAGGCCTATCGTTGGAGTCCTTGCCCCTAAAATGAGAACCACTATAACTGCCTTGGTGACGAGCCCTCCTATTGCTACTCCCTGGGCCTTCCAATAGAGCTCATCCATAGTACAAGCATGATCAACAAAATCTAAGGATGACCTGCATGCTAGGCTATAGACTCAGTCTCTATCCGTAGCTGCAATTTCAACTAATGGACAAAACAATAAACTCTCTCATGCAGAGTAGGTAAAATCATAGTGGCATGTTTGAAGAGCTCTTTGAACCTGGCCTCATAATCCAATAAGGTCATGGATCCGTGCTCTACCCTAGAAAACTAATTTCGGAGTCGATCTCTGATGCACTGTAGTATAAACCTAGCTAAGAAGGCCTCTGAAAACTCTGTCCATGACACCAGAGGTGACACAACTGGTCTGCAATCTATAAATTAATGCGACCATTGCCTGGCTGGTCCATCAAGTTGATAAGCAGTAAATTCAGCTCCTTTCGACTCTACTAGACCCAAAGAATACAATCGCTCTCTTCAAGTAGTCAAGAACTCATGGGAATCCTGTCCTATAGCCCCAAAAAATATCAAAGGAGAAAGTTTCAAGAATATTCTGAGCATCTTCTACTCTTCCAATGGCATAGATCCTCTTGCAATAACTGGTTGAGCGACAATGGGTGCTTGTGGCGCCTCAACCTATGGAGCCGCAATTAACAGCTAAACCTACAGTGTTGGCATAGTTAGATATAGGGTCTGTTGCATGCCCCTTAGCATAGCTAATAGTTGAGCGATAGTCGCATGTAAGTCTGGTTTGTGCTCATCCTAGCCCCACCGGCTGTAGAAGAACAAGAGCTGGTTGAGGCTCCGCCACTGGCTCCAGAATAACCTTTCTATCCAGAATAACCTTTCTATCCAGATCCTTAGATAGTGTCATAGCTCTCGCTCGACCTCAAGGTCGTACTCTACCCCTTGCTGGGCTCTACCTATGGGCCTGGGTGCATCACCCTTGACTTGTTGAACTGCCCGTGCCAGCCATCCAGTGGAAGAGTGAAATAAGAGAGTTTCCATAAACCAAATATGACAACCAACACATGACGACAAATCGAAAGAGAGAATCTTCCTAAAGTTGTCTTGTAGCCTCCCAAAGCTAGGATGCAAATGTCTCCACACTGATTTGCATGACTCTACTAGACATTATATTTTTACCTACAACACCAACGAACCTAGGGATCTGATACAAACTTTGTCACAACCCATGAACTCGAGTTATGGTGACACCTAACATAGTTCTCACTAGTAGGTAATACAACACATATCGCAAAATGATAAGTAATAGGCAAGTGGGGAAGAATCAATAACAAGAGACGAAATCTAAATTAATATAAAAGGAACACATCGGAAATGATAAATAACAATAATATATACAAAAGTATGAGTACATGATTAAATCCCAAGAATTGGTGGATGATAGTACAAAGCTACTAGCCTACTACAAGAGTACAATTCCCAAAAGTGGACCAAAAAGTACATACTTCTCTCAGATACAAAAGACTAGCAAAAAACTATATATAGATGGAGATAAGTCAAACTAGGACACCATCAGCTCACCTCACCGCTATCTATAGGTACTCGGATCTGTATCAAGAAAACAGATGCAAAGTGTTGCATGAGTACCAAAATAATAGGTACCTAGTAGGCATCATAGGCCGACTGAGCTTGGATAGTAAAAATAATATGAAAAGCGAGAAAGTAAAGCTAATAAGAATTATATGAATGAAGCAATAATGGAAAGTCTAACTATATATCTCATGAGTCTACAGAAAGGACAATACGGTAAAGTAAAATACCTAGCTATAACCTAACTAGACCCCAATAAGCCCAAAAGGTACACTCATGTGCAATATGAAAGTAAACAACCAAAACAGACCCCCATAAGCCCGATGAGTACATAGAAAAGCTAAAGGATAACAATAGCTAAGACTAGAAGTATTCAAAAACTGGAATTGCCTTCCCCAGACATTAATCGTGGTGAAGGTATCATGAATAACCCAATAGAACCTTCATGTTTGGACCACAACCCTACTAATAGAAGTAGACCTGGACTGAAACAATGGTTGGTCAAAATGTGCATAGACCTTGAACCACGGCTAGAAGACATGCACATGGTCCTCGAACCGCGGCCATTAGACTCTGATTGTCTCCAAATCACACGCTCTTCTTCATGTGTACACAAACCATAGAGGTAAAATAACTTAAGAATCACCCTCGCCTCCCAGCCATTTATCACTGGAGGAGCTATGCCATTGGAGGAGCAAAAGATGCTCAAAGTGTTCTTGAGACTTTCACCTCCGAGATTTTTCGGGGCTGTATGGGAGGATGCCCACAAGTTCTAAACTACCTGCAGATGTTGGTTGTATACTCGATGTATAGTTTAAGAAGCTCTAAATACAAAAAATAATGCAATAAAGAGGAAATTGCCCAGCGGGTCATTATAGAATGCCTGCATACAAGAGAATTAGGGCCTAAAATCTCCTCAATTAGCATCAAAATGCAATAATACCTCATGAATTTGAGTTCAATGAGTTGGTAATCAGGTACCTTTTTGGCGGTGACTTGCTTTTGTTATCGCTATTCTTTAAATATTAGCATTTAATTATTCCTTTTTAATGTGATTGTTATGTAAAATTAACTATTAACTGTATCTTCTTTTTTACCCTTTTATGATTTTAGGATGATATAAACCTTCATAAATATTGAGATATTCTTTGTTCATACTTAAAAAATTAATATATTATTTGAGGTGCAAGGTCTGCAAGATAAATTTGTATTTATTCTATTCAAAATATAATAAAATTTTCTAGCATTTGGATAGAGATTAATTAAGGGACTTGAGAGTATGAGATTTCTCTGAATGGTATGGAGTAAGGGTGGCCATGGGACCAGGTATTACTGTTTTGAATCAGTTCTAATAGACTCGGATCCGATAGTACCGATATGGAATCAGACTTGAGGGGTATCAGAACGGGTTTTTGGATGGGTTTCATGTATTTTTTCGATTGATCCGATTCCGGTCAACAATCAGTTTTAAAAAAATAGATTTATAAAAGAGTGTAACAACTATTAGATGTTAAAAGACGTTGGGGGGGGGGGAGGCTACCAATGGCTAGAAAATATAGCCTCCCCTCCCCAATGAACCCCTCTACCCCCTACACTACAAATATTTTTTACTTTTTTTATATTTTTCTCACAAATTAAAAAATAATCTAACTATACTCTTACATATTCTTTCAAGTCTCAATCTCTCTTCTCTATTATAAATTTTATTTTTGTGATATTGTCTAATTGGAGTTAGGAGATTTTTTTAAAGTAATTTGCAAGGTACAATTATTACCTTTCAGTTTCAACTTTAGGTTATATACGTTTTTTTTACACAGACGTTCGATACATTCCTTTCAACTTCCATCTCTATAGTTGTTTGCTCACTTTATTTGTTTGTTATATTTATCTTTCTTATTTTTTTATGTTTTAGATACTTTAAATTTTAGATATGGTGGTAAAAGACCAATGTCCACCAACAAAGGTTCTATTAGTAGGGGTGGGGGTGGAAGTAGTTCTAAAGCATTGCCACCTAGATTTAGAATTAATACCGAAGATTTTATACATGTTGATGAAACTTCTTTGATTTTCACAATAATATAGGATTTATTTCCGAAAATGAATTTGACCATGAGATATTAAATAGATGTTTTACTAATTTTGAGGAAGAGTTAGAGGAAGAATTAGAAATAAAAAATCAAAAATTAGACGATACCCCTACTAGTTCGGCTATGGAATTACCACAATAAAGTGAACTTTCCTCTTTATCTATATTTTTAAGTCGAACGTCATAAAAGATATCTAGTAGGTATTTGGACATGCGATTGGACATGCAATTTCTTGTTGATTTCATATCATGAGATGAAATCCAAAATTCTCCAAAAATCATTATTTGAGAATTTCAAATCAAGATTTGGGATTTTTTAAATATAAAAATTGACCTACAAGTTTATATTTCGCAAAAGCAATTCCACATATATATCTACTAACCATTTATTTCACATGTAAATAAAATTTATAATTCATATCATTACTTTTAAAACCATTTATATCTTATATAATGATTATTTTCACAAACATAGAATTTATTATTATTTGAATTAATTTCTACTTTATCATTTATATTCAACAAATTTATTATTTTTTATCAAATATATTTACTAACCAAATTGACCAACAAATGCCTTAAAGTAACAATGTTGGTTCGTTTTCTCAGTCATATGAATGAGAAATGTAAGTTCAACGTGAAAAGATTGTCCGTACTATGTGGGTGGATTATATTAAAGACTAGTGCACCACAACTTATGTTTGATTTAATTTTCTTTATTGAATTAAAGCTTTATCAATAAATATTATATTTTTTAAGAATATCTTTGTGATAGTGTATTATGCTATTTTATAAACTTGTGCTTTTTTGGTAATATTGTATAAATAATTGGGATAATTTTAATATTCTTATAACTTATGGGATTTTTATGTTTATGAGAAAAAATACCACATAAAAAATTCAAATCTCATGTACAAACAAAACTTCAACTTCATCTCATGATTTCATATCATAACTTTATATCGCATGGCCAAACGGGCCCTTAGTTTTGCAATTTTTGAAACAAAATAAGAAATAAAGCTATTGTTACCAGCATAAAATGTAAGAAAGTTATACGAGACAGCTCACGTATGTTTCGGGAGCTGAGCCCCTGTGCCCGCTTTGTTATCTTGACTTTTCTCTCTGCTGGCCTTCTATTCTTGTGGACAATGTTCCACTGATTAGGTGGGGATAGGATTCGAACCTGAATCATTTGACTACAAGATCGAATGGTGGGACAAGACGGCTAACTAAGCATTTAAACGAGATTGTGTAATAAAAATTTTGCTCATCTAGAGGTTGTCGCTAGAGCTAAAAAAATATGATACACCCCAACCTGAAAGATCAATAGGAGGTTCTAACATTCTTCAGAGTGTTTTGAACATGTCTAACCTAGTTGTCCCAAGCACATACTTGCACTGCATATCAAGTAAAGAAAGAAATCATAAGGAATTAACTAAAATGATTGTTATTTGTTGTTTGCCTTATGGTTTTCCTTCGTATCCAAATTTTATTCATTATATTTGGCATGTGTATAACCCCTTTTTTCCAGGTTTTTCTCGTGACCCAAAAAGTCGAATCAAGATGGCACTATCATAACCCATAAGTAGGTAAGCCAACTCGTATCCCGGAATGACAAGTAATAGGCATTTCAGGTAGAAATAACAACCAACAAGAGATAAATGAAACAGTTCAAATCTAAATAACGAAAAAAGAGAACAATAATATATACAAATCAGCAATAGATCCAATCCCACGGCCTAGTAGACACAAGTAAAGAGTTACTAAAAGAGTATAGGTCCCAAAAGTAAACCAAAAATACAGTATACAAAAGACTAGCCAAAACTATATACAAAGGAGATAGGTTGAATAGGGAAATCATAAGCTCACCCTCAATCTCCTAAGATCCTTGCAGCTGGCCCAAACTGAACATTGACGGTTGGCGCTCGGATCTGCATCAAGAAAACTAATGTAGAATGTAGTATGAGTACCAAAACAGCATGTACCTATTCGGTATCAAACGCCAACTAATTAATCTTTGAAAGTAAATACAATAATGAAAAATGAGAAAATAAAACAACTAGAGGTCATAAGAGTGAAACAATATGGGAAAACCTAACTAGAAACATACTAGTCTAGAAAATGACGAATAGTAAAATAAATAAGTAACTATAACCTAACTGACCCCTATAAGCCTAGAAGGTACACTTGTGTGCAATTGAAAGTAAATGACCAAAATGGACCTCATCAACCCGATGAGTACACAAAAGAGCCAAGGAAAATATAAGCTAAGTCTTAGAGTATTCTAAAACCGCAATGGTGATCTAGGGACTCGAACTGCGGTAAAGGCAACTTGATGAACCCAAATGAATCACAAAAACAGGACCCAAACCCGACTAATAGAAGTGAAACCCATTCTTTAACTGTGACTAGGAGGATACACATGGGCCTCGAAGTCAGGATGATAGACATGCACATGGACCTCAAACCACATGTAAAAATCAAGAGCACGGACCTAGAACCATGAACAATGAAGTCTGAATGTCTTCAAATCCCCTGCTCTTCTTTATACAGGGCCACACCATAGAGCACAACCATCTTTGGAGCCACCAGGGATCCACTCTAGTTCCTAAACCCAAGACCCGATCCAACATAGCCTATAAGTTTCAAAATTTAAAAATAACCCATGGTTCGAATCATAAGGGAAATGACTGATGAACAATCAAGAGAGCTGAGCTACTACCTAGCTAAGGATAGTAATATCAGACCCAAGTCTGTTATATCAGCCTATAGGGAGCTAAACCATCTGAAACAATGTTAGAGAATCTCTAAGGTCTATTGACTACAAACACAAGTCTAAGGTAATAACTAGCCTAGGCTACAAATGACTATGCATCAACCAAGGAGATACTACTAGGCATAAAGAAATCATGAAATCAAGGTAGGCATGCTGAAATTCCCTGAAACTACCCAAAAATACGGCTAAGGAATGAATGCTAGCTATTAAACATGATACAACTACAAGTCCATCCCAAAACTAGCTAATTAATATGAATTCACAATCACAAGCTCAATCTAAATTTTGATAAGTCATAGCCTACATCAAAGCTAACTGTATGAGCTCCAAAATAACAATTCCAGAATTTTTCCCTTTCAAATGGCCTCCGATTACTGCCACACTATCAAATAAACTATCACAACGTAACTACGAACGTTTAGACACCAAAATCAAAACAATTGAATACAGACCCAAAAATGAGTCAAAAAAGAATTATGGGACCCGCACCCAGAATCTCAAAATTCTCTATCATTGTTCCCATATATCTCAAGGAAGTTGTGCCCCCAAAATGGGCACAATCTGAAATTTAGCTAAAGGAACTTGCTCCAAACAAAACATGCATTGAAATTTTACTAATAGTTAATAACGCTCAAATTACTTACAAAACAATTAAATAAGTAAGTGTTTGTTAGCAATCTATTTACCCAATGTATGAGGTCGAGGTCAAATTCCATAGGGAGTGGTATATGAAAGAATTCAATTACGAAGTCAATTTGTATCTCAATTCATTGCAAGTAAACGGTAACAAGGATGGAATTAATTCCAATTATCAAATTAAGATTGTTTGGTAACCAATTTTGATCAATCAAACTTAAACAAGCAATTAACAAGCAAGCGGAGTGGGAATCTAGGAGTGTGCATAAGTGAGTATCAATTTCAAAAGGTTAGTCAATGTGATTGCTCAATAACCTTAATTACACATGGATGAGCTGCATGAATCTCAAACACATATTATATTTCTCAATCGTAATATGCTTACCACAAGAATTCCTATCGGACATTCTCATGTGTAGTCAACTAAACAACCCTAATTCTTGACATAAAATCTTCTCTCTCGAGCAAAACTAGTATTAAGAGGTGAAACCCCAAATCTCTTTCCCAAGACAATAAGGAATTTCATACTAATATGCAAGCATCAAATTAATTACCCACTTCATATACTCTATCTCAAGCAATATATGAAGATCTAAATCTAGAATTAAGTTGGCAACCTCAATTCATAAATTAAACACATGATAATCAAATTGAATCCATGGAAATCAAAGTATAACAGAGCAAATAACATTATACCACCAATTTAATCAAAATCCAACTTCATTTGCACACCCGTAGGATAGGGATTTTAGCCAATAATGTTAAAAGTAAAAAAAAATATACCGAAAACATTCTTGGTCATCATATTGATGATTTGAAACTTCAATTTCAAAGACCCACTTCCAAATTCTAAAAAATTGTGGGTTACAAGATTGTTTCTAACTCTATAAAATAGAAGGTTCTATTGTACTCTACTCAGAGAAGTTTTAGATCCAGATTGTAAGAGCAAAGAGTTACATTTTTTCTCTCCTTTTGACTAATTATATTCTCCCCAAAAATTAGCCAAAACTTTATCAAATTTCTCAATCGGCGATGTTTGTCATGCTAGCTGACTTATTCGGTGAGTCACCGACTTGTTCTTCTTCTCACCTTTTCTTGGCTTCAGGCTTCAGATGTTTGAACCACAATTGGTGAGCTGGATAGAGCTTGCCGTGCACATTTGGTGAGTCACTGATGTCATCCAATCTTGCCTTTTTGGCCTTTAATTTAGGCCAATCATTCTATCACTTTTGGTGAACACATGTCATCCCACCAAGTAAGTTCGGTGAGTCACCGATTGGATATTCTCCTTGGTGACCTGTCTTGAATTTTAGTTGAACACTCTGTTGGTTTTGGTGAGGTCTGGCAGATTCGGCAAGTCACCAAGTGACTTTTGGCGAGCATCAATGTCACGACTTTGCTCTTTTTCCATGTTTTAGCCTCTTTTTGCATGATTTCATCTTTTCCTTGTCTTTGAGCCTTCATAGCTATAAAACACAATAAATCATTAGATATGGACATAAGAAGGCATTGAGGAAACTAATTTTTTTACTTAAAAGGCCTTAAATGAGTAAAAATGTAAGACTCATCAACACCTCAAACTTAATCTTTTGATTGTCCTCAAATAAATCAAGAATTCAACTAGTTCAACAAGGGTGTCTACAATAATGCTTCTTGTGAGCCAACATGCAAGTTCTATCACAAGACTAATCTCAAGATAATATAATTCTCAATTATGCTCAAAAAGCCTCAAATGATGACTAGCAATTATCAATGTAAGTGCAAGTTCACGGATGCTCACTCAAGATACAAAATTATGCTTCAACAAAGGTATTAAAGTTCCCTCACAACAAAAGAAGATTCCATGCTCTCACAAAAAATATCAATAATGAAGTTAAGGAATCAATACAAACTCCCACTCTCTCAAATAGAAATACATGCATGTTTCATCCCATAGGTTTGCCCATATTTTCCAATTATTACATCACCTCATTTTAGCAAGATCTCAATATTCTTTTTTAGGCCTGTAATGGGGCTGAGGGTAAAGGTATGATCAATTTGGCTTAATGACTTCACCTCTTAAAAGCATTAAAGTTTTCAACTTCACCTCTTCTCATGCTATTTCCCATTTTGACAAAGAGACTCAACTCAAGAAATTCACAATATTCATTTCTTATTCAATTCATTGGGAGCCCCATTTTATTCCCTCGTGCCACTAAAATAATGAAGGCTTTAACTTTGCACATATTCTTTTTCAGTTCATATTTGTTTCTCTCTTTTTCTTCTTTTTTTTTATAGGGAGGGGTCCCTACTTTTTCCATTTTTTTGTCAAAGAGACTCATGCTTCTCTTTTTTTCACTTGGGATCCTTTCTCCCTCTTCACCACACCCCCAACTTAGGCTTTTGGCCTAAGTTCACTATTCAAATAAATCAATGCTTCAAAAAAGGATTTAAGGGTGAGAAAGTAGGGACATTTTTGGTTTACGAGGTTTCAACAAGGTTGACAACAAACAATTTAGGCTCAAGTGGTGCCAAAATCATGGCACACCCTCACAAGGTAGTCACTAACATGGCATGAAGATTTAGGCTCAATCTCAAAACTTGTGCCCAAGATCATTTCTTGCATTTGACAAAGCTTAGACAATTAGACCAACAAAGCAAATTCTAGGAATTTACACACATGCTTTCTAGTAAGACCTCACCACACAAGGCACTCCAAATACAATCACCATGCATAAATCTACAAAATTAAGCTTGGGTGTAATGTTCATTGCAAGACTCACATCAACATACAACTAGTCACAAAAAGATATTAGAATATCATGCAAGAGTCATGAAACATGAATTTCCTTACAACACGAACACATTTCTTATCAGAAGCACTATTCAAGATATCAATATTGATCATGATCGATACTCGAATGTTAACAATGAGTGCAGAAGTTCTTCAATCTTTTCAAATAACCACAACCATTTCAAAACCTCAGGGCAATCGATAGACAAGAGAAAATGATCATTTACTCATATATCACAACCAAAAACCACAAAGTGTATCAAAAGATGATATCAAATACAACGCAAATTAAAATATTAAATAAGAAAATACAACCAAAAGGGGATAGGCAAATTCCCTCACACCACAAAAAAGAAAAAAATAATGTCCTCAATGTGGAAATAAAGTGGATAAGAATCCCCCTAGCAGATTATCCCTACGACAAACTCTAATCTTGTGTCTCAACTGTGGTGGCATCAACCTGGGCATGAGTGCCCTATGCATCTAGAGAAGGGGTAGAGTCTGAAGGATGGGTCCCACTCGGACAAATCTTGAAGGTCTCCTTAAGGTATCGATTGAGAGTAGCGTGCATGATAGACTCCTCAAAACTCTCCAGCTCCACAATGGCCTCCGCACTTAGTTGCTCATTGTCACAAACTTCTCCTCATCTATCTCCGGAGTGGAATTTACGTGATCACCAGCATTGACCTGCTCAGATGTAACTCTTGGCTCATCAACTCTCAACATTGGAGGTGGCTCAGATACTAACATCTAAGGTAGTGGTACCTCACCCCATATCATAGAAATATCAGTGGACTTCATGTGGTCCACATTAGCCCTCAAGGCAACAATTCTTCCCTTAAATCAGCTACCCGTGTCGACTCTCTCTTGACCTTTTCACGCTTATCAACCCGAGCGGTGAGGATATCTAATCTCTGCCTATATGAGGTCAAAAAGATTTATTGATCAACTAACTTAGCTTGTAAGGGAGCCAGGACAGCTTTAAAAGCTGCAACAATCCTACTAGATATCTCATTCTCTAAACGATTAGCCCTAACATCCATCGAGTGGTAAATGCTCCCCATTTGATAAATAAGGCATTGTGTCAATGGGGCCTAGGATGTAGGGGAGGCACATCAGACCCAAAAGTAGAATGAAGGGTTCCTGAAGGCTCCACAGTAGGAATGGGATAAATAGGACATGACTCTATGGTTGGTGGATCTATTACCGGTGTGGTGTCAATTAGATGCAGCTTTCTTTTGGACGCATCATCCCTAAGGTATTCTGCCTCTATCCTTCGGCTGTCACTAGATGAAGCTGGGGTGATCCTCACATAATTAGACTCTCTAAACGGCACCCTTGCTGTAATACCCCAGTGTTTCAAGGAATGAAAATGCAGAATTTACTTGTATGCAGTGACCTACAGAGACCACTTACGGGCCGTAGTCAGGTTGATGGGCCGTAGGTGACCGTCAATGGCTCTGTCAATTTCAGTAATTCTCAGTCTATGAAGTGTGATCTACGGAGTAGCGGGACGGATCGTGATTCAGTTGACGGTCCGTAGAAAGTAAGCGTAGATGTTCCCCAGACTTTGTTAAATTCTTGAACCTCAGGCTGTGATCCACGGTTGAGGTGTATGGTCCGTATATGGACCTACCAGCCGTAGATTGAAGCCGTCATTGCAGGGTTCCCATATACCAACTCTCTGAATCTTTTGACGGTTCAACAGGACGGCCCGTCAATGGATGTACGGACCGTAGGTCCTGACCATAGATGGGCCCCGACAATTTTTAAATAAGGGCTTTTTGGTCTTTTCCCTAGATAATTCCCTAATAAACTAAGTCAGTTTTACCCTTAACAAAGGTCCTATATATAGTTCTCTATACCTAAATCACTTCATTCTAACTCATTCCCTAAATTCACCTCTCAAATATTTCTCTCTCTAAAAGAAATCCTCTCTAGCTCAAGTAAGAAAAGAAGCGAAGTCCCCCATTGAAGATTACCCAATTTCCTCTAAATTCTAGTGGGCTTTGCTAAGGTATGATGGTATTGACCAATGGAGTTGCTTCCTCCATTGGGCCCTCAGTTTTCTTCATGAATTTCAAGGTTCAATTCCCTTCAAGTAAGCTAGGGTGTGATCAATTGTTATGGGTTCTTCGAGTATGAGTTCAAATACTGATTTAATGCTTTGTAGTGGATGATCTAGAATGGGTAAAGTAATTTAGTCAATGATGTAGTGTGAATTACATGTCTAATTGTAATTATTGCATGAACCCCCATGATCCCAAGTAAATTCTCTCCAATTTGATAATCTATGACTTGATTGTTGGGTTGAGATAAGAATTGATGAAATTGAGGGATCATCTATGAAATTGAGCATGAATTGGGGTTAAGTGCATGAATTTAGCATGTTCAAGTAAAAAGCATGATTTTCCTCTTTTATGTGGGTTACTTCATGTATGACTACATTGCCTTGATTATGACTTTTAAGAGCTAGCTTGCATTGACATGCGTGGTTTAAAATAAAGGCAATATGAACCCATTAGCTATGAAGAAAGAGCATGATAGAATCATGAAGAAAGAGGTTTATAGAATCATGCATGTTTTATATGAAATCTATGATATGTTGATGTTGAGTCTTGAAAGGGTTTTCTCATTTAATGCTCAACATAAGCTTGTGAAAGGTTTTCTGACATGTAAAGGATTCATAACTTGTTAAAAGGTTTGCTTAACTTAAATTGAATCAAGAGCTTAAAGAAGCTATTCTAGGGGTGTAAGCTTGGACAAGTTCATGAAAGAAGAAACACTCAATGAAGTAAGCTTGGACTAGTCCATCGTATGAGAAGTCAAGTTTAGCTTGGATTGGCAACCCCAGTTGTGCCTTTCCATGGGTATCAATATTTATGATTGTATAGTGGGAATTATGCATAGAACCGAGTGGACGGGTGACAAGTCCCCATATGTCCTATGCCTATGCGCCCCCATAGGTGGTCTTTAACAGGCCTATATTATATCAGCTTAGCTAGTGGATCCACGTAGGCTATGGTTCAGGATTCTACCTTGGCAAGTAGAATGGCCCTTTTTCGGTGTAGTGCAGACACCGGAATCCATGTTGAGTTATTCCATGGTCTACAGATCGATTTAAGGCTTTTCCCACACTTTAGCTTGCACAATGGTGCATGGGTTACTAAAAGTAAATAAAAGAAAATAAGGGTAAAAGAAAGGTGATTTAGCTTGCTTTGGCCATGGTTTATACTTTATGCTATTTTCTTATATGTCTTATCATGTTTAGCTTGGCCAATTGCATGTCACGTTTATATCTCAGTTTCTAGCATGTTTTATGAGTTTATATGCATGGCAATCATACTTAGTACTTTATTGTGCTAACGCATACTCTTGCCTGCATCAATTTCTTTGGTGTAGGACATGGCAGTTCTCCTACTCGTTGCTAGAGCATTGACTTAGAGTTGAGAAGAAGACTTGGTGAATCCTCATCCATCCGAGGACATAGCCTTGTTGGATTTTACTTTGATGTCTTTCCTTGTGTTGGATATTGTATTGGGTTGCGTCCCCATCATTTGTTTTCGTATTCTATGATATTAGAAGGCTTTGAGACATGAGTTGTAGACTTTCGCTGTTTTGAGTAAAGCTTTGATATAAAATGCTCTTTTGAACTGTTATTTCTCTATTATCTTGTATGTTATATATGCTAAGGGCTTGTACGAGGTCTCTCGGGGTCTGGTATGCCATGTTACATCAAGGGACTACCTGGGTCGTGACAAACTTGGTATTAGAGCACAAGGTTTTCAAAAGATTCTAGGATGTCTCATAAGCCGCATCGAGTAGAGTCTTGTTCATGGGTGTGAAGCGCGCCACACTTATGCATGAGAGGCTACAAGATGTTTAGGGAACTTCACTTCTTTTGTTACTCTTGAGTCGTGCCATAGAGTTTAACTCTATATCTCTCACCTAATCACCTATCCTACGTGTTTCAGGATATGGCATCTCGAAGGGTCTACGCTATTAGGAATGCAAGAGAGAATGAAGGGCAAGGAGCTCCTCCTCAAGCTCCATAAGTTTAGGCCGACCATTTGGTTGAACAAGTGACCCCTGCAGAATTTAGGGCTGCTTTCCAAGCTTTGGCTCAAGCCGTGACGGCCCAAGCCAATAGAGAACTGGTGATTCCCGTGAACCCAAGTGTTTGTACGGCGGCGTAGAGGGTGAGAGACTTTACAAAGATGAATCCTCTAGAATTTCCTGGCTCTAAGGTGGAAGAGGATCCTCAAGAGTTTATTGATGAAGTTAATAAAGTGTTGATGATAATGGGTGTGACACCAGAAGAGAAGGCGGAGTTGGCTGCTTATCAACTTAAAGGTGTTGCCCAAACTTGGTACAATCAATGGAAAAGCGAAAGGGCTATTGATGAAGGTCTCATAGAATGGGAGAGGTTTAAGAGTGCTTTCCTTGATCGATTCTACCCTCTTGAGAAGAGAGAGGCCAAAGTTCTTGAGTTTGTTAATCTTTGTCAAGGAAGTATGGGTGTGAAAGAATATGCATTGAAGTTCATAGAATTGGCTAGATATGCTCCGTCCATAGTTACCGACCCAAGGGTAAGAATGAGCAAATTTGTGTCGGGAGTATCCGATATGGTTGTGAAAGAGTGCCGCACCACCATGCATATGTATGACATGGATATTTCTCACCTCATGGTGTATGCCGAGCAAATTGCAGAAGAAAAACTTAAAGGGAGATCTAGAGAGACTAAGCGGGCTAGAACCGGAGATGGAAACTTTTCTCATGCAAAATCCAATGAACGTGGTCATTCAAGATTTCGCCAAAGGTTCTCTAATAAAGGTTCTTCCAAGGCTCCTCCGAGATCCAACAATAATAAGGTGCCAAACCCTAAGCCTCAAGGAGGGAACGGTGGTGGATCTTCTTTGCCTAGTTGTACTAGATGTGGGACGAGGCATGAAGGCCAATGCCTAGCTGGTTCGGATGGTTTTTTTACTTTTGGTAAGGCTTGTCACAAGATGAGAGATTGCCCATCTCTCTAGGCTAAAGAAAGAGAAGGTAAGCAAGCTGCCCCAAGTAGTTCGGGTTTAGGTGCTCCTAAGCACAACAAATTTTAAGCACTTTAGGCTCGTCATGAGCAAGAGAGGTCACCCGATGTGGTCACGGTACGTTGAAAGTTTTCCATTTTGATGTCTATGACTTGTTAGATCCCGGTTCTACATTTTCCTTTGTGACGCCTTATGTGGCCATGCGGTTTGATATTATACCGGATATGTTGCTAGATCCTATTCTTGTTTCTACTCCGATAGGAGAGTCTATTTTATCTAAGAGGGTTTATAGAGCTTGCTCCATTTTCTTATCCCATAAAGTTACTCTTGTCGATCTCATAGAGCTTGATATGCTAGATTTCAATGTCATTCTTGGGATGGATTGGTTGCATGCTTGTTATGCCTCTATTGATTGTAGAACCAGAGTGGTCAAGTTTCAGTTCCCTAATGAGCCTATCCTAGAGTGGAAGGGGGGAAATTCTATGTTTCGAGGTCAATTCATTTCTTATCTAAAGGCTAGAAAGATAATCTCTAAGGGTTGCATTTACCATCTAGTTAGGATGAGAGATGTAGATTCCGAAACCCCTACTCTTGAGTCGGTCCCCGTTGCTAGTGAGTTTCCGAAAGTGTTTCCCGATGACTTGCCCGGTATTCCTCCCGAAAGGGAAATAGAGTTTGGTATTGACCTTCTCCCAGATACGCAACCTATCTCTATTCATCCTTATAGAATGGCTCCGGCGGAACTTAAAGAATTGAAAGAGCAACTAAAAGACTTGTTGGATAAGGGTTTCATCCGACCAAGTGTTTCCCCGTGGGGTGCTCCAGTATTGTTCGTGAGAAAGAAAGATGGTTCACTCCGTATGTGCATCGACTATCGCCAATTGAATAAGGTTACAATCAAGAATAAGTATCCTTTGCCAAGGATAGATGATTTGTTTGACCAACTTCAAGGGACTAGTTATTTTTCCAAGATCAACCTTCGTTCGGGTTATCACTAATTGAGGGTGAAAGAAGATGATATTTCGAAAACAGCTTTTCGAACAAGGTATGGTCACTATGAGTTCTTGGTTATGTCGTTTGGGTTGAAAAATGCTTCGGCCGTATTCATGGACTCGATGAATAGGGTGTTTAAGCAATACCTTGACACGTTCGTGATTGTGTTTATTGATGATATCTTGATCTACTCAAGGAATGAGGATGAGCATGCTAGTCATTTGAGGGTTGTGTTGCAAGTCCTCAAGGATCAAAAACTCTTTGCAAAGTTTAGCAAGTGTGAATTTTGGTTGAGATCCATGGCTTTTCTTGGTCACATTGTTTCCGGTAAGGGTATTGAGGTAGATCCTAAGAAGACCGAAGCGGTCAAGAATTGGCCTAGACCTTTATCATCTTCAGACATTCGTAGTTTCTTGGGTTTAGCCGGTTATTATAGGAAGTTTGTTGAGGGGTTTTCTTCAATTGCTTCTTTGTTGACGGCTTTGACTCAAAAGAAAGCTAAGTTTATGTGGTTCGAGGCTTATGAAAGGAGTTTTCAAGAATTGAAAAATAGACTTATTTCGGCCCCGATATTTACTCTACTGAAAGGAACTGATGGTTTTGTAGTGTGTTGTGATGCCTCAAGGATTGGGCTAGGGTGTGTTCCTATGCAAAATGGAAAGGTGATTGCCTATGCTTCGAGGCAACTAAAGGTGCATGAGAAGAACTATACCACTCATGACTTAGAGTTGGCGGCGGTGGCGTTTGCTTTGAAAATATGGCGACATTACTTATATGGAGTACATGTAGATGTCTTCACCGATCATAAAATTCTCCAGTATATGTTTAAGCAAAATGATTTGAATATCATCCAAAGAAGATTGCTTGAATTGCTAAAAGATTATGATATGAGTGTTCTTTATCACCTCGGCAAAGCTAATGTGGTGGAGGATGCTCTTAGTAGATTGTCTATGGGCAGTGTTGCGCATATTGAGGATGTCAAGAAAGAGTTGGTTTGTGATGTTCATAGTTTAGCCCAATTGGGTGTTCGGTTGATTGATTCGGCTAAGGGTGGAGTTACCATTCACAATGATTCCAAATCCTCTTTTGTGCATGATGTAAAAGCTAAGGAAGACCTTGATCCTAATTTGGTGGAATTGAAAGAAACGGTTCTCAAGAAATCCATAGAAGTTTTCTCCTAAGGGAGAGATGGTGTACTTCGTTACCAAGGTCGCTTATGTGTTCCCGAAGTAGCTGATTTGAGAGGGAAAATTTTATCGGAAGCTCATAGTTCTAGATATTCTATCCACCCGGGAGCTACCAAGATGTACCGTGATTTACGAGAAATCTATTGGTGGAATGGCATGAAGAAACACATTGTGGAATTTGTGGCTAAGTGTCCTAATTGCCCCAAGACATAGAGATTCCTACTTGGAAGTGGGAAGATGTGAATATGGATTTCATAGTAGGTTTCCCTAGAATAAGGCGACACTATGATTCGATTTGGGTTGTGGTTGATAGAATGACCAAGTCAGCCTATTTCATTCCCATCAAAACATCTTATTCGGCGGAGGGTTATGCTAAGTTGTACATGAGGGAGATGGTTAGGCTACATGGAGTGTCTTTATCCATTATCACTGATCGAGGTGCCCAGTTTACTTCGCAATTTTGGAAGTCATTCCAAAAAAGTCTTGGTACTCGTGTTAAGCTTAGCACGGCCTTTCATCCCCAAACCGATGGGCAAGCAGAGTGTACTATTCAGACTTTAGAAGATATGTTGAGAGCTTGTTTTATTGAGTTCAAGGGTACTTGGGATGACCATTTGCCTTTGATCTTGTTTGCTTATAATAATAGCTACCAATCTAGTATTGGTATGGCTCCATTTGAGGCTCTCTATGGTAGGAGGTGAGATCTCTCATAGGTTGGTTTGAAATTGGGGAAGTTGCTTTGATAGGCCCCGAGTTAGTGCATGAGGCTATGGAGAAAGTTTGGCTTATTAGAGAAAGGCTGAAAACAGCTCAAAGTCGATAAAATTCTTATGCCGATGTTAGAAAAAGAGAATTAGAATTTGATGTTGATGATTGGGTTTACATGAAAATTTCACCTATGAAGGGTGTAATGAGATTTGGGAAGAAGGGAAGCTCAGTCCCCGTTATGTAGGCCCATATCAGATTTTGTGATGTGTTGGTAAGGTTGCTTATGAGATTGATTTGCCTAATGAGTTTGCATCGGTGCATCCGGTTTTTCATGTCTCTTTGTTGAAAAAGTGTGTTGGTGATCTGACCTCTATAGTGCCAATAGAGACTCTTGGCATAAAGGATAGTCTTTTCTATGAAGAGGTTCCAGTTGAGATTTTAGACCGACAAGTCCGGAAGTTGAGGAATAAAGAATTGCTTCCGTGAAAGTTCTATGGAGGAATCAATTAGTTGAGGGTGCTACTTGGGAGGCCGAGGCCGATATGAAGTCCCGCTATCCTCATCTCTTTCCTTCCGATCCTCCTCTAGCTTGAGGTACCTAGTTCCTCATGGTTCATTCTTTTTGTCTCATGTGTCATAGTTGATTTTCATGATTCCTTGATTTTTTATGCATGTTCATGAAGAGTCTAATATGATATATGTGCATTGAGTATGAGTTGCATAAAGTCTTCGTTAATTTAGTGTTGAGCATGCTTTAGCTTGGAGTTGATGTTTCCTCCTCGGATATGTGCATTTAAATGCTTACATGTTAGGTTGGGTTGTTAGTCCGAGTCTATCACCCTTCTCATGATGTCCAGGTTCTCATTCGAGGACGAATGTCCCCAAGGGGGAGATATTGTAATACCCCAGCTTTCCAAGGAATGAAAATGCAGAATTTACCTGTAGACAGAGGCCACTTACAGGCAGTAAGTGAGGAGCCGTCAATGGCTCTTTCAATTTCAGTAATTCTCAGTCTCTGAAGTGTGATCTACGGAGTAGAAGGACTGATCGAGAGTCATTTGACGGTCCATAGAAAGTAATCGTAGATGTTCCCAAGACTTGGTTAAATTCTTGAACCTCAGGCTGTGATCCACGATTGAGGTGTACGGTCCGTATATGGACCTACCAACCGTAGATTGAAACCTTCGTTGCAGGGTCCCCAGATACAAACTCTCTGAATCTTTTGACGGTTCAACAGGACGGTCCATCAATGGATGTATGGACCGTAGGTCCTGACCGTAGATGGACCCTGACAATTTTTTAATTAAGGGCTTTTTGGTCTTTTCCCTGGATAATTCCCTAATAAACTAAGTCGGTTTTACCCTTAATGAAGGTCCTATATATAGTTCTCTATACCTAAATCACTTCATTCTAACTCGTTCACTAAATTCACCTCTCAAATATTTCTCTCTCTAAAAGAAATCCTCTCTAGCTCAAGGAAGAAGAAGCAGATAAGTCCCACACTGAAGATCACCCAATTTCCTCCAAATTCTAGTCGGCTTTGCTAAGGTATGATGGTATTGACCAATGGAGTTGCTTCCTCCATTGGGCCCTCCCTTTTCTTCATGAATTTCGAGGTTCAATTCCCTTCAAGTAAGCTAGGGTTTGATCAATTGTTATGGGTTCTTCGAGTATGAGTTCAAATACTGATTTAATGCTTTGTAGTGCATGATCTAGCGAGGGTAAAGTAATTTAGTGCACGATCTAGCGTGAATTACATGTCTAATTGTAATTATTGCATGAACCCCCATGATCCCAAGTAAATTCTCCCCAATTTGATAATCTATGCCTTGATTGTTGGGTTGAGATAAGAATTGATGAAATTGAGGAATCATCTATGAGTAAATTCTCCCCAATTTGATAATCTATGCCATGTTTTATGCTTTATGCTATTTGCTTATATGCCTTATCATGTTTAGCTTGGCCAATTGCATGTCACGTTTATATCTCAGTTTCTAGCATGCTTTATGAGTTTATATGCATGGCTAACATACTTAGTACTTTATTGCGCTAACGCATACTCTTGCCTGCATCAACTTCTTAGGTGTAGGACGTGGCAGTTCTCCTACTCGTGGCTAGAGCATTGACTTAGAGTTGAGAAGAAGACTTGGTGAGTCCTCATCCATCTGAGGACATAGCCTTGTTGAATTTTAGTTTGATGTCTTTCCTTATGTTGGATACTTTATTGGGCTGCGTCCCTATCATTTTTATTCGTATTCTATGATATTAGAAGGCTTTAAGACATGAGTTGTAGACTTCCGCTGTTTTGAGTAAAGCTTTGATATAAAATACTCTTTTAAACTCTTATTTATCTATTATCTTGTATGTTATGTATGCTAAGGGCTTGTACGAGGCCTCTCGGGGTCTTGTACGCCATGTTACATCTAGGGGCTACCCTCGGTCGTGACACTTGCCAACTCAGATAGTTGTATGATCAACACCAAGAACGGCAAGGATGTCAGCGGCTGGCGTACCCTCATAAGGATCTCATCCTCGATGATGTTCCCCATGCATATGTGCTCTCCTGCAATAATGCACCCCACTAGTATTGCCTTAGGCTGCTTGAGGTTGGACTCATTCTAAGAGTGCATCAAGTTACTACTAATTAATCCCAACCAATTTCGGGAAACTACATTCAAATCATTCTTCTCAATGTTTACCCCGTCCATAATCCATGGGAGAGTAGTATTTGATAGAAAAGGGACAAACCAACCCCTCAATTGATCGAGAGGTTATTCAATCCTCTCCTTGAAAGCTAAATTATCATGACCCCACAACACATCACTTTATTTATTGATCCGGTCCCACATTGGACCATCTTCACACAAACTTCCACCTCCTCAAGTGTCCTCTATATGACTCCCTTCCTTTTATTGGTAGTTCCTTGGTGGAGGCCTCATAGAACTCTCTTACCCAGGCGGGGATATAAGGTGCTCGGGCCTGGGTTAATTGCTCAAATTTGTGGAACTTGATAGTATTCCACACCTCTGAGTAATCACTCATAACCCCGACGATAGATAATCTCTTCTCTTCTAGTATCGTCCTCAACCCTACAACTTTCAATCTGTTCATGGCTCGGGGAGCAATTATTGGAAGTACCCTCGAGAACACATTGGCAGTAGACTCCCTCATAAGTTTGGAGTGGATTGTGCTCATCTTTTTTTGTGGAACTGAAGGGGCTGCTTAATCTTAACTCAGTGCAGTTGCACCTTAAGTTGTTGCCACTTCTTGCTCATCGTTGATAACACTCAAATTACCCTAAAACAATTAGAAGACTATGCGGTCATTAGCAATAAAAATATCCAATAAAGAGTCAGGGTCGAATCCCACAAGGATTGATTTAGTGATAAAAATTTAACTGGGAGATTAAGAATGCAAACCGATTCATTGTGGTAGTTAGAACAAGTGGGTCAATGATTCTCCCAAATTTTTAAAAAAGGTTTTGAGTATCAATTACTGAAATTAAACTAGAAACAATGATTTGACAAGTAATAGATGACCTAGGGGTGTGGGGATTGTTATTGATATCAAATAGGGGTACAAATGCTTGCTCAATAGTGCTAGACAAACATGGATATGTTGGTTAATCTTCAATGACACTAATCTTCTTTCTATCTCAAAGTATCATATCATAGAATCTTCTTTTGGTCTCATCTATGTGAATCACAAATCAACCCAATACCTTACTAAAATCTCTCTTTAGACTAGATTTGGCAACTAGAATTGAACCACAATTTCTCTTTCGAGCAAACTATAGAAATCAAACCTAAATTGCATGCATCAAGTTATTTACCCACTTAAATTGATCTTTTTCGAGCATCAATCAAAGATCTAGACTAGGATTAAGTTTGCAACTGTAACCATTAAATTAACCCTATGCAATATAACCCAAATCCGTGGATGAACAACAATAAAACAGAGCAAGGCACAAAATCCACTAAATTAAATTAATGCCTCACCTTATAATTGATAAGTGGTAGATTTACACTCATTTGAGGCCTATTTATCTCAACACTTAGTGTCTTCAATGCCTAATGATGTCCTATTTTAATGATATTTTGATGATTTGGAGCAATGAAAGCTAAAGAACAAGCCAAGGAGGAATGTTTGAAAGAATATTGATCGCCAACCAAGAAGGGTGAATCGCCTAATAGATAGTATCTAACCAAAATGGACAGATGTAAGGTCCAATTGTTCAAGACAAATGGGCGAAGAAGACACACATTGTGGATACGCTAAGTGAGAAAAGTGAACATAAGATCCATCGCCGAATGTGACAGTGCTCAAAGGAAAATTGAAGGTTCAAAAGGTGAATAAAGGCATATTGAATCGAGTCCGTCATCTGAGGTTCAAACACTTGAAACCTAGAGCCAGTAAATGGTGAGATGAACATCAAGAATGGCAATCCACCAAATCTGTTCGACAAGCCCAATTAATTTCGCCGAATGGGATGCGGAAGGATTTTTTTGAAAAGTATAAATAGTTGGGAAGAGAGAGAAAGTGAGAGAGTTAGTTTATATCTGTTTTTGCAATTTAGAAACTTGAGAGAGAAACTCTAATAACACAACTTCTAGTGTGGTGTTTTAAACATCACTCTTGTAATTAACAATTGAACGGTGAAATTGAAGTGGCATTGATTATAATTGCTTAAATTAGCTGTAACCCATGGCTGCTATCATGAAAGATATAATTTCTGCACTTTTTGTGATGGGTGGATAAAACCCTAATTTTTAGAGGTATAATTATGGGGTTGGGTGTTGATATAAATTAGTGGGTATATTGTATTGCTCTAATTTCTTACTGATTTCTATGAGTTTTAGCTATTAACATGTGCGTAATTTAGGAATTAAGGTGGCCAACTTAATTTTATCTTAATCTCTAATTGGTGCTTGAAAAAGACCAATAAGAGTTGGTAATTGTCTCAATGTTTACAATCTCTCTAAATTTAGGTGATTGAATCAAGGTATAGGGTTGGTTATTTTTTGCACTTAGGTGAGACCGAAAGGAGATTCTATGAACTGATGCAATGAGATAGAAAGAAGATTAGCGTCACCAAAGATGACCCAGCTTATTCATAGTTGTAAGGCATTATTTAGCAATAAAATTTACCCCTAATTAGTGTCAATTACTCCCTTACACCCCTAGATTTGCTTAATCTTGCTTGATCCCTATTTTATTTAGTTCGTTTTTCCTACTAGGTTTCAAAACTACTTGCTGCATTTTGGTGGAATTATCCTCCCAAGTTCCTTTCAATATAATTAGATTAGTTGTATTTTAATTCATTGATTGGACTTTTAACAATCACACTACTCATTGTGAGATTCGACCCCGACTCTTCGTTGGTATTTTTATTGACAACGATCACTTACTCTTTTATTTGGTCTTAGAGAGTTGTTTGAGTGTTATCAAAAATGGCGCCGCTGCCGAGAAGTAGTAGTTAGGATTCAATTTGTGAATTAGATTATGTACTCATCTACTTGTAGTTAAACAATCTTACGTTTGAGTTTGTTGTTGGTGTTCAGTTAATAGGTGAAAAGATGGTTTGAAACAGTGGTGACCACTCTAGTCACCATGGGCATGATAATGAAGTCAAGATGTTAGATGAGGTAGACTCACATGTTACCAAAAAAAAGTGGAGCTATTCGGTTACCACTTGCTCCAAAGAATGGGACCTTTGTAGTAACCAAAATGACGCTTTAGCTGATTGAAATGAGGGCTTTATTCGGTGGATTAGAACATGAAAATCCTAATGAGCACCTCCGGAAATTTTTGAATGTGTGTAGTCCTTTTGAGGCTAAAGGTATTACACAAGAGTCGATGCGGCTGAGGTTATTCCCATTTTCTTTTGTGGGGGAGTCTATTAGATGGTTGATTGAGTTGCCATCAAATTCTATTGGCTCATGGGAAGAGTTGATTAAAGCTTTCCTTGAGAGATTCTTTCCTCCATCCAAGGTCATGAAATGGAGGAAGGATATTCAGAATTTCAAAAGAGTAAGTGGAGAACCCGTCTATGAAGCGTGGTTGCATTTTAAAAGGTGATTACTACAATGCCCAAGCCGATGATTTTTTGTTGAAATACTTCTACCAAAGCCTCGATGCTGTAAATAGATGATTAGTTGATCATCTTGTTCGAGGAGGGATAGTAAAACCATATTTTATGGAAGCTTCGAGATTGCTTGATGAGACTACCAACATTAATCAAGCTTGGTACACTAGAGATGATCAAGTATCCATTCCACATTTGGGAATGCTCAAGGAGTAAGAAGAGAAAAATCAAGAGCGTGACAAAGGCATTGCTAAGTTAACGACTCAATTCAATTTGTTATCGGAGCATGTTATGGGAAATAGTGAGAACTCAAAGAATGTTCTGCCTCGGAGGAGATATGAAGAGAGATTTTATTCAAGAAATGATGAAGTGGAGGGTTTTTAGTTGAGTTATCCTAAGCTTGCCAAAAATCAAGGTTGGACTAAAAATGGTGAAGAAAGTTAGTTTGGAAATGAATGTGGAGGTGACAAGTATGCATCACTTCATAATGTGCACAATTCGGTGAACACTCCAATGGAAGATTTGTTAACCAAAATTCTTGATAAAGTGGAAGGATTTGATGTGATTTTGAAAGAAATAAGGAGTGATATTTTGACCTTGTCCAACAACGTAATATTCCATTAATCCTCTATTAAAGCACTTGACGAAAAAAATGAGTGAATTGGATGCTCTTGTTTATTCAAATCTCAATGAAGAATTGGTGCCCTTTTCAAATGAAAATCCAATGAAGGCTATTCAAGTATGAGCTAGAGTAATCCAAAGTGGAAAGACGTTGCAAGAATGTCACGACCCAATCTCTCAAGTCATGATGGCGCCTACCAATCCACCAGTAGTCCAACCAAACCCTATCCCGAAACTTAACAGTAATGGGACTGAGGTGGAAACTAACCTCAACTAAGCGGAAACATAAAATGAGAACATACAAGAAAAGGCGGAAATGAAACAAAAACTATGTATATACAAGACACCTCCCAGAACCTGGAAGTCATAAGTACAGAACTACTAACAAGGGTACAAGTCCCAAAAGTGGACCACGGAAACAAACTGTCTCGAAAGCAAAAGAATGTCAAAAATATAAATACAGAAGGAGACAGGTAATCCCAGAACGCCATGTGCTCACCCTCGTCTCTTGAACAGACAGTTGCAGGCTCGAACTCAATGCTGATGACTGGTGCTCGGACCTCCATCACAAAAAAGATGCAGAATGTAGCACGAGTACCAACAAAGAATGGGTACCCAGTAGGAATCATAGGCCGACTGAGCAAGAAAGGTAAACATAGGCAGACAAGAGAGAATCAAACACAAACAAAGGTCAACAGAACAAGAATAGAATAACCAAAAAGTAATCTAAGAATATCAAAACTAAACCCAGATAAGCCCCTATAAGACCCGCTAGGTACACTCAAGCACAAACAAACAAGAACCCGAACGAACCCCCATAAGCCCGACAGGTGCACTGAAAACTACTTCTACAAGAACTAAGGAAAGACCAACTGCGAACCAGAATCACCGAGTCAACTCCACCAAACAATAAACCATCTCCAAACCAGATAACAAATACAAATCTCAAATCGTCTCACCTAACCTGCTAGCCACCTCGGGGACCAATAACCTGATATCTAACTGCCGAATAGGCTGTCACTCTAGGATCCCAGCCCATGAAAAATGAGTTAGCCATCTAACACTATGAGGGCCCTGCACTACAAGATGAGTGTGTGGGCTATGTTTACTCCGCAGAGGACCTCAAATAACCTATGTCCAATCACCCTACCAGCTAATCACTCCAGGGGCCTTGTCCCTGGGTAAAGCCCATGCTAGCCAAGTAAGTTAGCTATCACTCCCGGGGGCCCTGTCCCTACCAGTCAGAGTGTACGGGTTAAATCAACTCCTTAGAGGATCTCAACTCTAAGCAACCGTGGATCGCTGTCGATTCTCAATCAACACGCACCGTGTTAAATGATCCCAGGCCACTGCAGGCCGATAACCTCTCCTGGTAAACATCAACGAAAACCTGGCCTCGAACATCCCCGATAGGGAAAGGCTACGTCTCTAATAATTCATCAACATCACGGAAAAAGGGAAGAGAAAAAAGCAGGATCGCAACAACGAAACTAAAACACAGCCCAAACTATCAGACCCAAGTCTGCTATGCCAGTCTACAAGGACCTAATCCAACCGAATCGGCGTTGGATACATACCCAAAGTGAACAGGTGCATGGGACTAAGGAAGCACAATCCTAACCTATTCTAAGGTCGAAAATCACTACAATCAATCATAACGAAAGAAAATAACTCGAGCCCATGCATGCAACAACAGATAACCCACACACAAATCATCAACAGCCCAAGGTCAACAAAGCATACTAAAGCATGATACTAGCCCGAACCGTCAAAAAATCAACTCTAAATGAAGAAAATCAGAGAAGAAGGATAGAGATACTAGCTACCCAACCCAGATCCACACAACTCGACAAGTAATTATGCATTCAAGCTCAATCTAGGAAGAAGGGAAGTTGTAACCTACTAGAAGGCCGATCATGCGCACTCCAAGTCACTCTGCCGAAGTTTTTCCCTTCTGAACAACCTCTGACTGTTGCCCCGCTGTCAAAAATAGAGTCACAGCATCAATACGGTCGTTTTGACACTAAAATCATCTAATTCGGAGACAGACCAATTTTGGAGTCAAAATCGGGAAACATGGAACCCGCTCTGGATTTTTCAAAATTGACTCCGTGAAGAGGTCCTAAATCCTCCCCCGAACGTGCATTCCAAAATGGAATACCCATCGAGGCTCGGACAGCTCCAAACAGCCAACAACAAGAAATGCAAAACTTTACAAATATAAGCCTACGATAGCAACTTACGCCTCAAATTCATGGAAATCGAGGGATACCCAACGCAAACCGACCACAAACCCATGAACCCAATAATAATCTGAACGCCTGTGACTTTGAATCACCAAACACCAATAAAAGATGAGGGAAATATGAATTTTGGAACTTCTTTCCAAATGAACCTCGACCTCAACTTATAAAGCCACTGCAACCCGCTGACCTCTGCGAACGCGGCCAAGACCCCGCGCACGCGGCCAGGGGCCCATAAACGCGGAGAGAAGGGATTCATACCTCTGTGAACGGGGAACTCTATCCGCGAACGTGGAGAGAAGACTACCCTAGGCCTCCCAAACCTCCGCGAACGCGGAGAAGGATACTTGAGACCTCCGCGAATGCGGAGAACACAGGCCCACACCTCCGCGAACGTGAAGAGAAATCTGTGAACGCAGAGAGAGAATGGGTCTGACATGTTAGTTGTGCACCAGCTGAGTTTTAGACAATTCCAAAACTCCGACGGGGTGCTCGAAATTTATTCGGAACACCGTGCATGCAAATGAGATATTCTACCCCATCAAATTCAACGTTCCGAACTCAGTGGCGCAGTAAAAATTTCCATACGAGGTTATTTCAATGAAAAGGGGGTCCCACACCCAATAGGCCATTTTATCCAAATTCTACCAGAGGCCTCGAAATTTATCGAAAGTTCTCGAAGGGTTATTCTAGACCAAACTCAGCATTCTGAAACTAACCGCGCTGATGAAATTATCAACCGAGTGCATTTACCAAGAATGTTGACCAAAGTCAACTTTAAGCCAAAATTCGAAGGCTAAAGAGATAACTGGCCCCAAAATCACACCTAAAGCCCCGGGAATCGGGCCAACCATGCTTGTAGCTTAATTTGGCTGCTTCGGAGCTGATTGAACTGTCAGAATTCCCATCTGAAATCATTTATGTGAACTTCTGACCAAAATCAACTTTTCAAGGTTCAAAAGCTCCAAAACAGGAAAATAAGCATAAAAACCAAATGAAAGACCAGGCAACTGAACCTATAGTGCCAGCAAGTCAGAAATGACTCGGGGTCGCTACAGAAATGCTCTAAATGACAGAAAAGAGGCACAAACACAAAAATGATCTTAAGGTTCATTACAATATCCACTACTAAAAGGACTTTTGTCCGCGAAAGTAAGAGTCAAGAAGTACCTGAGGGCTCAAATAGGCTCGGTAGCTTCTCTCGCATCTCCCGCTCGGTCTCCCTAGTAGCCTCCTCAATTGGACGGTGCCTCCAACGGACCTTAACTACAGGAATGGCGCTCGACCCCAACTGCCTCACATTTCTGGCCAAAATAACAACTAGCTCTTCAATATAGTTCAGGCGATCATCCAACTCAACGTATCATACTGGAGCACATGAGAAACTTCTGGACATATCGGTTCAGCATAGAAACATGGAAGGCTGGATGAATAGCTGAGAATGCTGGAGGTAAAGCTAACTCATAGGCCACCTCACCAACTGCCCTCAAAATATCAAAAGGCCCAATATACCTTGGGCTAAGCTTGCCCCACCTCCCGAATCTCATCACACCCTTCATGGGTGATACTAGGAGGAATACTCTATCTCCCACGAAAAATCTCACCGGGCAACACTTGTGATCTGCATAACTCTACTATATACTCTGAGCCATCCCGAGCCTATCCTGAGTCAACCTCACATGCTCCAAGGTCTTCTTAAAAAGATCTGTACCCCTCAACCTAGGCTCCGTAGACTCAAACCAACAAACTGGAGTGCGACAACGCCTACCATATAAGGCCTCAAACGGGGCCATTTGGATGCTGGAATGGTAGCTGTTGTTGTACGCAAACTCCGCCAAATGCAAGAGCTGGTCCCACTGGCCTCTAAAATCCATAACATAGGCCTACAGTATATCCTCAAGAAACTGAATAATACGCCCTGAATGGCCATCGGTCTGTGGATGAAAAACTGTGCTAAGACGATATGGGTGGCCAACTCCTCCTGAAGTACCCTCCAAATGCTGGAAGTGAATTGTGAACCCCGGTCTGAAATGATAGATACAGGAACACTGTGCAGATGGACTACCTCCCGAATGTAGATACGGGCTAACCTCTAAGCAATGAAGGAAGAATGAATTGGAAGGAAGTGTGCTGACTTGGTCAATCGATCCACGATGACCCAAATGTTGTCAAAACCTCTAGAAGTCTGTGGCAACCCCACAACGAAGTCCATGGTGATGCGCTCCCACTTCCACTCAGGAATGGGTAACTTCTGCAACTCTCCACCAGGCCTCAAATGCGCAGCCTTCACCTGCTGGCAACACAAGCAACGGGACACATAGTCTGAGATGTCCCTCCTCATACCTCTCCACTAGTTGTGCTACCTCCAATCATGATACATCTTAGCTGTGCCAAGATGGATAGAGTATCTCGAATCAAAGGCCTCGCTAAGTATCAGCTGGGTCAAATCACAAACCCTCGAAACCCACAAACGGCCAGCAAACCTCAAAACCCTATTTGAATCTAGGGTAACCTTCCCGGCATCACCTGCCAAAACCCTGCCTCTAAGTGCCACCAACGCATAATCCTCGAACTGATGACTACAAATCTGATCATGCAAAGATGACTAAACCCCCACATAAGCTAACACCCAGCTGGAATCTGAAACATCAAGCCTGGTAGAAGGGCACTCCCTGGCCCAATGGTCAGGTACCCCGCGGTGAAGCAACCCTGCGAATATCGGCTCCCTACTGGAGGTCGGCCACCCCAACCAGAAGATCCTAGCTGCAAACTACCCCAAGCCTGACTCGGCCCGGCACTATATGCTCCCTGGCGGTGCTGATCACCCTCTGATAGTCCTAGTTTTGAGTAACTCTAGGCCTAGAACAGGGCCCACTAGCTCTACCATCCTATCTGTCCCTCTTATCGTTGCTCCCGTGGGCCTCGCGACGTAGCTGCTCAATAGTGCAGGCATGGTCCACTACATCCAGAAAAGAACGGCCCACTGAAAACATAGACATCAACTCAATCATTAACTGCAGCCTCAAACCTCTAACAAAACATCGGACCCGCTCCTCTTCTGTAGGCAAAATCATGGTGGCATGATGGGACAACTCAAGGAATCTGGCCTCATAATCGGATACTATCATGGAGCTCTGCTCCAACCTTGAGCACTAATCACGAAGCTGATCCCTGACGCTCCATGGAATAAATCTGGCTAGAAAATCCTCTGAAAACTCCGTCCACGATACTGGTGGTGATCCAACTGGCCTGGTCTCAATGAAAGAATGCCACTACTGTCTGACCAGTCCGTCTAGCTTATATGCCGTGAAGTCGGCTCCTCTCGACTCCATTAGGCCCAAAGTCTACATTCTCTCTCGGCAAATAGTAATAAACTCATGGGCGTCCTCCCCTACAGCCCCAGAAAACCTCAACGGTGATAGCCTGAGGAACACCCCGAGCATCTTCTGCTATCGTAGTGGTATAACCCCGTCCAAAGGGTTCGACTGAATCGAGGCCAGGGCTGGCGGCTGACGAACCTCTGGAGCCGCTACCGCAGGCTGGCCCTGCTGACGCATCTCTGGAACCACAGGGGTAAGCTGGCCCTGCGGTGCTGGAACCAGCTCTAGACTGGTGCTGGGGCCGGCTGCTGCTGCTGCTGCTTACCCCCGATAGCAGCTACAATATGGGCAAGCATGCCGTTAAGGTCAGGGACGGCAGCTGGTGTGGGTGATGGGTGGGATGGACCTGGACCCACCGGCTGAGGAGGAATCTTCTCTCTACAAGGCTTCACCTCCGGCTCTGAAGTCCTCGCTCTATCGCGGCTTGATGCTACAGCACCACCTCGACCTCGGGGTCGACCTCTACTACGTGGGTGAGCCATCCGGCAACAGAGTGAAACAAGTGAGATTTCATGAAATTAATAGGACAACGATGCAGGAACAAGAACCAAAAAAATAAAACTTCCTAAGGACATCACGTAGCCTCTCGAAGATAAGTCACGGACGTCTCTGCGCAAATCTGCAGGATTCTACTAGATGTTAGCTCTGTACAAGTGAGACCAACGAACCTAGGGCTCTGATACCAAGTTTTCATGACCTGATCTCTTGAGTCATGATGGCGCCTACCAACCCACCAGTAGGCCAGCCAAATCCTATCCCGAAATTTAACAGTAATGGGACTGAGGATGGAAGCTAACCTCAACTAAGCGGAAACATAAAATGAGAGCATACAAGAGAAGGCGGAAACAAAACTAAAACTATATATATACAAGACACCTCCCATAACCTAGAGGTCATAAGTACAGAACTACTAACAAGAGTACAAGTCCAAAAAGTGGATCACGGAAACAAACTATCTTGAAAGCAAAAGACAGTCAAAATATAAATACAGAAGGAGACAGGTAATCCTAGAACGCCATGTGCTCACCCTCATCTCTTGCACAGACAGATACAGGCACAAACTCAATGCTGATGACTGATGCTCGGACCTGCATCACAAAAACAGATGCAGAGTGTAGCATGAGTACTAACAATAGGTACCCAATAGGCATCATACGCCGACTGAGCAAGAAAGGTTAAAACAGGTAGACAAGAAAGAATCAAACATAAACAGAGGTTAACATAACATGAATAGAATAACCGAAAAGTAATCTTAGAATATCATAACTAAACCCAGCTGAGCCCCCCATAAGACCCGCTAGGTACACTTAAGCACAGACAAACAAAAACCCGAATGGACCCCCATAAGCCCGACAGGTGGACTGAAAACTACTTCTACGAGAACTGATAAAGGACCAACTGCGAACCAGAATCACCGAATCAACTCTACCAAACGATCAACCATCTCCAAACCAGATAACAAATCAAAATCTCAAATCATCTCACCTAACCTGCTGGCCAACTCGAGGCCCAATAACCTGATATCCAACTACCCAATAGGCTGTCACTCCGAAAGCCCTGCCTTGTGCCAGCCCATGCCAAATGAGTGACCCATCTAACACTTCGTGGACCCTGCCCAGCCAGACGAGTGCGTGGGCTATGTCTACTCCACAGAGGACCTAAAATAACCTATGTCCAATCGCCCTGCCAGCTAATCACTCTGGGGGCCCAGCCCAGTGAGTTAGCTATCACTCCCAGGGGCCCTGTCCCTGCTAGTGAGAATGTAGGAGACAAATTAACTTCGTAGAGGATCTCAATTCTTAGCCATCGTGGATCGCCGTGCATTATCAATAAATACCCACTGATCAAAATGATCCCAGGCCACTGCAGGCCGATACATACCCAAAGTCAATAGGTGCATGGGACTAAGGCAACACTATCCTAACCTATTCTAAGGTTGAAAATCACTGCAATCAATCATAACGAAAGAAACTAACCCGAACCCATGCATGCAACAACAGATAAACGCCCAACATATAACCCACGCACAAATCATCAACATCCCAAGGTCAACAACCCATACTAAAGCATGATACTAGCTCGAACCGTCCAAAAATCAACTCTAAACGAAGAAAATCATAGAAGAAGAATAGAGATACTAGCTACCGAACCCAGATCCACACAGGTCGACAAGTAATTACGCATTCAAGCTCAATCTAGGAAGAAGGGAAGTCGTAACATACTAGAAGGCCGATCACGGGCGCTCTAAGTCACTCTGTCAGAGCTTTTACCTTCATAACGGCTTTTGACTGCTGCCCCGCTGTCAAAAATAGAGTCACAGTGTCAATACGGTCGTTTAGACACTAAAATCATCAAAATTAGAGAAAGACCAATTTTGGAGTCAAAATTGGGAAACGTGGGACCCGCTCCTAATTTTCCATAATCGACTCCTTGATGAGGGCCAAAATCCTCCCCCGAACTTGCATTCCATAATAGAACTCCCATCTGGGCTCGCATCAACTCCAAACAGCCAACAACAAGAAATGCAAAACTTTACAAATATAAGCCTAAGATAGCAACTTACACCTCAAATTCACGGAAATCGAGGGACACACAATGCAAACCGACCTCAAACCCACGAAGCCAATGAGAATCTGAATTCCTTGGACTTCGAATCACAGGAAATCGATAAAAGATGAAGGAGATATGAATTTTGGAACTTCTTTCCAAATGAGTCTCGACCTCAACTTATAAAGCCACTGCAAACCGCTGACCTTCGCGAATGCGGAGGAAAAGTAAACACTTCCTCGTAAACGCGGCCAGGGGCCAGCGAACGCAGATAGAAGGGATTCACACCTCCGCATATGCGGAACCCTATTCGCGAACGTGGAGAGAAGACTCCCCCAGACCTCCACGAACACGGAGCCCTATCCGCGAACACGGAGAAGGATACCTCAGACCTCCGTTATTACGGAGACTAGCTTGTGAACGTGGAGAAGACAGGCCCACACCTCCATGAAAGCGGAGCCAATTCCGCAAATTCGGAGAGAGAATGGGTTTGCAACATCAGTTGTGCACCAGCTGAGTTTTGGACAATTCCAAAAATCTCATGGGGTGCCCGAAATTCGTTCAGAACCCCGTGCACGCAAACGAGATAAGCTACCCCATCAAATTCGATGTTCCAAACTCAATGGCGCAGTTGAAATTTAAATACGAGGTTGTTTTGATGAAAAGTGGGTCCTATATCCAATGCGCCATTTTAGCCAAATTCTATCAGAGGCAACACAATTTGATCGAAAGCTCCCGAAAGTTCTCGAAGGGTCAATCTAGACAAAACTCAGCATTCCAAAACTAACTGCGTTGAAGAAATTCTCATTCGAGTTGTCAACCAAGAATGTTGACCAAAGACAACTTTAAGCCAAATTGTGAAGGCTAAAGAGCTAACTGGCCCCAAAATCACACCGAAAACCCTGGGACTTGAGCCAACCATACTTCTAGCCTAATTTGGCCGCTCTAGAGCTAATAGAACTGTCAAAATTCCCATCTAAGGTCATTTAAATGAAATTATGACCGAAATCAACTTTTCAAGGTTCAAAAGCTCCAAAATAAGAAAATAGGCATAAAAACCAATGAATAACCAGGCGACCGAACCTCTAGTGCCAGCAAGTCGGAAATTACTAGGGGTCGCTACAGGAATGCTCTAAATGAAAAAAAAGAGGCACAAACACACAAATGACCTCAAGGGTCATTAAAAGAAAGACAAGGGACCAAGCATGTGGCTGCTCAAAGGGTAGCTGCCGATGATGAGCTACCTATAAAACAAGTGGAGGTACAACCAAAGGAGGTTAAAGATGATCCTAAGCCAGGTGTGAAAGATAGAGAGGGTTTAACTCCAGTCATAGCTCCCAAAATCAAGATAAATCCACCATTTCCTCAACGTTTGAAGAAGAAGGATGATAATGCAAGATTCCAAAAATTCTTGGGGATAGTGAAAGATTTGAAAGTGAATATCCCTTTGGTGGATTCTTTGACCGAGATGCCGGGTTGGTGACAAAGAAGATAATGATAGATTGTGAAACAATTGAAATGCCACAAACTTGTGGTGCGGTAATGACAAAGAATGTTGTCCTCAAGAAAAATAATCCAGTAGCCTTCACAATTCCATGTACCTATGGTGCATGTACATTTTCAAAAGCCTTATGTGATCTTGGTGCGAGTATTAATTTAATCCCATTGATGATATTTAACAAGCTTGGGCTTGATGAGCCAAAATCAATAAACTTGAGACTATTGATGGATGATCGCTCAATAAAGAGGTCGGTTGATATGATATAAGATGTATTGGTGAAGCTGGACAAGTTTTTGTTCCCCACTGATTTTGTATTGCTTGATTGTGAGATTGATATTGATATGCAGTTATTCTTGGGAGACCATTCTTGGCCACGGGCAAAGCTTTAGTTGATGTGGAAGGTGGTGAATTGAAGTTTCGAGCTAGTGATGAAGTATTTAGCTTCAATATTCACAAATCAATGAAGTATCAAAATGATATGCATGGTGTGTCTCAATTGGATCAGATCAAAGAAGCAGTTGCAAGTATTGGGGAGGCTCTATATTGTGGAGAGTCATTGGTAGCCGTATACTAAATTATGATTAGGCTAAATAAGCGACTATCATGAAGTTGTTGCTGCTCTTGTTGGTGTAGGCTCCCATACTTCTTTCCAAAATAAGTTGGATCTTGACTTGTCTAGTCGAGAAGCACCACCGACCAAGCCATCTGTTGTTGATCCACCAAAATTAGAATTGAAAGAAGTTCCCCATCATCTCAAATATATTTTCTTGGGGGGAAACAACATACTACCGGTGATAATTTCTAGTGATCTTGAAAAATGGCAAGTGGATTTGTTAATTGAAGTGTTGAAGAGGCATATTAGAGCATTGGGTGGTCAATTTCCAACATAATGGGGATCTCTCTGGGCGTCTGCACAGGCAAGATTATCTTGACCGATGATTGCAAACCAAGCATTGACCACGAAACAGGGTTAAATCCTCAAATGCAAGAAGTTGTGAAAAAGGAGATCATCAAATGGTCAGATACGGGGGTTATTTTTCCAATTTTGGATAGTCAATGGGTGAGCCTGGTCCAATGTGTCCATAAAAAGGGGGTACAACGTTGGTCCCAAATGAGAAAGCTGAACTTGTTGCTACTAGGCCAGTGACAGGGTGTCGAGTATGCATGGATTATAGGAAACCCAACTCATGGATCGAGAAGGATCATTTTCATATACCCTTTATTGATCAAATGCTTGATAGGCTTGCGAGCAAAGGGTTGTATTGCTTTCTTGATGGGTATTCCGGTTGTAACCAAATCTCCATTAAACCGGGGGATCAAGAGAAAATAAATTTTACATGCCCTCAAAGAACATTTGCCTTCAAGCGAATGCCTTTGGTTTGTGCAATGCACCGGTTACGTTCCAAAGATGTATGCATGCAATATTTGCAGATATAATAGAGGATGCAATGGAGGTCTTTATGGATGATTTCTCGGTTGTATGGGATTTATTCGAGGAGTGTTTGAAACATTTGGAAATTGTAGTTAAAAGGTGTGTAGATTCTAACTTGTTTCTCAATTGGGAGAAAGGCCACTTTATGGTGAAGGAGGGGATCGCGCTTGGGCAAAAAATTTCTTGAAAAAGTATTGAAGCCGATCAAACCAAAATCCAAGTGATTCACAAATTACCTCCTTCAATTTTGGAAAACGTTAAGAAGCTTGCATGGCCATGCCGAGTTTTATAGGCAGTATATTAAAGATTTCTCGAATATATCTATTCTATTATGAAAGTTGCTTGAGAAAGAAAGTGTTTTTGACTTTGATGTTTCATGCTTAAATGCTTTTGTGCTCCTAAAAGAGAAGCATGTTTCAGCCCCTATCATAATAGCCCCTGATTGGAGTCTCCTATTTGAATTCATGTGTGATACTAGTAGATTAGCACTTGGCGCTGTTCTTGGGCAACGAAGGAACAAGTTCTTCCACTTTATATACTATGCTAGCAAAACATTAAATTGTGCTCAAAAGAACAACACTGTCACGGAAAAAGAATTGTTGGTTATGGTATTTAGGTTTGAGCAATTCAGAGCATATATATTGGGCACTAAGGTAGTGGTGCACACGAATCATGTTGCACTCTGGTACTTAATGGCAAAGAAGGAGGCCAAACCTAGACTTATCCAGTGGGTGCTCCTTCTTCAAGAGTTTGACTTCGAAGTAAGGGATAGAAAGAGGTGTGAAAACCAAGTGGTTGATCACCTATCAAGGCTTGATACAAATATGGTGGCGAATGAAACCAAAGACATTGATGATGCTTTCCCGAATGAATCAATAATGTTGATCTCTCAAACCTTGATTCCTTGGTATGCCGATTATGCCAACTTCATTGTGTGTGGGCTGCTACCAGAAGGTTTGAATAGTTATCAAAAGAAGAAATTCTTGTTTGACGTGAAGAAGTATATATGGGATGGACCGTTCTTTTTTAGAGAATGTACCGACAATGTTATTTGTTGTTATGTACTTGGAGTGGAAATGCAAGAAATACTTGAAGCTTGCCATGCATCACCGGTAGGAGGACAACATGGGGGCATTCTTACAGCCTCAAAAGTTTTACAATGTTGTTATTTTTGGCCCACCATGTTTAAAGATGCTCATGCCTTTTTTCAAATGTTGTGTACAATGCCAAATGCAAGGGAGTATTCCAAGGGACATGAGTTGCCTTTGTCCAACATCCTTGAGATCGAATTTTTTGACGTATGGGGAATTGATTTTATGGGCCTTTTCCTAGCTATTTTGGGAACAAATACATACTTTCTGATGTTGACTATGTGTCCAAATGGGTGGAGGCGATAGCATTACCAAATAATGAAGGGTAAAGTGTCACAAAGTTCCTCAAGAAGAATATTTTCACAAGGTTTGGTACACCGAGGGATATTATAAGTGATGGAGGATCGTACTTTTACAATCGTCAACTTGAAGCACTCCTATCTAAGTATGGATTCAAACACAAAGTTGCAACACTGTACCATCCGCAATCTAGTGGGTAAGTTGAGGTGTCCAACTAGGAGATAAAGGGCATCTTAGCAAAAATAGTGAATATCCATCACACTGATTGGTCTAGCAAGCTTTTATGATGCGTTGTGGGCCTATCGCACTGCTTTCAAATCTCCTATTAGTGTATCTCCATACAAATTATTTTTTGGAAAAGCTTGTCATCTTTCAGTTGAATTAGAGCACAAAGTATTATGGGCATGAAGAGGGTAAATTTTAATTGGGAAGTGGTGACCAAAGATCATGTAAATAAAATCCTTGAATTGGATGAGTTCCAGCTGCAAGCATGTGAAATTTCCACCCTCCATAAAGAGAAAGTTAAACGGTGGCACAATGTGAATATCTTGCCACAGGGTTTTGAGTGGGTGAGTGGGTCCTACTTTTTAAAACAAGATTGGAACTCTTTCCGGGTAAGCATAAGTCCAAGTGGACTTGTCCACACACAATCACAAGGGTGTATAGAAATGGTGCAATTGAAATTGAAGATGAAAAGGGAGTCAAATTCAAAGTGAACGGCCAAAGGTTGAAAGTATACTTTGGGAAAGGTCGGGATGTAAGAGTTGTCAAAGTGGTGTACTTGGATGATACATGAACGCATATCTACGTCGTGTTGCGACTTTAAATCAGGCGCTTCTTGGGAGAAAACCCAAGTATTAGTAGTTTTTAATAATGTGAGTGTTACTTGTGCAGGATCACCTAAGACTAGCGGTTGAGCAGCGCATTCGGTGATCAGCTGAAACACTTAAGCAGAGCTTCAGTGAGTTCTCCCATTGGGTAGCTCAACTTTGGGTGAACATTGTCCAATTCGACGGATTGTACCCCTAACTCGGTGATCCGCCGATGGGCATGGACGAACCCACTTTAGTTCACCTAATAGGCGACTAAAATTAGGGGGAACACTGTCAATTTCGGCAATGAGCATGAATGTTCGGTGACTCGCCTACTCACCTTAGGCGATTCTCCTGAAGCCCGCCGAATTGGACAAAAATTTTTCATAAGATATAGGCACGATGGGCATTTTGAGTAGGTTTGGCGATCCGCCAACCAGTTCGGCGACCTTAATAATCCATATTTTGGGGAGTCCCTCCATCTAAGCTCTTCTATTTTGTTTCTTTGCATTGAAGACACTGCATTTTTCTTTTTTGGTGGGAAGTGAGGCACTTTAGGTGCCCAACCTTTTGCTAACTGCACTTTTGCCTCTCTATCGACTGATCTGTAGTGTGTGAATTTTCATTGATGAAGTGATTATGTTCAATATCGATGTCTTGAATAGTACTCATGTTGAGCTTGGTATATAGTGTTGGTGTTACAAGAATGAAATCGTTGTGGTTGCATTTTTGAGTGATCTTTTTGAATCTTGTGTTGACTAGCTGCGCTTTGATGTGAGCCTTGAAATGAACATCGCACACGAGCTGTTGATCTTCTTCGGTTGTGCTAAATAAGTGTATTTGAAGTGCCATGTGTCACGAGGTTTCACTTGAAAGCATGTGTGTGGAATCTTAGAATTTTCTTTGTTAGTCTAATTGTCTAAACTATGGTAAATGTAAGGCATGATCTTGGGTAAAAATTCAGAAAGGGAACCCAAATGTCCATTATCCTTTGTGACTACCTTGTGAGGGTGTGCATCCATTTTGGCACCATTTGAGCCTACATCATTTGTTGACAAACCACATTGAAACCTCTTGAGAAAAATTATCCCTAATTTCTCAACCAAAATTCTTTTTGAAGCATTGTTATGTTTGAATAACCAACATAGGCCAAAAGCATAAGTTGGGGGTTTAGAAAGGAAGCTGGAATGAAAGCCAAGTAAAATGCAAAGAAAGATTAAATAAGACTCAACCGTAAATTTTGTTACAAAAAGAAGGAACCCTTTGTTATAAAAAAAGAGAAAAACATTGTCATGAAAAGTTTTGAAAAGTTGAAATGAAAAAGAGAAGTTGGTAAAATAAAAGGGGACTCCGAATAAGTGATTAAGAAGTCAAAGATTGAGTTCTCAATTGAAAAAAAATGAAAAGAACTTGAGAAGAGATAAAAATGATTGCAACAATGCTTTGAAAAGGTGAAGTCACTAGCCCAAATTGACCATATCTTAACCCTCAGCCCGATTACAAGCCTAAAAGACCCTTGATATCTTACATGAACTAGGTTGTGCGATGAATGGAAAATATTGGCAAACCTATGGGATGAACCTTGCATGTATTTCTCTTTTGAGAGAGTGAGAATTGCATTGATTCCTTGTTTCCTTGTTGAGTTTCTTTGTGAGAGCATGGAATTGTTCTTGATTTGAGGGCACTTGAATTCATTTGTTGAAACATGGTCTTGCATTAGAAAATAAGCTAAAGTGAACCTGAGCTTGTGTTGAGACCGGCTAGTCATCATTTGAAGCTTTTAGATCGTGATTGAGTGTAGCATGTCATTGAGAGTAGTCTTGTAATGGAACTTGCATGTTAACTCTCTTTGAGAACTATTGTAGACACTCTTGTTGAGCTGATTGTGTTCTTGATTTACTTGAGGACAAAGAAATGTTTAAGTTGGGGTATTGATGAGTAGTAGATTTACACTCATTTAAGACCTATTTAGCTCAACACTTAGTGTCCTTAATGCCTAATGATGTCCTATTTTAATGATATTTTGATGATTTGTATCTATGAAGGCTAAAGAATAACGCAAGGATGAATGTTTGAAAGAATGGCCAAAAATGTAAAAAGAAGTGTAAACTCTACAATATTGATCGCCAACCAAGAAGGGTGAATCGCCTAAGAGATAGTATCTCGCCGAAATTGACAGATGTAAGGTCCAATTGTTCAAGACAAATAGGCGAAAAAGAGACACATTGGCAATACGCGAAGTGAGAAAAGCGAACATAATATCCATCGCCGAATGTGACAGTGCTTAGCAGAAAAGTGAAGGTTCAAAAGGCGAATAAAGGTGATAATCAGTGATTCCCCAAATATGAAAGGCGTATTTTATCGAGTCTGCCGTCTGAGGTTCAAACACTTGAAACCAAGAGCTAGTGAAGGGCGAGTTGAACGTCAAGAATGGCAATCTGCCAAATCGGTTCGGTGAGCACGACTAATGTCGCCAACTGGGATGCAGAAAGATCCTTTTGAAAAGTATAAATAGTTGGAAAGAGAGAGAAAGTGAGAAAGTTAGTTTTTATTAGTTTTTCAATTTAGAAACTTGAGAGAGAAACTCTAATAACACAACTTATAGTGTGGGATTTTAAATATCACTCTTGTAATTGATAATTCGAGGGTGAAATCGAAATGGGTATTGATTGTAATTGCTTAAATTAGTTGTAACCCATTGCTGCTAGCATGAAAGGTATAATTTTTGCACCTTTTGTTATGGGTGGCTAAAACCCCAATTTCTAGGGGTGTAATTATGGGGTTAGGTGTTGATATAAATTAGTGGGGTATGTTGTATTGCTATATTTTCTTGCTGATTTCTATGAGTTTGAGCTATTAGCATGTGGGTAATTTAAAAATTATGGTGGGCAACTTAATTCTATCTTAGATCTCTAATTGGTGCTTGAAAAAGAAAAATAAGAGTGTGTAATTGTCTCAATGTTTACAATCTCTCTAAATTTAGGTGATTGAAGCAAGGTATTGGGTTGATTATTTTTTGCACTTAGATGATATCGTAAGGAGATTCTATGAACTGATGCTATGAGATCGAAAGAAGATTAGCGTCATCAAGGATGACCAATCTTATTCATAGTTGTTAGGCATTATTTAGCAATACAAATTTACCCCTAATTAGTGTCAATCCACTCCCTTACACCCCTAGATTTGCTTAATCTTGTTTGATCCCTGTTTTATTCTGCTCGTGTTTCCTACTAGGTTTCAAAACTACTTGCTGCATTTTGGTGGAATTATCCACCCAAGTTCCTTTAAATACAATTAGATAAGTTGCATTTTAATTCATTGATTGGATTCTTAACAATCACACTACTACTTGTGGGATTCGACCCCGACTCTTCGTTGGGTATTTTTATTGACAGCGATCGCTTCCTCTTTTAATTGTATTTAGAGAGTGGTTTGAGCGTTATCAATAATCATACCCCTAGAGTTGGGGTTTTAGCCACACATCACAAAAGGAAAGAAATTATACCTATGATGTTATTATCCATTAATGTGTTGATGATAAGAAATAATCTTCAGCACCCACTTCAATTTCAACCCTCAATTGTTAATTATAAGAGTGTATAAAAACCCCAAAACTAAGTAAAGAGTCTATATCTCTATAAAGTGCAATAAACTAACTATGAACTATGGAAAAGTTTTCTTCTCTGATTTCCTTGATAATTTTCGATACATTTTCTCTTTTCTTTGAGCTATTTATAGTTTTCCCAAAAATTAATTTAAAATTCCATGTGAGCGAAATTCAGTGACGTTAGTTGGACTCGCCCTTCATATGCTTTAGGCTTCAAGTGTTTGTCACCTTCGGTGATGGAACTTCTAGTTCACATATTGAGTTCGGCAAATTGGTGATCCCATTTTGGTTCACCGACCTGCCTTGAATATTTTTAAACTTGCATATTGTCAAATTGTGCGAGGTTCGGCTTATTGTGCTATCCACCCTTTTTGTTAGGCGATTACCAGTTAGGATTTTATTTTCTTTATAACGATTTTGGTCTGTTTTTCATGTATTCATCCTTGACTTGTCTTTTAGCCTTCATAGTTGTAAAACATCAAAATATCATTAGAATAGGACACACATTGGCATTGAGGATACTAAGAGTTGAACCAAAAAGGTTCAAATGAGTGGAAATCTACCACTCATCAACATCCCAAACTTAAACCTTTATTTGTCCTTAATTAAATCAAGAACACAATTTGTTCAAAAAGGGTGTCTACAACAGTTCTTAATGTGATTTGATATGCAAGTGTCACCACAAGACTACTAACAAGTATATGCCTTATATCAATCATGCTCAAGAGGCTTCAAACGATGACTAGCCGGTATCAATACAAACTCAAGCTCACACATGCTCTCTAAAAATGCAAAACCATGCTTCAACAAATGCATTTAAGTGCCCTCACATCAAAAATGTAACAACTCGAAAGTCTCTAAGCTAAGACCCAAACCATTTTCATATGTATATAGGGTAGTACCACGTAATTATTAATCGGGTATAGGTATTAAAATCAATTATTTAGTGTGGAAGGGGATTTGGAGATGAATTAAGGTAATAATAATCTTCTAAGACAAAGTTGAGTTGAAAGCTTCCTTATCGATTGAGTTTCCATATAAGATTTTACTTTGGTCAACTTCAAACGACTATATCTCTTAGAATATGAAAAGTTACGTGGCCCATAACCTATTAAATTAAAGGACTTTGAATCTTATTTCCAACTCCACCAAGTTTGTGTTATTCCGAGTTTGGAGTAGAGAGTTATGATTATTTAACCAAATAATGCAGCACATTTCTATTTTGGCCGCGAGAAATTTCTAAATATGGTAATTTTCTTATCCTTATACCACTAGGAAGCCTTAAAACGACTTTCTCAACTTCTATAAAGCCCTAAACAATCATATTTCCATCAATTTAATTCATCCCAAATCTAAGGAAAAGCAAGCATAAAGCTTACAAACAAGATTCTTTCAAATATTTTTCAAGATTCTTCTTCAAGCAATGTTCTTTCAAATCTTTTTCAAGATTCTTCTTGAAGGTAAATCCTTCTCCAAAGATTTCAATCTTTCCAATTCAAATTCCTTTTTATAATCATGAATCATTAATAGAATTCTTAACCCTTGGCCAAAGGATTTTCAAGAAACTAATTCAAGATTCTCAAGAAAGGATTTCTTGATCGTTCTTCTTCAAATTAGGGCTCTTCTTCAAGATTCATGGAGCGTTTAAGATATGCATGATTATCAAAGTGAGGAACTTTATTCTTCCTCACGCCCTACTGCTAAAATATACATTTTTAAGATCAAAGCTAGGGTTTTTATCTCAAATTCTATTATATTGAATTCCTTTTATCTATTATTATTGATTCTTGATTTTTATTATCAAAATTATGGTACTTAATGTCAGTAATGATATTTAATTTATGGTTCATTCTATTATACCACATGGACCCCTTTCTAATCAAAGTTATTTAAAAACATTATCGCAATATTCTATATGCATTATTTTCATGAATAAAGTATGTTCAAGAATTGGAAGAAATCTTTCAACAAAGAGTTCAAGAAAGTATATTTAGTTTTATGTGCATTATTTTCAAGAAATTATTATTATCTTTAATTTAAAGTGCATGATTTTACAAGAATTTCAAGAAAATATATTTTACTTCAATTGCATTATTTTCAAGAAGTATTTCAAGAAAGTGATGAACCTATGAATGATGTTTTATGAAAGTTTATGCATGATTTATGAAAAGATGTTTTATGATTTAAAAGTTTCTTTTGTGTTAAGCATTAATGAAATTGTGAAATATTTTCTCACATATTAAGGAATCATGATTTGGTGAATGGTTTTCTTACACATACGTAATTCGTGATTTAAGGAGCTACTCTATAATAATTTAAGTTTGGGTAAGTAACTTAATTGTGCTTTTCCATGTATCATGTTATGTTTATGAAATTTGACTATCCCGTTGGAATGTACCTTAGCACCGAGAGAACTTTGAGATAGAGGCTCAAATAGAATAGTCTCTAGTAGCAACCTCTAGTTCCAAACTACATGCCCCTGTAGGTTTTCCTTAAGTGGCCTAGCTAGTGGATCCACATATAGTATATGATATGATACGGAGCTCTACCTTGGCAAGTAGAATCCCCTTTTTTCGGTATGAGGTATATACCAAATTCCATGTTATAGCCCACATGATCTATGTCAGTTAAAGCTAATATCTCACAAAAGAACTATGTTTTCTTCAAAGGTTTGATGAAAGCTTCTCAAATGGTTTTAAGTATGCATTAAACTCGTATATGATTTATGATTTCTTTATAAAGGTTTTTATCACGTTTTTACTTGGTCTTGTATATCATGTTTAAATTCATCATGTCTAGTTTACAAATTATCATACATATATCTCATACTCAGTACATTCAAAGTACTGATTCATATACCTCTTGTGCCTACATTTTTCAGGTGATGTAGATTCAGGTTCTTACTATCAGGATCCTAGTCAGTTTGATCACAGCTTCCAGTCAAAAGGTGATGAGTTCTCTTATTTCTAGCACTCAAGTCAGTTTGTAGTTCTAGTTTATTATTTCTAGTGACATATAATGATTAAGGTAAGGGGGTGATAAGCTCAACTACACCTATAACGATTCAAGGTGTAGGCGGTCGCTATCAAGTATAAACCTAACAAGAAGTTGGGGTCGATCCCACGATGAGTGATCTTGTAAAGAATTCGACTACGAAGTAAGTTAGTGTTCTAATCTTTTGTAGAGTTTAAGAAGTTGATACGAAACATGAATTAAATAATATAATTTTGATTATCAAAAAGGAGTGAAGATTTAGTAACCGAATGCAACAACACAATTAAAAATGAATTTAATCAAGGGGAGAAAGGACCTTAGGGGTGTGTCAGAGTGTTCAACTACTAATTTCACTAGATGGGTAATTACGAATTGCTTAAATAAGCTAAATCTCAATGGGTAGGAAAGATCATGAGTACAATAGCTATTTTATAATCAGCTATCATGCATTCAATTGGGTTCTATAAAACCCCAACAGGCACTACACTAGAGAACAATCTTATATCTTGTTTCAACCCACTTTAACAAGCTGGGTATAAAAGCAACTGCCCATACAATCATCAATTGTTAATTCCACTCAAATGCACCTTTTACAAGCATACAAAGAGATATAGACTAGAACTGAATTTGCAACTTCAATTCATAAATGAAAACATGAATTAACAACTGAACCCATTTCAATTTAGCATTAAATTCAGCAATTCATTATACCCATAAGCTAATTAAGTAATTGAACACATAATCACACCCCTAAGGCATTAGGGTTTTAGCCAATCATAGCAAAAGTGATGATTTGTTACCAAAGATGCTAGCCATTGATTCACAAGGTCTTCAAAAAGCAAATGCTACCAATTAGAATTACACCCAGAGTCTTAAATCCAAGAACCCACAAGAATAGTTCAAAAGCAATCAAAAAATATCCAGAGTGCAAGAATACTTCCTAGTATCAATTAACTGGTTCCAACTTATTCCTTCTCTCTTTTCAATAACTCTATTTATACTCTCACAAAAATTTCTGACATTTTCAAATGCGGGACCACTCGGCGGCATAAGTCGGGCTCGCCCATCCACTCGGCGATCCACCGAGTTGCTCTTCTTCATATTTTTTTTCTTGGTTTCAACATGGATCTATATTGAAACTTTAGGCGGTCAACGTCGAGTTTGCTGTTCTGATCGGCGAGTCGCCGATTAGCTCCCAGGCTCGTCGAATTGACTTGATTCTTTTCCTCGACTAGTGAAACTTTAGGCGAACTGCAGATTCACTCACCGAGTCACCGAGTTGTCTTTGGTGAACTCCAGCCTTCTTTTTCCTTAAATTCTTACACTTTTTAGCTTCTTTTCGCATTATCTTGCCCTTGCCTCATTATCAATTCTCCTTGCTGCGTATAAATGATTTAACATTAGTTATGAGCACAAAATAGGTATTATGGACACCAATTTAGTACAAATGAAGCCCTAAATGAGTCAACATGAGAATGCACACAAGGTTCAATTTAACCAAGCATGGATAAAATGTGCACTCAAAGTTTCGAACCCTGGCAAGTCATCATCAGTTAGAATTCATGCTCACAAATGCTCACTTTAAATGCAAATTCATGCCCAACAAAAGTATTTGAATGCCCTTACATCAAGAATGATTCCATGCTCTCACATCAAAAATAATCCCAAGCTCTCACAAAGCTGATCAACAGATATGATTAAGGAATCGAAATCAACACTCACACTCTCAAATGAGAAAAACATGCATGATTCTACCCATAGGCTTGCCCGTATTTTCCAATCAACACATCATTGGGTTGACAGGACGAGTGGCTTATATGAGTTGTGGTTGGATCTACAAACTGTGGAAGGATCGGTAGACTACACTAATAAGCTTCATGGAATTTTGCTAAGGGAAGTTTCATGGAATACTTTTAAGGTCCGCGAAAGGTTCCACAGACCGCTGAGCCTGTCGCGGAGAGAGGGATCAGAAACTTTGAGTTTAAGGGCTTCAATAGGATGAGAGGGTCCACAGACTGTTGAAAGGTTTACAGCCCATGGAGGTTGGCCGTAGACTTGTGTTCAAAGATTTGGAATTTTTTATTTTATTCTATAGACTCCTTCACGGATCTTAGAAGGATTTACGATGCGTGGATGGCGACAGTGAAGGCTTTAATGTAGTTTTTCTTCAAGGTTATTTGCGTCTTTTTCTGCTCTTTTAATTTCTTTACTACATCATTGTAGGCCTTATTTAGAAGAATTTAAAGGGTTCATAATCACCCTAACCTTCCCATTCCCTCTCATTCACTAAAATCAAAGTTTCTCTCCCAAGGAAATCAAGGATTTCTCAAGCTTCAAGTTTTCTTCTTCAAAGTCCACTTTAGGGTTTCATCAAGGTATGTGGAAAATTCATCAATGGGTTTCTCTTCACCCATTGAGTCCTAAAGAAACCTCAAATTCTCATTTATGATTCTTGTCCAAATTCCAGGGTTTTCATAATTTCTCATGGGTTCAATTGATTTCAAGTTTAATCATCATGATTGACATTATTATGCATGATTCAATCATATTTCAACATTTTCAATTATACTTTCATGAACCCATGCTATTCAAGTATTTTATGATATGAATTATAGCTATGTTGATATGCATGTATTATATTATGAAAGATTTTATGAAAAAGGTGATGCTTCCGACTGAAGTATCCCGCATTATGAATGAATATCATGATTTAGATGCTTTATATAAATGTCTTGAGAATATGTTATAAAATTATGGTTTAAATGAGCTATTCTTATGATTATGAGACTATTTATGAACAATTCGGTATTACTAGATTCTTACCATTTCAAAGATTATGAATATGATTTTACATATTTTCCATTGGGAGTTTACTTAGCACCAGGTGGACCTTGGGATGGAGGCTCATCTGTTAGTAGAGGCTAAGACCTTTAGAAGGAATTCTTTTGTCCCCGAACTATGTGCCCCTATAGGACTTAGTCCTAATTGACTCTAGCTAGTGGATCCACCTAAGCTCATCATTATGGTCCTTATCTTAGAAAGTAGGACACTCTCTTTTTGGCGTGGGAGAAGTACACTGAACTACATGTTATAGCTCACATGGTTTATGCCGGTTAATGGTATCTCTCACAAAGGCTTATGACTTCCTCAATGACTTATGTTATGATTATGATTTAAACAAGAAAGCATGACCTTGTACTATGTTTTATGAAATCATATTATCAGATTTATGTTATGTTTACTTGGTCATTGCATTATCAAGTTTTTAGACTTATCATGCTATCATGTTATACTCATGCCCCTTTCCCCATGTTCAGTACATTCCCAGTACTGGTCGTATACATGTCTTGTTCCTATATTATTTATAATATAGCTTCTGATGTACATCACTCAGGCCGCGGTTAGTATTTGATCCTTTTAGGTTTGCTCATAATTGGTGACTCTTCATGGTTAGAGAGCATGCCACGTATATTTTCTTTATGTTATTCAGACTTACTTCAGTTTTCACATTGTTCAAGTGAGCTAGGGCTTGTCCTAGTCACTCTTATATAGTAGAGGACTGTTGTTAGACATTATATTTCTGCATTATGGTCTTGTATACTTAGATTGTTCATGGTATGATTGAGATTATCTTTTGAAACTTTTATTTCGCTTCATGTTATTTGAGTAATGTTGTTATCTTAGTATCATGCTATGCCATGTGGTTTGCTTAGAGTCTATCAGGATTCTAAGTACCATGCCTTATCTAGGGGGTAGTCTTGGGTCGTGACAGAGTTTTACTTAGCACTCGAGGAGTTAGGGATGAAGGCTCATGGTTAGCATCTGCTGGGTTCTTTAGTAGAAATCCCAAAGTTCTAAAATAGTGCCACCATAAGATTTAAGGGGTCTCATATCAGTTGAGGACAACTCTTTAATCTTTATAGACATTAGCTTAGTGGATCCACATTAGCTTTGATCAGCCTTTATACCTTGGCAAAGTATTTGTGGCCCTTTTGATGGGGATTAGGATTATACACAAAAGATCCTATTTTGGCTCTATCTTTAGCCCTATGTCTCTTATCCATAGGAGGTCTTCCTCCACTAGCAGGTTTTTTAAGAAAACTCTATTTACTCTGGTGTGGATGGTAGGCAGGCCTATATTTCTTAATTTTAATAGGACTCCTTACAAGCATTGTTTTTAGCTACTATTATCTAAAAATAATCAAGTTATTAATGACTGGACGGAACCAAGAAATAACCCCTCACGTGCGAAATTACAGAAGATCCCGAGGAAGGTAATCAAAAAAGAAAGAAAATGGGTTCTTCTTTCTTTTATCACTTAGAAGCCATGTCAAATGAAAGTCTCATCACGGTTTTGAATGAGAGAAAGAAGTGAGGAATCCTCTTTGCAACTCTGACTCTCCCACACCAATCTTTGATTTTCTTTCTGGTACTTTGAAAGTAGCTACTTCAGCTTTAGCCGTACACATCTTCTCTTTGTTTTTCGGGCCTCGAGTGAGTGATAGACAGAGTTCGAAAAGGTAAAATCTTTGATGATTCCATCATCTATGATTGAGTTGCGAAAACTTCTGGATAGGTATTCTTCATCTGAACCAAATTCTTTCTGGTTAAAGAATCTCTTTCTAGTTGCTCTGGAACAATCAGGATATTCTCTAGAAGAAATACGGGGTTCTACTTCTGGAGGCGATATGCTTGGTCCCGTTTATGGGGTCAAATCAAATTTTACTTTCTTTCTATCTGGAATAGAAAACTACTGATACGTCTTTTGGCAGTGAAATCTTGCAATAGTAATATAGTTGCACTACTCTAATTAAAAAAAACTAAATCAAAATAACTTAATATCAAATACTTTTCTTCAATATCTACATACTATGTGCTACAAGGGATTCCCAGTATCTCATAGAAAAAGAGTATGTAATGAAGATTTTGAAGAAGAGTATAAATAAGACAAAGGAGTTTTCATAATTTCCATCAAACTTCATGTAGTAGCTCATATAGTTATATATCGATTTTATTACATCCCGCAGTCAATCTTTCATTTATTGCATGATTTAGTATTTAGTTATTCCAGTACATTATTTTACTAGAATTTCATATTATTTACTTGGTCAATACAATAATACGTTTCTTCAGCTCTGTAAGTTAAATATTTATGGTTATCATGTATATCATACATATAAGTAATTCAAAGTATTGAACGCATACTTTCTGCCTATATTGTTTAATAATATAGGTTCAGATGTTTATCATTCCGGCCGCGGTTAGTACGACTCCATATCAACATTGTAGTATTTTGGTGAGCCCTCATTTCTCCGAGGACGCCCCTTTACATTTCATTCAGTATTAGTATTTCAGTTTCAAACAATTGGAGTTAGCTAGGTGTATTTCCTAGCAACTCATATTAGTAGAGACTTTCAAACATTTATTTTAGATTTAGCTTATGACTTATCAGTTATTTGTCTAACTGTTTTAATAGACTATTCAGTTTTAGATTCCGTATAGTATCTTAGTTAGTTCTAGTTGTTACTTATCTGTAAATCTTAGTGTCATATCAGACCATCAGGTTAGCTTGGGGTCACTTATGGATCTAAGCACCATGTCGTAATTAGGGGGTAGTCTCGGGTCATGACAAATAGATATCAAATAAAAACATATATAATTTTTTTTTGAATTTAAGGCCTCTCATTTAATTTTTGACTTAGCCACCGATGCATTTGAGTTGCTTCTGATCTTCTATTGTCAGAAATTTTGCGTGTTCACTCAAGATGCATATTTTAACAGATATTTATAATGACATTGTATTTTTTCTATGCTTGACAATAAGAAGATGATTTGTCTCCACTTCGAAATCTTTGTATCTCCTTTCTTTTATTAATTTAAGTCATGTTTGATATTCCATAGTTTCATAACGTTGCTTAAGCTTTATTTACTTGAATATTTCAACATTTGCTTATCTTTATCATTCCTCCTAAAGTACCAATAATTATTTCTAGTTAGATTCTTGACAATGCCATCAATAAAAAATATGTCTTTGTAGCACAATAAATTGACTTAGCTTATAGTTTAACTTATTTAGTTATAAAAATATGCGGAACAAACACTTGATTGATTTGCTTGACATAATTTATTTGGTTGCAAATAAATTTGGAGATAGCTTTCTCTCTAAATCTCTAATGTGTTTGTGCCCTTATATTGATAAATCAAAACTCATGAAAAGAAATTCATTGTAGGAATTTTTGACTATCATTTCATTTTAATTATGACTTTATTTAATTGGAGACAAACAATAAGTTTCTTTTTTTTTTAAAAAAGTATCAAAGATTTCATAATTTTTATGTAGCATAGATTTTTATATTCGATCTTTGACTTTTGAGACCGATAATCTTAATCTTATTTTTTTTGGGAAATGACATTTTTATTGATAACCAAATATTATGATTGTTTTGATCGTGATGGACAAATTATCTCTCTTACATCTATTTCTGTAGCCTCCAAATAATGACAATACATACATGAAGCCTAGGAAATTATAAAAACAATTGTAATACAATACTAGATGTAATTATCTAATGAAAATAAGGGATGTCATGCAATGCACCTTGCCACTTTCATGAATTTCTCGCTCTTATATGTATGTGTAGCACCATTTCCTTAATTATTTGTTCTGCTTGACAGGATCTTTGTTGAAATTGGATTAAGTTCCTTGCTTGCCATATAATGTTAACCACCATGGAAAATGCACAACTAGTGATCTCAGCTATTCCACTTTCCTCTTTACTAACTTGCAAGCCCATGTAACCTCAGTATTCCAATCCTGAATCTATCTTTTATGTCATAGCAAAGAACAAAGTCTATTCCACAGGTTCCTTGTACTATGACATTCGAAGAAATGGTGTGTGAAGGATTTAAAACTTTTTCCACAAAATACACAATCTAAAGGTCCATCAGTGTCAAATGTTTGCAATCTTTTAAAAGTAGCTAATATTCGATGCATAGCCAGCCATAAGTTAAATCTATGTCTTGGATGTATCTTTGAATATAAGGTAATATGTCTCCATTCATCTCTTGTCACAATCCAAGACTACCCTCTAGTTGTAACACGGTGCTTAGAGACATAAGTGACCCCAAGCTAACCCATGGTCTAACATAACACTAAGTTTTAACATAAACAATAACTGAAGTACTGGTGTTGAAGCTAAATCTGAAATAGTCTATTAAGGCCTCATTTGCTTGCACTTAATGAAGGTTAAAATCTGAATGATTCAGATATCAAACCATTAAGTGCATTTATTTTCATTAAAATTTTAAGCACTTAATGGGTCTGAATAGGTCTTAATCATTAAGATCTAGAACAGAGTCTTAATACAATTAAGAGGTATTCTTGTATGGATGATATTTACCATCAATCTATAAACAATCACCAACCACAACCGCTAACCACCTCTGCCATCACCATCATTACAGTCATTTAACACCAACCCCTTTTGTCATCACAACCACCACTGTTGCTAACTACTATATCAATTGCTATCACACTTACCTCCTCTATCATTATGATTATATCCATAACCATGACCACCCCCATCTTTGTAGCAGCCGCCACCTTCATCACCACTATCACCATTATAGTTAATTCCTACTACCAACGAACTCCGCCATCACAACAAGAAATGCAGACAACTACCACCATACATTCTTTGGTCACCACCACTACCATCCCCACCTCTACGCCACCATACATTCTTTGGTCACCACCGCTACCATCGCCACCTCTACTACTACTATCAGCCACTACCACCAGTGTGCTCAATCTCTACTATCAACCACCTCCATAATCACAACTATCTCCACCGCCTACTACCAAAAATATATCATCAATCACTACACATTCTTCAGCCACCACTATTAACACTATCAGCTACCAACATCAACCAACTTCATCATTACAATCACAAACACCACTACCATTTTCCATCATTATGATAGTGAATATATCATCAACAACTATTATCATCATCACCACCACTACAAACTATCTCCACCATCAGTAGCAAGTATACATGTTTCATTTTTTAAATTAAGTAATGATTTTATTTTTTTAATTATTTTTAATATTTTATTAATTTTTATTTGAATTGCGTATTTATTATGTACATATAAATAGATTATATACATTCAAATATTGAAAACAAATAGTCTTAATCATTTAGTATTCAAAGTTAGAGACAATGTGTTAATCATGCATATTCGACGTCTAATTCTTAATCGAAACAAATGAGGCCTAAAAATCAAACATTAAATAGAAAAATATATGAATAAACATAAACTGAAGCTAATGTTACTGTCTAAAAGCCTCTACTAAGATGAGTTGCTAGGATAAGCCCCTAACTAACTCTAACTGAAAACGGAAATAATAACAAATAAATAAAATATAAAGGTCATCCTCGAAAGATGAGAACCCACCAATAATACTACTGGGCTGATATGAAGTCATACTAACCGTGACCTACGTGATGAACATCCAAACCTATAATATCAAATAATATAGTGCAAGAGTTGTCACTATTCGATTTCCCGAGTAATGATATGTAACACCAGAAAGTTTCTACATTAAGACTCAAACCATTCATCATTTGTGTATAAGGTCGTACCGAGTGATTTTTTTTAATTTCTCTTAGGCATTAAGCTCAATTCTTTAGTGTGGAAATGATTTTGGATATGAATTAAGGTCACTAGAATAACCTAGCACAAAGTTGAGCTGAAAGCTTTCTTACCGATTGAGTTTCAATATGAGATTTTACTTGGGTCAACTTCAAATGACCATATCTCTTAGCACATAATAAACAAGGTGGCCCATCACATATCAAATTAAAGTTCTTTGATACCACTTTCAAATGCCACAAAGTTTGCCTCATTTCGAGTTCGGAGTAAGCAGTTATGCCTATTTTAGTGAAGCCCTGTTGGGCATGTGAAGCCTCACGGCCGGCTATACTGCCCTTCAAGTGCTTGACGGGCCGTGAAGCCTTAAACGGCCCTTGAAGCCTCCCTTATAAGGCACCTCATCAGTCTTTTAAGCTAGGGTCATTTTGGTCTTTTCCATATGCGTTTGGTACTTAAACTACGTCGTTTTAGCCCCTATTCTAAGCCTAAATCACGACGTATTACACTCAATTAAGATCTTAGAAAGTGTTAATCAATTATTTTACATTCATTAACACTTCAAGACATTAGAGAAAGGTTCCAAAAGGAGAAAAGGTAGGGTTTTGAGCATTCTTCGAGTTTCATCGATTTCGCTAATAACTTTGTTCATTCCTGGTTTGTAAGGCTATCATAGTATTGGACTAGTTCATCCTCACGCCCCATATCTAGTTTCAAATTAGTAAAAGAGTAATCTAGGATTCTATCCTTAGATTTGAGTATTCTTGCGATGAGTTGATATTGAGTTTTCAGTTCTTGAGTTCCTGATTCTTTTTAAAATTCTTTTCCTAATTATGGAATTGCTATATGTTATGCATTGAGATTCTTGAATTGATTCGTTCATGTCTATATTTCAGCATGAACCCTATTTTGTGTTATAAACTGAGTTCTTCAAAAAGTAAAGTAGAGTTTGAGTAGAGTTTAAAGAGAAGTTTTAAGTAAAGTTTAAGGTAACACAAATGATTCCCAAAGTAATATTTGTACATTAAGAAGAAAAATATGATTCATGATTAGTATGACAGTCGAGTATGCCATCAATGTGTAACCAGTATGACATCTAGATATGCCGTCAATGTTTATGCAGTATGACTTTCTCACTCATCAATGATCAGATCACAATAAACATTTATTTTAAATGTGAGCCTCCTTACATTTGGGAGGACTTCACATTTACTTTTAGTTTACTTTTTTTGAGGCGTTGTGGGTCTTGTCCCGACACCTATCTTAAATATTAGAGGCTTCATAGATAGATAGATTTGAGGAGTCTTTCAGTATGTACTTTTCCTTGAGATGTTTTTGCAATCGATTATACTTATGTTATTAAGTATTTTAGAGACAGTTTGAGTGCACTATTTACCTTGAGTTTAAATGTTTAAAAAATCTAATTTTAAGCCTTTTATCACTTGAGTAAGGCTTTCTCTAAGTAGTTAGCTAGGCCAGAGGTTAGCTTGGGGTCCAACAATGGTTCTCAAGTGCCAGTCACATCAAGGGTGTAGGCTCAAGGCATGACAAACTTTGTATCAGAGCACAAAGTTCAAGTGTCCTAGGGTGTCTATGAAGCCATGTTTGTAGGATCTTATTTATAGTTGTGAGGGCCCCACTTCTATAAATGAGGGACTACAAACATTTATGAAATGTTTCCCTTCTTTCATACTCTATATCATGCAATAGAATTGTGTCATAAGGAACTTATTCTAACTCGTTTCTTTCTCAAATCCATTTGACTACCCCTCATACTCAAGGTAGTTGATAAGTGAAGTCCAGATCCTTATCAATGAGTTACTCTAAGCAAAAGTAATAAGAAAGTCATTAGACTATAGAGGGGCTTGAGAAAAGCCATGAGTTAGCTTAAGTGTTTTGATCCAAAAGAATGCACACTTATTCATATGAATCGTGCATTTGAGCTAAAAGCGATATGTACTTCCAGACTCTTTCCCTAAACCTTATTTCGGGAGATACCCTTTAAGAGAGGAGTGTGTTTTAGAATGCTTGGGTAGTATTTCCATCCGGAAGCTAGTGTGATTTGAGATATTATGAGCCATTAGTAGTAGAAGTGCCCAGAGTTAGAAGAATGCATGCAGAGGTATAGTAATCTAACAAAGGGAGATAGTGATGAGGTAAATTACGTTATTGCAGTCATGCACCCTGTAGGTTATTAATGAGGATTTTTTCCTTATGGATAGGCTAAGAAGTGATGAGTTTGTGTAGATTTCATGATAGAAGGTAGAGTAAGAGTTGCTAGTATGGATGAGTTAGAGTATACTTTAACCAGAGAGAAGTTTATGATGAGGGGTTAATCCATTATTATCGACCAAGTATAAATGTTGAGTAGAAGAGCCGAGTATTCATGATGCAATAGATTTAAGCTAGGCCTATGATTTTTTTTAAAGAGAGCCCCATGATATTCAGAGGGTTATAAAACTAATTAGGCAATGAACTATTGTTAATGAGTAATTAGTACTTAAGTTATGAAATGGATGTGTGGTAGTAATCTATAAATAAGTAGACTGAGAGATAAAGATTGACTACTTGTCATGAGATCTTAGTAGGCGACTGTTTCTTAAGTTTATCTAGCAGTTATAAGTTAGTATAGTAAGCGAGAAATTATATCGATATGTGTGTTTAGTAATAAACACTAAGCTTAAATTTGAGATGAGTGTCCTGATTAAAAAAAATATGGCAACATGAGGGTGATGATGTTAGTTCCAGATCTGATCTAGTAGGTTTTACATAAATGAGGTGAGAAACTAAAGTATTACTTTTGATAACTGTGAGTGATACAAGTGTGGTATTCTGACTCTTAGATGAGATCAAGGGAGTGTGGCTAAGTCATTAGATTAATAAGAGCATTAAGAGGTGTACCTGAGGTCGTATGTAGTAAGATGAGGTTCCAATTAAGTTAATGATTTTTCAAGTGAGCCTAGATAGTATATTTGAGATGTCAATGTTGAATAGGTTGATGTAGGCATTATTTTTTACCTTAAGAGTTTGATGAAGCGGCTTTATAAGCCAATGGAAAGAGTTTAAGAGGAGCATCTTAGAAAGAGGTCTTAGGAGGAATAAACTACACCTCCCTAAGGAAGTATAAGCGGTCGCTGTCAAATAAAGAACCTAACAGAGGTTAGGGTCGATCCCACGAGGAATATGGTTTAGACTTAGGCTAAATCAAGATCGAGTGTACTTTCAGCCAGATTATTTCTAAAGTAAAAAGGGGAAAGATTATAATTAAACTAATATTTAAACTACTGAAACAAACTAAAAACTAGTAGAAATTATGCAAAATTGTGATATCAATATGAAGACAAAACTAGGGTTTATGTGTTCCCCATAAGTTCTTGACTCAGTAACCCTAACAATGGTAATTCTTTTCAATGATTAGCATGCATGATCGGTAAGTTATGTATCCCTAAGTGATTGGTCCTCTAAATAGGGAATTTCACTCCGCAACTTGGTCCGTCTACATGTGTCGATTTACTAACCCTTACCTTTGACCCAGATTAACCCACAGCTATTTCTAGGTTGGATTATTAGATAGCGAATATCAACTTCTAAATCTCTGTTGTATAATCTCTTAGGTGTTCTTTACTGCCTATACCGGGTTCGCAAGAATTAGGATATGTTCTAATGTTTGCAACCATAGAAAATGTTCTAAGCAAAGAGATTTACAAAAGCATGCATAGACATATTCAAGAATTACACAATATTAGGTTTACTTTTGTGAATTACTCATGGTTCCCACAACCCTAGTTGTGGATTTAGCTACTCCTGCTTGTTTGATCACAATTCACATTCGGGTTTGAAAAAATCATGAACTTATAGTGAATAGAGATGAATTCCACAATCTTGAATTGAAAATCAAAAGTAATTTGCATAAACAAGCTTTAAGAATTAATCTTCTCCAAAGATGAAAAGCAATTCCCAAAGTAATAACTTAATATTCAAACAATAGTCAACAACCCTAAAACAAAGTTTGCATAGGGTTTATATAGAAAATAAATCCTAATTAAACAAGGAAAAGGAAATCTGGGGAAATTCGGCTTGGGCAGTGTCATATACGGTTGTCAACCTACGGCTTGTAGACAGACCTACGGCTCGTAGTTTTAAACCGTCAATTAGCAGTTAGACAAAATCCTGAAGGCTTCTTTCTACGGTTCTGATCTATGATTCGTCAATTCATGTACGAACCGTCCTGTGCTTCTGTCATTCAAGCTCTGTAGGTGACCCTGTCTGAAGTTTTCTACGATTTGGGAATCTAAGGTTCGTAGTAGGATCTACGACCCGTCAGTTCGGTCCATCATTCCATACTTGGACAATTTCTTCATGCTCCAGAACCTACGACCCCAACTGACGACCCGTCAACTCATTGACGGTCCGTCGATTGTCTCGTCAATCATCAAAAATCCACTGCTGCTGTATTATTCTTCCCAATTGCTCCCAAGGCCTATTTCCTACAATTATAACACAAATAACATCAAATCTAATAGCAAACCACTTAAGTAACATGCAGAATTCTAAGTTTAATGCATCAAAGATACCGTAAACTCACAGTACATCAACACTCTCACTTAAAATCTTTGCTTGTCCTCAAGCAACAAAACAGACTCTAAACGACACAAGTATACAAGCAACCCAGAATTCAAACAATTTTGAAGCAATTTCCTCAATCTTCCTCCTCTTTATTCATTCTCAACTAAGTGCGCATTCTTTGCAAACCCAACAAGCTAACTCATGTGGATCAAATACATGACATTGACATACCAATAGACACACATACATACACGTCTAACAATTCACCCATACATCAACTTTCCAATAATCACAACTTGTGCTCTCACTACAAAGAAATCACTTTTTCACACATAATTTGACTTTTCAATCTCGGGACTTAGAGTACCCTCACAGTCAGAACGAATTCAATACAATCTGTGCACAATACCATAGGCTTGCTCTTATCTTCTTTACTTTGGCTTTTCAAACTTCCTACTAGAATCGCTATAGGACTTTATTGGCTTGTAACGTAGGTTCGGGGTTAGGTGTGGTATATCGAGATATTAAGTGACTTTGCCCTACCCTTCCTTGACATCTAAGTTGGCTAGTTGCCTTTCTTTTTCTGCCACTTTTCATTCATTCTTTTGTACTTCATACTCTTTTTCCTAAGACTTTCATCAGCTTGAGTGTGACTTAGTATTACACCTTTTGATTCATGTCACTTCTTTTTTTTGCTGCTCCACACTTTGACTTTTTGTCATTCATGCATTCTCTGCTTCCTTTGCTTTACACACAACTCTATTCATACCCTTGTTTTTCATGCTTTCCTTCTTAATAGCCACCCTCGCCTTACACATTTAGTGTGGGCTAAGGTACACATTATCCTTAGAAAGGACCAGGGCTAGAATTCAGGTACTTTGCAGTAGCCACCCTCAACTTAGGCTTTTGGCCTATGTTGAGGTACACGATGTCCACGGAGGAACCAAGGCCAAAACAAATATTTAACAATACTTTAAAGGGAAGGCGAACTGGGTGTAAAGAAAGAATGGTATTCGTGAGGCTCAAACATTTGGACCAAAGGGAAAATATTTCACAGGATTTGTTGATTTATTTTAGGCTTGAGTGGACTTAATAGCAATCAATGGCCTATGAGCACCTCCTAGTGTTCAGTTCAAATTACCTTAGCAAGACCAACAGGGCAAGTTCTGAATTGGCACATCTTATATAAAAATAAAAAATCTCACACTCTCATGGCACCTTGTTGCAATTATCGAATCATCAATGAACCCAGTTAATGCTATAGTTTAAGTAAAGTGTCATACCGATACTACATCATGTCATGAACAGATCCAACACATTCAACTCATTCGATTCACAGCACAAAAGCAAAAATTGTAAAATTGGGGGGATATCAGTTTCATGCACACTACTGCCATCATGCTTTATTTCCAGATTACTTATACACAACCATAATCCTAAAAGTGCCGGTTCAACAAAAATTTAAATAGTTCCTTAGGGAAAAAGAACACAAGCAAGAAATCCCCAGGGACGGATTAATAAATTATGCTACTTAGACTTCACATTAACGACAAACCCATTTGCCCCACCCCGACGAATAAAACAGTGCAATGTCCTCAATGCACAAGAAAAGAAAATACATCGGGTGAGACAAACCTGTGGCGCATAGCGCCAGAGATCACTGAAGTGCTGGTGGGTCCGGTAGCATAGAATCCCTAGGGTCATTAATTAGGGCACCCTCAGTAGGAACCTCAGTAGTAGTGTGGGGCTCACCAGTAGTAGCAAGCCCCGAACCGGAAGCACCCGCTGCCATCCCCCGATCGTGCTCCTGGCACATCTGCTCATCAATCATGGACTGGCGCTGGGCAGCCTCTTAAGCTGTCTCTCTCTCTCTTGCGGGTTGCCGCACTTCTTTTGGATCAGCATCAGTGGCAACTCCAAAACGGGGGCACTTTCCTACTTCACGAGAGGGCTCAATGGCCTACTGTGCTCCACCAAAGAGTGCAGTACGCACCATATCATCCGCGTCAATCTCCGGGGCCGGTGGAAGAGCAGCCATGTCAGTTGAAACCAAGGTAGTGAGATCAGCTCGGAGACTAGATAACTTCGTCTGGAAAGCGGTAAGATCAATCAGTGGTCTAGACTGGGACCTCTCCATCATCCGGCTCTCAAAAGCATCTATGTGCCGGTTAACAGCCAGAATCTTTGAATCTTTCATCTGCTCTATCCGGGCCTCGGACTCCTCTACCAATTTCTACATCCACGGGCGAATATGTTGTAGGAGAGCCGCCATCTGAGCCTCTAACCGGCTCACTCTAGCGATGGAGAGTAGGGCAGCCCCTGTAGTAGGTGGAGCCTGGGGTGTGCCTGCAGGTGGGGGCACGGACCCCTGTGGCTAATCTGCAGGTGCAGGGGCTATAACATCAACCCACTCGGGCACCAAGGCCTCTCCCATGGGTGGTAGCTCCACCGAAATACCCCTGCGTGGTGCAGCAGGGTTTGTGTCATCTCGAATCAGACCAATATCCATGGTCTTAGACACCGTAATGTATGAATCAGTAAAATAGACTGGGACCGTCGCCTCACGACACAACCTAAAAATGAGGCAAGGAAAGGGCAAGGTCGTCGTCTTCCAGAAGGCTCGCTCATGTATCACAGCAATGAGCACACAGGCAAAATCAATCCCATGCCCTACCATCAAGAAGGCAACCATCACAGCCTGGTCCCAAGTCAGCTGGCTATCCACCATAGTAGGGGACAATCGGGTACGTACGATAGACCATTAGAAATTTGTTGCAAAGCTAAGTGTGGCCTTCTTAATCGGCAGGGTCATGTCTCGAACCCACTGAGCATGGACTCCCTGCTTAGCAATGTGGCCAGCCACCCATCTCAACAAGGACTCTCACTGCGCAGCATCTCTCATAGCTCGATCGCGGACCTGCTGCATCCGATAATAAAACTCGACCGTGTTGATAGGCTGAGCATGTGAAGGGCCGTAAAGAAAACGACGTAGTGTGGCCTCAGAAATGTCAACGGGAATGTCCCGAACTAAGGTAGACTAGAGTGGTGGCTGCTCTAATGGCTTTGCCCGCCGGGGCAAAGTCTGAAGGACGGTGGCAACATAAGAAGCATAGAACTCATGGACCATCATCGGACTATACCGAGTAAGCGTCTCAGCCATCCACTCACAACGATGCTTCCTGAACAGCTCATGTATCTGGGGAATAGTGTGAAGGCTACTTGTAAAAACCCGCCACTCTTCCTCTATCTGCCTAGCGGACTTGTTTTTGGCATTCTGAAGGATGGATTCTTGGTAAATACGAAATATGCCTGGGACACACCTTAGGTTGGGCTCTCCTGCAACCTGAATTGGGTGTTCCTCGCCAAGGTCCTCATCACTCGAACCGGTCCCAGAGGCAGAGCTGAAAATAGACTCAGAGTCTGAGTGAGTACCAGGCTTTGACTGAGCAGTAGACTGAGAGCTAGGGGCATCTCTGATTAGGGTAGCATCGCCACCCTTGCTCGAACTCTGCACTTCCTCGTCAAATTGGGAAGTTGCCTCCTCCTCTCCGGAAGTGGATTGCTCTAGAACCGGTACTATGGCCATATGTCCGGCCTGCTGCCTTGTGGTTCGGGGTGACCTGGGGGAGCTGGCCCCCAAGGGTGGGTCATATTCAGACCCGCTCCGCTCCTCCTCCAAAGCCTCATCTATGATCAACCGACGTCGGGCTGGAGGAGCTTGGGTAGGTGCCTTCCTTTTGTAATGTTGCATTATTTTTGGAGGCATCGTACCTGCAGAGCCATCATTAGGCACTAAAAAAATGCAGAAACAAAACAAGATAAGAAAACAGGAAAGAAAAGAAAAAGGACGAAAATAATTTTTTTTTAAAAAAAATTACCCTACTGCTACTATTTTTAGTACCTACGGTTCGTAGACATAACTACGGGCCGTAGACCTGACCGTAGATAGGGGAGTCCTGTATTCCACTTTCTGAAGTTCAAATAACGGTCTGCAGGACGGTTCGTCATCTTAACTACGGTTTGTAGCTCCAACCGTCAACAATGACTTAGACTAAGGGGGAAGACAAACTGACGGAAGGGACCTACGGTCCGTAAGTTTCCCTACGACCCATAGGTCATGGTCATCGACCACACAGAGTCAGTTTCACCAAGTTCTACCCCCAAACACAATTTCAAACAAGACCATCCACTCTCTAACAAGCCAAACAACCTAGAATCAAAACATTCATGCAATCCTAAGGCTCCAACTCTACAGTTCAATTTCATAATTACCAAAATTAGGCAACCATAGGTTCAAATTACTACCAAAACCAATATTTTTCATGATTCAAGTGTAAGCAACCAATTACTATGAATATGACGCTCCTCGTAAGCAATAAACAACACACACTCACAATTTTGCACAAAAGTTACTACCCAGGGCAAGGACTAAGCAAAATTCAAGGTATGCATTTTAAGGAAATGTCAGTAGAACACATACCGGAGATGCAAAGTAGAAGAACTAGCAACCACATAAGTAACAAACGCCGAACCCACGAGATATTGATGGAAAACTGAGGCAGTGATGGAACAAAAGTTTGGGCAAGGAAGGTAGAAGAAGGAATCAGGGCAGGGATAATATATATGCGGTTTGCATTCACAGTCTTTGACAGAATCTGCTTAATCTCTCTATTGGACACTTCAACCTGCCCTCTCGACTGTGGATGATACGGAGTTGCTACACTGTGACGAACACCATACTTTTCCAGCAACGCTTTGAACAACTTATTGCAGAAATGGGAACCTCCATCGCTGATTATGGCCTTTGGTGTATCAAACCTGGAGAATATGTTCTTTTTAAGAAAGGCGGTGACACTTTTAGCTTCATTGTTTGGAAGCGATATAGCTTCAACCCATTTTGACACATAGTCAACTGCTACCAGGATGTACTTCATGCCATTCGAACTCACAAATGGGCCTATAAAATCAATGCCCCATACATTAAAGAGTTCAATGATTAGTATTGGATTCATAGGAAGCTCCTGCCTTCTTGAAACACCTCCTTCCATTTGGCATCGATCACATGCCTTGGCCAAATCATGAGCATCTTGGTGAATTGTAGGCCAGTAATACCCACATTGCAAGATCTTATGAGCAGTCTGGATGCCACTATGATGATCACCAATAGGGGATGAATGGAAAGCTTCCAATATACTCATCATCTCAACCTCGGGCACACAACGACGAATAATCCCATCAGCACAGATACGAAACAAATAGGGCTCCTCCCAGAAATACTTCTTCACATCAACCATGAACTCCTCCGTTGGTGGAATGATAGGTCCAAAGGCACCACATTGCTAGCCAAATAATTGGTAAAATCTGCAAACCACGGAATAAGATCAAAAGAAGCAGCTAATACCTGTTCATCCGGAAAGGTATCATTAATCCCTAGGCCATCAACCAAATTCTGCATAGCTTCATCTTCTAATCTGGATAGGTGATCAGCCACTTGATTTTCTGCTCCTTTCCTATCTCAGACTTCGAAGTCAAACTCTTGTAGCAATAGAATCCACCGGATCAGCCTTGGTTTAGCATCTTTTTTCTCCATGAGGTACCTCAACACAGAATGGTTAGTATGTACTATTACCTTAGTACCCAGCAGATAGGATCGAAACTTCTCAAAAGTGAGTACGACCGCAAGCAACTCTTGTTCAGTGACCGTATAGTTTTTCTGGGCAGCATTCAATGCTTTGCTAGCATAATATATAGGATGCAGTATTTTGTCGCACCTTTGTCCCAACACTACGCCAAGTGCGACTCCGCTCGCATCGCACATAACCTCGAACGGCTTTTCCCAGTCTGGTGAGATGATAATGGGTGCAGAGAACAACTTCTTCTTCAGAGCTTCAAACGCCCTCAAGCATGCTTCATCAAAGTCAAAATTCACCTCCTTTTCAAGCAGTTTGCACAAAGGATGTGCAATTTTGGAGAATTCCTTTATAAATCTACGATAGAAACCTACATGCCCTAGGAAACTCCTAATACCTTTTACAGAGATGGGGGGGGGGGGGTAATGTTGCAATCACCTCTACTTTTGCTTTATCCACTTCAATACCTTTCTGGGAGATCCTTCTTTCACCATGAAGTGACACTTCTCCCAGTTAAGCACAAGGTTGCACACTTCGCATCGACGCAGAGCTTCACCTAAATGGAACAAGCAATCATCAAAAAGAGTTACCAACAACAGAAAAATCATCCATAAATACCTCAATGGTGTCCTCCACCATGTCTGAGAAGATAAACATCATGGAACGTTGAAATGTTGCTGGTGCATTGCAGAGTCCAAATGGCATCCTCTTGAAAGAGAATGTACCATAGGGACATGTGAATGTAGTCTTTTCTTGATCTTCAGGGGCTATTAAGATCTGATTATATCCCAAATATCCATCCAAAAAGTAGTACTACCCTTTCCCAGCAAGACGATCTAGCATTTGATCCAAAAATGGCATAGGAAAGTGGTCTTTCTCTGTCCATGTATTGAGCTTGCAATAGTCCATGCAAACTCTCCAGCCTGTGACGGGCCTTATAGGAATAAGCTAATTTTTAGAATTTGGAACCACAGTGATTCCTCCCTTTTTAGGCACGCATTGGACCGTGCATACCCATTTACTATCAGCTAAGAGGTATACCACACCGGTATCCAACCATTTGATGATTTCTTTCTTTACCACCTCTTGCATAGGTGGGTTCAACCTTCTCTGATGCTCCACACTAGGAATGCTCTCCGGCATGAGTTGAATTTTATGCGTGCCAATCCCTGGTGGGATACCAATGATGTCCATATTCGTCGATCCGATCGCCCTTTTGCACCGCTTCAGCATCGTAACTAAAGCCTCCACTTGCCCTACATTAAGGTCAGCAGCAATAATAACAGGCAATGTGTTGTTCTGGTCTAAGAATACATACCTCAAGTGGGTTGGGAGAGCTTTCAACTCTAACTCCGGGGGTTCATCAATGGATGGTCTTGCAGGTGGAGTTTTTCGAGTAAGTAAATCCAGATCCAGCTTGGGATGACGGTGATGGATCACACTCCCATCTAATGCAGCCACCAATGCATCATATTCAGGGATTCCATCGCCTTCAAAATTCATGATTACAGCCGCAAGTTCCTCAACTCCTAGACGTTCCTCGATGGGCACCTCTAGGTTGGGTTCCCCCGCATAGCTCACCACTGATATAGCCTTGATATCATTATGACGCTTCATTGTTCTGCAGATGTTGAAGGTAACTTCCTTATTGTTTAACCGGAACTTCATCTGCCCCTTTTCCAGATCTACCAAAGCACGCCTGTCACGACCCAAGATACCCCCTAGACGTGACATGGCATACAAGACCCCGAAAGGCCTTACATAAGCCACTTAGCATACATTCATACAAGATAGTAGAAATTAAAGAGTCCAAAGGATAAAATCAAAATAGAGTTTAACAAAACATCAACGGAAATCTACATCTCATGTCTCAAGCCATCTAAAATAATAGAATAGAAATGAAGGTTTGGGATGCAGCCCAGTACGATATCCAAAAATAAAATATAACAGAAAGCATGAAAAAGTAACAAGGTTAGGCCCTCGGACATAGAAGGCCTCACCAAGTTTTCACGATCACTAGAATTGACTAGCGACGAGTGGGATGAGAGGAGCCACCAAACCCTACATCAAAAGAATCAATATAGGCAAGAGTATGCGTTAGTACAATCAAGTACCAAGTATGATAGCAATGCACAAAGGGCATATAAACCATGCTCGAATGACATATAATCATGACATGCAATGGCCAAGCTAAAACATGATAGAACATAAGAAACATGAAGCATAAACCATGGCCAAGACAAGCTATTCATCTTTTCCTTTACCTTACTATAGACCATCATCATAACACTTGTTCATTAGTTGTGGGGAAATAGCCTTAACCGACATATAAGACCATGTGAGCTATCAACATAGAATCCGGTGTCTGCCCCACACCAAAAAGGGGTGTCCTACTTGCCAAGGTAAGACCATGAACTTCTTAGATTATGTGGATCCACTAGCTAGTGTCTATCATAGACCATCACCATATGGTGGCACATAGGTTATGGGACATGGGTAATTGCCACTTGTCCACTCGGTACTAAGCATACTTCCCACAGATTTATCATAGTTTGTTTTATCTTAGGTAGACCTGGGTAATCGTCTCCTGTCTATCCTTAGTCATGATTTCATTATTAGTAGACATGGGTAATCACCTCTTGTCTACATTAGGGAACATGGGTAATCGCCTCTTGTCCCTTCGTAGAATAGCTCCTTAATCATGGATTCAAGCTTAGTTGAGCAAACCTTTCAACGAGTTATGAATCATTACGCGTGAGAAAACCTTTCACATTCATAGGTTGTGCATTACATGAGAAACTCTTTCACAACTCAACATTTGCATTAACATATCATAAACTTCATAAAACATGCATGAGTTCATAAGCTTCATATTTACATAGCTCATCGTGCTCTTAACTCATAAATCATGGGTTCATAAGCTTCACCTCAAAACATGCAATTCAATGCAAGCTAATACTTAGAAAGCCATAAATCAAGGAAATTTAGTCATAATTGAGGGAACCCACATAATAGAGGAAAATCATAGATTTTGATTGAACATGCATCTTTTCATAAAATATCCTCTTTTCATCGTTCATAGTCTTACATGAAATTCATATCTTGATAATCATAATCCTTAACTCAATTCACAAAGAGTTCATGCAATTCATCTTTTCTCAAATCAACCCACAATCATAAGCATAATCATAAATTGGGGGAAACTTAGCATGGACTCATGGGATTCATCAAGTTGCATGTAAATCACGCTAAATCGTGCACTAGCTTACGTTACCACGCTAGATCGTGCACTATCAACCATAACATCAACAATGGAAAGCCTAATGAAGAACCCATAATAATTTGTCAAAGCCCTAGCTCTCTTAGGCAAGACTAAACCTTGAAAACCTTAAGGAAAAGAGGACCCATTGGAGGAAAGACTCCAAATGGTAAATACTATCATACCTTAATGCCAATGCCTTGAAATAATAGGAGCATTTATGACCTTGATGAGAACCCTAGCTCTTTTCTTCTTCTTCTTGTTCTTCTAGAGAAAGGAATATTTTTTGGAGATGAGTGTTGGAATGAAGGGATTAGAGCTTAGAAAATATAAATAGGGCCAGGGTTAAGGGGCAAAATCCTCTAGGATAAGGAATAAACATTTAGGGAAAAGTCTAAAAAGCCCTTAAATAAAACTGTCGGGGCCAAACGGCGGACAGGATCTACGGTCCGTACATCCATTGACGGACCATCCTGTCCTTTCGTCAATTGATTCAGAAAGTTCATTTTGGAATTAAAATTTTGCTAAGTCTGGAAGGCATCTACGGAACCCATCTGCGGCCCGTCAACCGAACTATGAACCGTCGTGCTATTCCGTAGGTCAAGGTTAAGAAACTCAAAATTCATAAAGTTGGCAGGGCCATCGACGGTTCCCATCTATGGCCCATCACTCCACCTACGGTCCGTAGATGGCCTCCGTCGTCACTAGCACCAGAAAAATTTTAAAACTGCATTTTTCTTTCTTTTCAAAAACTGGGGTGTTACAATATCTCCCCCTTGGGAACATTCATCCTCGAATGAGAATCTGAATATCCCGAGAAGGGCGATAGACTCGGACTAACAACCCAACCTAGCATGCAAGCACATAAATGCACATATCCGAGGAGGAAACATCAACTCCAAGCTAAAGCATGCTCAATACAAAATTCATGAAGACTTTATGCAACTCATACTCAATGCACATATATCATGTTAGACTCTGCATGAACATGCATAAATCAAGGAATCATGGAAATCAACTATGACACATGAGACCAAAAGAATAAACCATGAGGAACTCGGTACCCCAAGCTAGAGGAGGATCGGAAGGAAAGAGATGAGGATAACGGGACATCATATCAGCCTCGGCCTCCCAAGTAGCACCCACAACTAATTGATTCCTCCAAAGAACTTTCACGGAAGCAACTTCTTTATTTCTTAACTTCCAGACTTGTCGATCTAGAATCTCAACCGGAACCTCTTCATAAGAAAGGCTATCATTTATGCCAAGATCTTCTAAAGGCACTATAGTCAACGGATCGCCAACACACTTTTTCAACAATAAGACATGGAAAATTGGATGTACTGATGCCAACTCATTAGGCGAATCGATCTCATAAGCAACTTTACCAACACGCCTCAAAATCTGATATAGGCCTACATAACGGGGACTAAGCTTCCCTTTCTTCCCAAATCTCATTACACTCTTTATAGGAGAAATTTTCAAGTAAACCCAATCGTCAACATCAAACTCTAATTCTCGTATTCTAACATCGACATAGAACTTTTGTCAACTTTGTGCCGTTTTCAGCCTTTCTCTAATAAGCCGAACTTTCTCCGTAGCTTCATGCACTAACTCGGGGCCTATCAAAGCAACTTCCCCAATTTCAAACCAACCTATGGGAGATCTACACCTCCTACCTTAGAGAGCTTCAACTGGGGCCACACCAATACTAGAATGGTAGCTGTTAATATAAGCAAACTCAATCAAAGGCAAATGATCATTCCAATTACCCTTGAAGTCAATTGCACAAGCTCTCAACATATTTTCCAAAGTTTGGATGGTACGCTCCACTTGCCCATCGGTTTAGAGATGAAAGGCCGTGCTAAGTTTAACACGAGTACCGAGGCCCTTTTGGAAAGATTTCCAAAACTGAGAAGTAAACTGTGTACCACGATCGGAGATAATGGATAAAGGCACTCCATGCAACCTAACCATCTCCCTCAAGTACAACTTAGCATAATCCTCCGCCGAGTAAGAAACCTTGAGGGGAATGAAATGGGCTGATTCCGTCATACGATCTACAACCACCCAAATCGAATCATACTGGCGCCGAGTGCGCGGCAAGCCAGCGATAAAGTCCATGTTCACATCTTCCCACTTTCAAGTAGGAATGTCAATATCTTGGGATAGACCTCCTGGTCTTTGCTGTTCAACTTTTACTTGTTGGCAATTAGGACATCTAGCCACAAATCCCGCAATATCTTTCTTCATCCCATTCCACCAATAGATCTCCCGCAAGTCACGGTACATCTTGGTAGCTCCCGGGTGAATGGAATAACGAGAACCATGGGCCTCAATTAAGATTTGTCCTCTTAGGTCATCTACATTAGGGACACATAAACGACCCAGATATATGAGCACTCCATCTACCCCTTGGGAGAAAGCCTCCACGACCTTCTTTAGCACCGCTTCTTTCAATTCGACTAGGTTCGGATCAAGATCTTGCTTACCTTTCACATCCTGCACATAGGAGGATTCTAAACCATTGTGAACCATAACACCACCTTGGGTGGAATCAACTAATCGCACCCCCAAATGGGCCAATCTATGAACATCACAAACTAGTTTCCTTTTACCATCCTCAATATGGGCAACACTACCCATTGACATCCGACTAAGAGCATCTGTCACCACGTTAGCCTTGCAAGGGTGATAGAGGACATTCATGTCATAGTCCTTTAATAGCTCAAGCCACCTTCGTTAACGAAGATTTACATCCTTTTGCTTAAATACTTATTGCAAACTCTTATGGTCGGTAAAGACGTCAACATGGACACCATACAAGTAATGCCGCCATATCTTTAGAGCAAATACAACTGTCGCTAGCTCCAAATCATGAGTACGGTAATTCTTTTCATGCACCTTTAGTTGCCTTGAAGCATAAGCAATGACTTTCCCATTTTTGCATAAGTACACACCCTAACCCAATTCTGGAAGCATCACAATAGACCACAAACCCATCGGACCCTTCCTGTAGGGTCAACACCGGAGCCGAGATAAGTCTATCTTTCAACTCTTGAAAACTCGCTTCACACCTTTCGGACCAAGTAAACTTAGCCTTCTTTTGAGTTAGAGCCATCAAAGGTGAAGCAATTGAAGAAAACCCTTCAACAAACCTTCGATAGTAACCGGCTAAACCAAGAAACTACGAATATCCGAAGGTGATAGAGGTCTAGGCCAATTCTTAACCGCATCCGTCTTCTTAGGATCTACCTCGACACCTTTACCGGAAACAATGTGACCGAGGAAGGCTACGGACCTTAACCAAAACTCACATTTCTCAAACTTAGCAAAGAGTTGTTGGTCCTTGAGGACTTGCAACACAATCGTCAAATAATCAGCATGCTCACTATCACTCCTTGAGTAAATCAAGATATCATCTATAAACACAATGACGAACATATCAAGGTATTGTCTAAACACCCGATTCATCAAATCCATGAACGTGGCCGGAGCATTAGTTAACCCAAAAGACATCACTAGAAACTCATAGTGCCCATATCTTGTCTGGAAAGTTGTTTTCAAAATGTCATCATCCCTTACCTTCAATTGGTGATAGCCCGAACGAAGATCAATCTTAGAGAAATAACTAGCCCCTTGGAGTTGGTCAACCAAATCATCAATTCTCGAGAGAGGATACTTATTCTTGATAGTAACCTTATTCAATTGGCGGTAGTCAATACACATACGGAGTGAACCATCTTTCTTTCTAACAAACAAGACCGGAGCACCTCATGGAGAAATACTTAGTCGGATGAAACCCTTATCCAACAAATCTTTCAATTGCTCTTTTAGTTCCTTAAGCTCTGCTGGAGCCCTTCTATAAGGAGGAATATAGATAGGTTGCATATCAGGGAGAAGGTCAATACCAAAGTCTATTTCCCTCTCGGGAGGAACACTGGGTAAATCATCGGGAAACACTTCCAGAAATTCATTAACAGCGGGGACTGACTCAAGAGTAGGGATTTCAGAATTCACACCCCTCACCCTAACAAGATGGTACATGCAACCCTTAGAAATCATATTTCTAGATTGTAGACAAGAAACAAATTGACCCTTAAGCGTAGAATTTCCCCCTTTCCACTCCAGGATAAGCTCATCTGGAAATTGGAACTTGACCATTCGGGTCCTACATTCAATAGAGGCATAACAAGAATGCGGCCAATCCATCCCGAGGATAACATCGAAGTCTAGCATATCAAGCTCTACAAGATCCACATGAGTGACTCTATGGAATAAAGAGAAGGAACAATTTCTATAGACTCTCTTAACCACAATAGATTCACCGATAGGAGTAGAGACACGGAATGGATCTAACAACACATCCAGAATAACATGAAACTTCATAGCTACATAAGGCGTCACAAAAGACAACGTAGCACAGGGATCAAGCAAAGCATAAACATCAAAGTGGAAGATTTTCAACATACCGGCAACCACATCGGGAGAACCCTCTTGCTCATGACAGGCCTGAAGTGCTTAGAACCAGTTTTGCTTTTGATTTCCACTAGAACTTGCCAGATTTTGGGGTTGAGCCCTTCGATGATTTTCTCCTCCCTTCTTAGTATCCAAGGAACAATCCCTTACTTTATGACCCGTTTTACCACATCAAAAACATGCATTCGAACCGGCTAGAAAAGTACCCTCGTGTTTCCTCCCACACTTGGCACGAGTAGGCAATGAGGAGCCACTACCATTTCCTCCTTGAGGCTTAGGGATAAACACCCTTTCTTTGTTGAACTTAGGAGGGGCATTGGAAGGACCTTGATTAGAGAACCTTTGTCTAGGCTTAAAACGACCATGTCCATCAGACCTTGAATGAGAGAACCCACCATCACCGGTCTTAGCCCTCTTGAAGTTCGTAGACCTTTCCTTGAGCTTCTCCTCCTCTATTTGTTGTGCATGAATCATGAGGCAAGAAATATCCATATCATTAATAAGTATGGCGGTACGACACTCCTTGACCACCATTTTGAACACTCCAGAAACAAATTTGCTCATTCTTTCCCTAGGATCGGCAACCATAGAAGGAACATATCAAGCCAACTGTGTGAACTTCAAAGCATACTCTTTCACACCCATACTCCCTTGACGAAGGTTGATGAACTCGAGTACCTTAGCCTCCCTCATCTCAAGGGGAAAAAATCTATCGAGGAAAGCACCCTTGAATTTCTCCCACTCCAGAGGACCTTCATCAGTCGCCATCTCACTCTTCCATTGGTTGTACCAAATTTGAGCGACACCCTTGAGTTGGTAGGCGGCCAATTCCTCCTTTTCCATCGGTGACACTTCCATGATCATCAACACTTTATAAACCTCATCATTAAACTCTTGAGGATCTTCCTCCACTTTAGAACCGTGAAACTCCAAAGGATTCATCCTAGTGAAGTCCCTCACTCCTGACGCCGCCGTACCCACATTTGGGTTCACGGGAGCCACAACCTTCCTATTGGCTTGAGCCACCACGGCTTGGGCCAACACCTGAAAAGCAGCCCTAAACTCCGCATTGATTACTTGCCCGGCCAAAGGATCGGCCGGAACTTGAGGAGCTTGAGGAGGAGTTTCTTTCTCTTCTCTCTCTCTCTCACATTCCTTCGAGTATAAGCTCTTCGAGATGCCATATCCTGAAACGAGTAGGATAGGGATTAGGAGAGAGGGGCATATAGAGTAACACTCTATGCACGACTTAAGGGTAATGAAAAAGTGGAGTTTCCTAATCATCTTGTAGACTCTCATTCATAAATGTGGCATGCTTCATACTCATGAACAAGACTCTACTCGACGTGGCTTATGAGACATCCTAGAATCTTTCTAAAACCTTGTGCTCTGAATACCAAGTTTTTCACGACCCAAGGTACCCCCTAGACGTGAAATAGCATACAAGACACCGAAAGGACTCATACAAGCCACTTAGCATACATTCATACAAGATAGTAGAAATTAAAGATTCCAAAGGATAAAATCAAAACAGAGTTCAAGAAAACATTAGCGGAAGTCTACATCTCATGTCTCAAGCCATCTAACATAATAGAATAGAAATGAAGGTTTGGGGCGCAGCCCAGTACAATATAAAAAAAAAAGATGAAACGGAAAGCATTAAAAAGTAACAAGGTTAGGCCCTCGAACATAGGAGTCCTCACCAAGTCTTCACGATCACTAGAACTGACTAGCCACAAGTGGGATGAGAGGAGCCGCCAAACCCTACATCAATAGAATCAATGTAGGCAAGAGTATGTGTTAGTACAATCAAGTACCAAGTATGATAGCAATGCACAAAGGGCATATAAACCATGCTTGAATGACATATAATCATGGCATGCAATGGCCAAGCTAAACATGATAGAACATAAGAAACATGAAGCATAAACCATGACCAAGACAAGCTATTCATCTTTTCCTTTACCTTACTTTAGACCATCATCATAACACTTGTTCATTAGTTGTGGGGAGATAGCCTTAACCAACATATAAGACCATGTGAGCTATCAAAATGGAATTCGGTGTCCGCCCCATACCGAAAAGGGTTGTCCTACTTGCCAAGGTAAGACCATGAACTTCTTAGCTTATGTGGCTCCACTAGCTAGTGTCTATCATAGACCATCACCCTATGATGACACATAGGTTATGGGACATGGGTAATCGCATCTTGTCCACTCGATACTAAGCGTACTTCCCACAGATTTATCATAGTTAGTCATGATTTCATTATTAGTTGATATGGGTAATCGCCTCTTGTCTACATTAGGGAACATGGGTAATCGCCTCTTGTCCCTTCATACAATAGATATTTAATCATGGATTCAAGCTTAGTTGAGCAAACCTTTCAACAAGTTATGAATCATTACGCGTGAGAAAACCTTTCACATTCTAGGTTGAGCATTACATGAGAAACCCTTTCACAACTCAACATTTGCATTAACATATCATAAACTTCATAAAACATGCATGAGTTCATAAGCTTCATATTTACATAGCTCATAGTGTTCTTAACTCATAAATCATGGGTTCATAAGCTTCACCTCAAAACATACAATTCAATGCAAGCTAATACTTAGAAAGCCATAAATCAAGGCAATTAAGTCATAATTGAGGGAACCCACATAATAGAGTAAAATCATAGATTTTGATTGAACATGCATCTTTTCATAAAATATCCTCTTTTCATCGTTCATAGTCTTACATGAAATTCATAGCTTGATAATCATAATCCTTAACTCAATTCACAAAGAGTTCATGCAATTCATCTTTTCTCAAATCAACCCACAATCATAAGCATAATCATAAATTGGGGGAAACTTAGCATGGACTCATGGGATTCGTCAAGTTGCATGTAAATCACGCTAAATCATGCACTAGCTTACGTTACCACGCTAGATCGTGCACTATCAACCATAACATCAACAATGGAAAGCCTAATGAAGAACCCATAATAATTTGTCAAAGCCCTAGCTCTCTTAGGCAAGACTAAACCTTGAAAACCTTAAGGAAAAGAGGACCCATTGGAGGAAAGACTCCAAATGGTAAATACTATCATACCTTAATGCCAATGCCTTGAAATAAAAGGAGCATTTATGACCTTGATGAGAACCCTAGCTCTTTTCTTCTTCTTCTTGTTCTTCTAGAGAGAGGAATATTTTTTGGAGATGAGTGTTGGAATGAAGGGATTAGAGCTTAGAAAATATAAATAGGGCCAGGGTTAAGGGGCAAAATCCTCTAGGATAAGGAATAAACATTTAGGGAAAAGTCTAAAAAGCCCTTAAATAAAACTGTCGGGGCCAAACGGCGGACAGGATCTACGGTCCGTACATCCATTGACGGACCATCCTGTCCTTTCGTCAATTGATTCAGAAAGTTCGTTTTGGACTTAAAATTTGGCTAAGTCTGGAAGGCATCTACGGAACCCATCTGCGGCCCGTCAACCGAACTATGAACCGTCGTGCTATTCCGTAGGTCAAGGTTAAGAAACTCAAAATTCATAAAGTTGGCAGGGCCATCGACGGTTCCCATCTATGGCCTGTCACTCCACCTACGGTCCGTAAATGGCCTCCGTCGTCACTGGCACTAGAAAAATTTTAAAACTGCATTTTTCTTTCTTTTCAAAAACTGGGGTGTTACAGCACCCTGTTGCAAGAAATGGTCTACCCAAAATTATGGGTACTTCAAATCCACATCACAGTCCAGAATCACAAAATCCGCTGGAAAGATGAATGCCTCTACTTTTACCAAGACATCATGTAGAACTCCTATTGGTTTCTTTAACGTTCGGTCGGCCATCAGTAGCCTCATTGCAGTCGGCTTGGGGCTCCCAAGCCCAATTTTTTGAACACGGAAAGTGGCATGTGGTTTATGCTTGCACCAAAATCACAAAGTGCCTTTGCAAAATGCATCATGCCAATAGTACACGGGATGGTGAATGCTTCAGGATCTTCCTTCTGTTGCACCAGTGACCTTGTTGCAATGGCACTACAATGCTGCAATTTGTCATTTTCCTCTAAGTTTGCAGCTCTCTTTTTTGCCACCAAGTCTTTCAAGAACTTTGCGTATCCCAACATCTGTTCTAAAGCTTCAATTAAAGGAACAATAATAGATAGTTGTTTTAACATAGAGATAAATTTTCTATACTTCCCTTCTTCCGTCTTCTTAACCAATCGCTGTGGAAAGGGAGGTGGAGGTCTTGGCATGGAGATGAACTTTTGAGTTACTTCAGCCTCTACCTCTTTTTGATCTTTCGGTATAGTTCGGCTACCTCTTTCTCACCTTCATCAGACGCCTTTGCGCTTTCCACTTCTGTTGGTATGGGTGGGTCAGTGGTTTGTACTCCACTTCTAGTTGTCACTGACATGCACCGCCCGTCATTCTTGGGACTGTGCACGGTATTGCTGGAAAGTGTTCCTTGTTGACGCGGATTTGCATTCACCGACAATTGGTTCAATTGCTTCTCTATTTACCGAATTGCTACTGCATGTGACTCTACCTTTTGGCCGATGCCTGAGATATCAGTCTGCATTTCTTTCACATTATCATCTGTGGTATCAAATCACCTCATCATCTTGTTCATCATATCTTTAATGCGAGTCATACTTGATCTTCCATCCCTATTACCTGGTGGGATATATGTACCGCTCCTGTCAGTCCTATTTTACTGACCGCCTTGTTTGTAAATGTTGTTACGGTGAAAGTTCCCTTCGCGGTTATATTGTCCTTCCCTATTGTAATTGCCATAGTTCCGACCTTGATTTCCTTGACCTTGGCGCCAATTTTCCTGATTGGATCCTTGGGCGTTGGGTCGAAAACCCACCGGCTGCTCATTCACAAGATTCGCATCCTCTTCATATGTGTACCAATCATTTGGTGGTACATTCTATTGATATTGGACTGCATTAACCTTCTCTGCATTACCACTCACATGCTTTAGTACTAAGTCCATTTCAGTTCTTAATTGCGTCAACTCTTCACGGAGTTCATCTTGAGATGAATTTTTAGCAGCTTGTATTGAGAAGGTACTCTCCGTCATAGATGACGCTCTAGTGTTCCATTCCTTGTTGTTCTTCGAGATCTTCTCAAGCCTCTCCGCAATCTTCAAGAAAGTCATTGATCCATAAGATCCTCCTGCGATAGTATCAAGCACCGCCTTACCATTATCATCCATTCTGCGGTAGAAGTATTCCTTCAGTGACTCATCATCGATGCGGTGGGTTGGTACGGCCCTCATATAGCTTGTAAATCTATCCCAAGCACAGCTGACGGACTCTCCCAGAAGAGTTTTGAAGTTGTTGTGTTTGTCCTTGAGATTCAGCTTTCTTGAGACTGGGAAATATTTCTCAATAAACGCATTACGCAGCTCAATCAATGTGAATATAGAGTTATATGGGAGCTCATTCAACCACACAGTAGCGTCTCCAGTTAGAGACAGTGGAAACATTCGTAGGCCAACCACGTTCATGTCAAGATTTGGATTTCCCACACTGCTTTTGCAAATGCTAGTCACCTTGGTCCAGTGAGCATGAGGATCTTTCGATGGTAATCTAGCAACTAGTCCTCGAGTGGTCAACATCTGCATCAGGCTGCTTGTGATCACAAACGTGAATCCAGGTGGTAGTGGAGCAAAAACTATAGCTCCAGTTGATCCTGTATCATTATAATCCACTTCCAAGTTGCGGCGAACATCAGGTGCAAGCTGATGCTGTACTTGAACTTATTGCGGATTTTGAGGTGGAACCACAACTCCTAGCGGTTGAATGCCAGGTACCTCTTAGCGAGGTTCGCCATTTGGATTATCTTCTCTCAAAACTTGTTGACCTAGTCCGGCCATTTTTCGTACAGTTTTTCTGAGTTCCGGGTTGTAAAGAGTCAGGGGAATGCCTTGACTTTGTATATTTGGCATACACAGGAACTATAGTCTGAAAACAATCAAAAACAACAATAGAATGTAAATTCGGAAATAATTGACTAAAAGTTCACAAACAAAATTAGTCTAATCTAAAAGCCTTATTCTCCGGGAGTAGCGCCAAAATTTGATATCGCCCAAACTACACCTCCCTAAGGAAGTATAAACGGTCGCTGTCAAATAAACAACCTAACAGAGGTTAGGGTCGATCCCACGAGGAATATGGTTTAGACTTAGGCTAAATCAAGATCGAGTGTACTTTCAGCCAGATTATTTCTAAAGTAAAAAGGGGAAAGATTATAATTAAACTAATATTTAAACTACTGAAACAAACTAAAAACTAGCAGAAATTATGCAAAATTGTGACATCAATATAAAGACAAAACTAGGGTTTATGTGTTCCCCATAAGTTCTTGACTCAGTAACCCTAACAATGGTAATTCTTTTCAATGATTAGCATGCATGATCAGTAAGTTATGTATCCCTAAGTGATTGGTCCTCTAAATAGATAATTTTACTCCGCAACTTGGTCCGTCTACGTGTGTCGATTTGCTAACCCTTACCTTTGACCCAGATTAACCCACAGCTATTTCTAGGTTGGATTATTAGATAGCGGAATATCAACGTTTAAATCTTTGTTGTATAATCTCTTAGATGTTCTTTACTGCGTATACCGAGTTCACAAGAATTAGGAGATGTTCTAATGTTTGCAACCATTAGAAAACGTTCTAAGCAAAGAGATTTACAAAAGCATGCATAGACATATTCAAGAATTACACAATATTAAGTTTACTTTTGTGAATTACTCATGGTTCCCACAACACTAGTTGTGGATTTAGCTACTCATGCTTGTTTGATCACAATTCACATTCGGGTTTGAAGAAATAATGAACTTACAGTGAATAGAGATGAATTTCACAATCTTGAATTGAAAATCAAAAGTAATTTGCATAAACAAGCTTTAAGAATTAATCTTCTCCAAAGATGAAAAGCAATTCCCAAAGTAATAACTTAATATTCAAACAATAGTCAACAACCCTAAAAAGAAGTTTGCATAGGGTATATATAGAAAATAAATCCTAATTAAACAAGGAAAAGGAAATCTGGGGAAATTCGGCTTGGGCAGTGTCATCTATGATTGTCAACCTACGGCTCGTAGTTTTAAACCGTCAATCAGCAGTTAGACAAAATCCTGAGGGCTTCTTTCTACGGTTCTGATCTATGATTCGTCAATTCATGTACAAACCGTCCTGTGCTTCTGTCATTCAAGATCTGTAGGTGACCCTCTCTGAAGTTTTCTACGGTTTGGGAATCTACGTTTCGTAGTAGGATCTACGGCCCGTCAGCTCGGTTCATCATTCCATACTTGGCCAATTTTTTCAGGCTCCTGAACCTACGACCCCAACTGACGATTGTCTCGTCAATCATCAAAAATCCACTACTGCTGCATTATTCTTCCCAACTACTCCCAAGGCCTATTTCCTGCAATTATAATGCAAATAACATCAAATCTAATAGAAAACCACTTAAGTAACATGCAGAATTCTAATTTTAATGCATCAAAGATACCGTAAACTCACGGTACATCAAGGGTTCAAAAGCCATGAGATAAGCCTTTCTCGAGTATTAGAGTAAAGAGAATGTAGACCAGTTTAGAGATGATGGAGTAGATCCATAAATTTAATGTATTAGCTTTAGACCTAAGGGGGAGATGATAAAATGAGAAATCTAGTCAAGTGTTAAGAATTAGATATTGATGTGTTCAGAAGGAGTTAAAGTGATATATCGATCCATTCATAATCTTGTGTATTCCTCAAAGTTCAGTCATTCCAATATCTTATTGATGTTTCTAATATCATAATTGTGTCCATAACATGTGATCATACACTTTAGAGAGATTCACATCTATGGTCAGTTTCCAGAATGAGGGGTAAAGACTTTAGCCCATTGAACTCAATCTTACTCTATAAAGTTATGGATATCAGCCTCATGATATGAATCTATTCATATAAGCACTCATGTATCATAGTATTCTTAGTCTCATGAATTCATAATTTACTCTCAATGGCTAGCAACTTAATGTTATGTCATGCATATTCTTATATATCAGAATTCTCGAATGAATCGTGCCTATGATCTTTCACCCTAAAGCTCTTTCAGTGATCCTTTTTATTTAAGAGAGTGATGTTGATGATAGTAGTTGAGTGAGGATAGAAAGAGAAGGTTGATGTTTCTTATGTTGGTAGCAGTGGTGTGCTTATTCCATCTGAAGTTATAAAAGTAGAGGAAGGATGAATGAAGTTTTACGATGAGTAATAGTTAGGTGAGAGTAGTTAGTTAGTTCCTAATAGTAATGCTTGAAATTTCAATTGATAGAGATGACGAGAGAAAGAGGAATTCTTAGAAGAATTGGTAGTAGGAGACCATGGATTGGCTATAGCACTAGGCTTGAATACGGTGTTGTTGCATGTGGATGAATATATGATGCATTAGATGTTTCTTGACTAGGACTCAAAGTTTTTTTGAATGTAGTGGTAAGGAGTAGTATTCATGGAATGAGATTTCCTATAGAGGCATAAAACCTGAATCTTGTGGTTTAGATTAGTATAAAAATCTCATGTTTAGCATCATGTGATTTAGAGATTAGGGTTGAACACAGTAAGAGCAGATAGTTTAACTTAGACCTTAGTAAGAGTAGTCATATACTATAGTGGGAGCTAGGAGTTGTAGATAATGAAGTGTAGTAATCATAAAGGAGAGTATAGTTGAGAAGTGTTGCTAAGCCTAAAAGCTACCAGCCATATCACTAAAGGCACAATAGTCATATTCTTACTTCATGTCTGGATACCCTTGTTTCATGCCATGGTCTGTAATCTGGAAATCTTAGGTGAGCTTCGTGCCAAGCATGCTCGAGTCCAGTTCTAAAACTCTCAGTATGAAGCACTTTTGCCTATCTTGATAGACAAGTTGAGAAGTCAAAAATATAGTAAGAGTAATTCCTTATCCTTCCATTCTCAGTTTAACCATCATTCGAGGATGAATTATCTCAAGGGGGAGATATTATAACACTCTGAAAATTTCTAAGTTAATAATCGAACCATTCTTCATTTGTCTATAAGGTCGTACTGAGTAATTCTTTATTGTTCTTAGATGTTAAGGTCAATTATTTTGTGTGGGAATGGTTTTGGATATGAATTAAGGTCACTAGAATCCCCTAGCACAAAGTTGAATTGAAAGCTTTCTTATCGATTGAGTATTAATATGAGATTTTACTTGGGTCAACTTCAAATGACCATATCCGTCAGCACATAATGAATTAGGTGGCCCATCACCATTAAAATTAAAGGTCTTTGAATCATCTTTCCAACGCCACCAAGTTTGCCTTATTTTGAGTTTGAAGTAAAAAGTTATAATTGTTTTAGTGAAGCACTGTCGCGAAGATGAAGCTTCACGGCTGGCTATACGGCCCTTGAAGTACTTCACAGGCCGTGAAGCCATAAACGGTCCGTGAAGCCTCCCTCTTAAGGTACCTCATCAGTCTTTTAAGCTGGGTCATTTTGGTCTTTTCCATATGCGTTTGGCACTTAAATTACATCATTTTAACCCATATTCTAAGCCTAAACAACGATATTTTACACTCAATTAAGGGCTTATAAATTATTAATCAACTATTTTATGTTTATTAACACTTCAAGACATTAGAGAGAGGTTCCAAGAGGAGAAAAGCTAGGGTTTTGAGCATTCTTCGAGTTTCATTGATTTCACCAAGAACTTTGTTCTTTCCAGGTATGTAAGGCTATCATTGTGTTGGACTAGTTCATCCTCACGCCCTACATCTACTTTCAAATCAGTAAAAGAGTAATCTAGGGTTCTATCCTTAGATTTGAGTATTCTTGAGATTAGTTAATATTGAATTCTGAGTTCTTGAGTTCCTAATTCTTTTTGAAATTATATTCCTAATTATGGAATTGCTATATGTTATGCATTGAGATTCTTGAGTTGATTCGTTCATGTGTATATTTCAGCATGAACCCTATTTTGAATTATAAACTGAATTTTTGAGAAAGTAAAGCAGAGTTTGAGTAGAGTTTAAAGAGAATTTTTGAGTAAAGTTTAAGGGAACACAAATGATTCCAAAAGTAATATTTTTACATTAAGAAGAGAACTATGATTCATGATTAATATAACAGTTGAGTATGCCATCAATGTTTAAGCAGTATGACATCTAGATATGCCATCAATGTTTATGCAATATGACTTTCCGAGTCATCAATGATCAGATCACAATAAACATTTATTTTAAACATTTTATTTTTTGAGAAAGTAAAGAGGATTTTGAGAAAGAGCTTAACCAAGATTTAAGCAAGAGTATAAGGGAACTAAGTATTTTCCAAATGTTTTATTTTTAAATGAAGAAAGAGAATCTTTCTTTTAGAAAAGTTAAAAGAGTTTTCAGAAAGATTGAGTACAGAACATTTGCCTCTTAAAGAGGCCCCTTTAGTGTAATAATCTCAACCCAGAATGTATTTTTACTTTGAGCAAATAGAAACCTTGTTTTCTAAATGAGCAATGAGTTTCAGAGATATGTCAGAGCAGTTACCTCTTTTAAGAGGTTAGTTTGAGCAATTACCGTACTAGAGAAAGAGTATGTTTTTATACATTTGAACAAGAGTATATATTATTGGGAGTAGTATTGAGCACCGATATGGGGGAGAGTTCAGACAACTCACAGCCCCCATAAACCATGTCTTGCCAACATGGGTACAAAATCATACTTTTTAAATGAATCTTTAGTGCCTTCGGGCAGAGCATAGAGGATCCACTCAGTTGAGGTGTTCTATATCCCAGCACGATATAGGACAGTCCTGGCAGCGTGGACAAGATGTTGTATAATCACGTAGCTCATAGTGATAGTTGCCGGTTAGAGAATCTTCCAATAGAGTTAAAGTGTATTTTTCACATAACATTTATTATGTTGAGTTCACATATGAGTAAGTATTTTTGTATAGTTAAATGATTTTATTTTGTTAATTCTTTACATTCAGTTGAGTTCATGTTATATCTATTATAGTCCTTTCATTCAGTTTTTTTTCTTTGGCTAAATTACATACTCGTACATTCAAATGTACTGATGTCATTCGACCTGCATCTTTTTATGATGCAGATACATGTGTTCAGGGTCATCAATAGGCATTCCGTTGAGATCACTCTACACTTAAGATAGTTAGGTAAGCCTTATTGCATTCTAATGGATTCCACATTTACTTTTAGTTTAGTAGTTTTGAGGTATCATGGGTCTTGTCCTGACACCTATCTTAAGCAGTAGAGGCTTCACAGATAGATAGAGTTGAGAAGTCTTTCAGTATGTACTTTTCCTTGAGATGTTTTTGCAAACTATTATACATGTGTTACTGAATATTTACTGCCAGTTTGAGTGTAGTATTTACCTTGAGTTTAAATGTTCAAAAATTCTATTTTTAAGCCTTTTATCGATTGCTTAGGTCTTCCGCTAAGTAGTTAGCCAGGCCAAGGGTTCGCATGGGGACTAACAATGGTTCTTGAGTGATGGCTACGTCCAGGGTGTAGGCTTGTGGCATGTGTAACACCTTGGATTCGAAAAGAAGGAAAAAATTTAGATTTTCTAAACTGGTGTCTGTGTTTACGGATCCCCACCTACGGACCGTAAGAGCTTTTACGAGCCACAGATGGCATCCTTAGGTAGTGGGAAAAATAATTTCAAAAATCAAGTTTTAGAACCCTTTTTACAGCTCAACAGGACAGTCTGTCATTCCTTCTACGAACCGTAGATAGGTCTCGTAGGTCATTCCCTGACTTAGTAAAATTTTGAGGGTCAAAGGGTGCACTGACGGTTGGTATGTATGGTCCGTAAGTGGACAACGGACCGTACATAGGTCCCATTGTTTGAAGTCCAAAATTGATAGTTTTTGAATATTTCTACGGTTGACCAGGACGGTCCATAGTTGGACCTACGAACCGCAGGTCCCAACCGAAGGTCATAGTCCGACAGGTATTTTAAGGGTTTTTGGTCTTTTCCCTAATTGATTTATACCTTAACTAAGTAAATCTAATCCTAATTCTAAACCCTATATAAGCCTTCTAAGCCTAAAATCTTCCCATTCTAAATCGCTCTTCAAATTCCCTCAAATCCCTCCAAAGTTCTTCCCCAAATATTTCTCTCTTTAAATCTTGAAGAAAAAGACTAGGGATTTATGTCAAGTATCCAAATTCTCCATTGATTATGGGCTTTGAACTCCAAGGTATGATGGCTTTCACCTATGGAGTCCTTTCTTCCATAGGGTTCCTAAATTCCCCAAGTTAGAATCTTTAACTTAAATTAGGGTTTTCTTATATCTCATGGGTTCCTTTCAAATTATGATCAAATTGATTGATTTAAGTTTTTTTTTTATGCATGAATTGATATAATTATATACTTTTAAGTTTAATTACCATGAACCCATGCAGGATCCATGATTTCTAGACTTTGATCTTATGATGAGGTTTTGAACTATGAAAGATGGAATTATGAAGATACGCATGTTCTTTATGAAATTTAGATGAATGATTTAAGGTTGCTTTTAGAGTGAAGCATCAATGTTGTTTTTATTGTTGTGTTGTGAAAGGATTTTCTCACATGAAGGATTCATAGGGGTTGAAAGGTTTTCTCAACTAAACTTTGCATAAAGATTAAGGAGCTATTCTAATGAACTCTAGCTTGGATTGGCTATTTGATGGGCCCTTCCATGGATGATAAGACAAGTTAAGAATTATGATTAATCCATGAGAATTATGCTTAGCACCGAGAGGATATCGAGTTGGAAGCTCTCCCATAGTAGAGGCCGGGTTTCTAGTAGTAATCTCCTTATCCCATAAACTATGTGCCACCATAGGTTTGTCTTAGATAGACATTAGCTAGTGGATCCACTTAAGCTAGAAGTTTATGGTTCTTACCTTGGCAAGTAAGGACATCTCTTTTCGGTGTGGGGTAGACACCGGATTCCATGTTATAGCTCACATGGACTATGTCGGTTAAGGCTCACTTCCACAATAATGAAATAAGGTTACTTCTAGAAGTATGTCAAACATGGTTTAAATGATATTTTCCTTTCATTGACCCCTATTATGCTTATGTTCTCTAACATGTCATTCTATGAATTAACTTGGTCATTACATGTCATATAAAGCCCCTTTCTAGCATGATTTCCTAACTCTTATGCATTTCTATCATACTTGGTACATTCCATGTACTAACACATACACTTGCATACATTTTCCACTAATGTAGGGCGTGACAACTTTTTTCCCTCCATTCGTGGCTATATCGTTGTACTTGTGATTAAGATGACTTGGTGAGTCCTCATACTTCGAGGACGATGTCACTTTTATAGCTTTATATCCTTCCATTTTGAAATTTGTATGTGATGTATGGGTTACGTCCCAATCACCTCCTTTATCATGTAATAGATTGCTTTGAGACTATGTTAGACTTTCGCTACTTTTGTCAAACTCTTACGATATGAAAACTGTCTTTTGAACTCTTTAACTCTATTATCTTGTATGATGTATGCTAAGTGGCTTGTGTAGGGCCTCTCGGGGTCCTATACGTCATGTCACGTCTAGGGGTACTTTAGGTCGTGACATCTTGACATGATGACACCTACTATAACCCACCACTAGGTAATCCAACCCGTACCTAGAATGTCAATTAATAGGTATAAGGGTAGAACTAAAAAGAATTTTCACTTAACAGTAAAATAAGACATAAACGAAAGAAAACCAAAATCTATATCCAATAGAATCCCTTCCAGAACCTTGAAGTCACTAGTACAGAGCTGTAAAATATGAAAATACTAGTCCCAAAAGTGGACCACAACAAGCCATCTCAAAGGCAAAATACTGGCTAAACATATATACAAAAGGAGACAGGTTTATCTAGGTTACCAAGTGCTCAACCTTATCTATGATCCCAAATACTGCAAAAGATGATCGAACGATCACCACTAGTAGCTGGTACTAGGACCTGCATCATGAAAAGACGCAAAGTGTCGCATAAGTACCAAAACAAAGGTACTCAGTAGGCATCAAAGGCTGTTTGAGCAGGAAACATAAGAACACTATGAAAAGATAGAATCTTGACACAAATAGAAGTCCAAGCGGATAAGAAAGAAAGCACACGAGCATACAAAATTTAACCTACGTAAAGCTAAAATAAACCTAACTTGACCCAATAAGCCTAGAAGGTAAACTAATGCACAAGTTTAGATAAAACCTTAACGGACCTCATAAGCACGATAGGTACACAAAATAGCTATGACTACAAGAGTGAAGTGACTCAAATCCTGATCCGATAAGTGTACTTTGGGCCTCGAACCCCAAGTGATGGCCTCTAACTAGATGCGACGGCCTCGAACCATAAAACATTGGCCTCAACCCAGAAATAATGGCCTCAAACCGTAAACATCGACCTCGAACTAGAAATAACCATACTACCCAATCAACTCCCAGCCCAACTAGCAAGAGTGACAAGGGGCGTACCGACTCTGGAGAAGTTCTCAATATCAGGACTAAGTCACTGTGGAATAACGTCCACCTAAAAGCATCAAAAGAAGGCTCCAAGCCCAGGACATTCCAATCTCATGTCGCTTTGAAAGCACAAAATATCCAGTAACACATCAAGCCGTAGAGATAGATAGAGAGGACAAAAGTCTATAAATCTGTGAATCGCCTAAACTAAGACTCATACTATCATACTCAAGTCTGCTATTCAAGTCTACAAGGATCTAGTCCATCCGAAACAACGTCGGAGATAAAACAAGGCTCGCGAGTCTAAGGAAACACTAGTCAATCCTAGACTAAGGCCAAACATGCTCCAAATAACAAGTAATAACGCAAGTAGTTCACAATAGCATGCAACAACACACATAAACCCCAACTAACATGGTACTACACCCGAATCAATGGCGATCAATCCTAAAATATGATATCTAAGAAGAGAAGTAAGAATAACTAGGTAACTGCCCCAAATTCACTCTAATTAAAATGCATTTATGCATTCAAGCTCAATCTAAATAGAGAGGAAGTTGTAGCCTACTTTTAGCCTGACCGCGCACGCTCCAAATAACCAGGCCGAAGCTTTTCCTTTCTGAATAGCCTCCAAATGTTCCCATGCTATCAAGAATAGGATCAAAACATCAGTATGGTTGTTTAGACACTAAAAACACTTAAAACAAAAACAGACCAATTTTGGAGTCAAACAGGAATTATGGGACCCATGGTGGAATTTCCAGAATTGACTCTGTTAAGAGATCCTAAACCACACCCTGAACTTGTGTTCTAACATTGAGCACAATTCAGGGCTCTGATTAGTGAATGACAACAACATGCACAAATTCAACAATTAAGATAAAAAGAAAGGCTGGGACAACATATTCGATCAAGAATTCACCTCAAACAGGAGTCTTGCGATCGCGAAAGGGACCCCATGAACATTGCTCCTGCGAATGCAGAAAAAGCCTCAAGAACACAACCAGAGCCTCACGAATGCGGAACTCAGGTTGCCTGACCTCCATGAACACGGCCAAGGGCCCGCGAATGCGAAGGCCATTTTAGCCTGCACAAGCTGATGCATATCAACTATTTTTTGACAAGTTCAAATCTCCTATGGGGTGTTTTGTATTTCATCAAAACCCCGTGCACACAAATGAGATATGTAACCCTACCAAATTCAATATTCCAAACTCAATGGAGCATTCAAAATTCCCATACGAGGTCATCTCGGCAAAAAGTGGGTCCCACCCTAAACTTTATTTTAAGCCAAAATCCATAAGGGGCCTCAGAATTAACCTGAAAGCCTCAGGACTCAAACAAAGGGTCGTTCTAGACAAAACTCAACATTCCAGAGCTAACCCCGCTGAAGGAATTCTCATCCAAGCTCGTTTACTCAGAATGTTGACTAAAGTCAAACTTAGTCCTTAACTTGAAAGTTAAAATGCCTAATCGTACAGACTTGCAATAAAAGCCTTGAGAGTTATTCCAACCATGCTACAAGCCTAAAACAACCCTTCAAGAGCTGATGGAATCATCAAAATTGGATTCTAAGGTCATCTTCTTGAACTTTCGATCAAAACTGACTGTTTAAGGTTCAAAAGCTCCAAACTACTAAAACTCGCACAAAACCCTAATGAATGTCTGGTCACCAAACTGTCAGTCCCAGCATGTCATAAATAACTTGGGGTCGCTACAGAAACACTCTAAATGGCGAATAGGAGGCATAAACACAAAATTGACCTAGAGGTCATTACACCATACACTACTAAAAAAGACTTTCGTTTGCGAAAGTATGAGTCAAGAAGTAGATGAAGGCTCAAACAAGCCAGGAAACTGCTCCTGCATATCATGCTTGGTCTCCTAGGTAGCCTCCTCATCTGGACAATCCCTTCAATGGACCTTAACCACATGAATGGCTCTTGAATGTAACTACCGTACATCTCTTTCTAAAGTGGCCACTGCTCCTCTAGGAAGGTCGGACGGTCATCTAACTCTACTGCATCATACTGAAGCACATGAAACTCATTAGGAACATACATGCGCAACATCAAAACATGGAAGACGGGGGATATCCAAAAACACCATAGGTAAAGCAAACTCATATGCAACCTTGCCAACTATTCGGAGGATCTTAAAAGCCCTAATATACCTGGGCCTAAGCTTGCCCCACCTCAAAAATTTCATCACGCCCTTCATGGGTGACACATAGAGGAAGACTCTATCTCCAACTCAAAACCTCAAAGGCCGCCACCTACGATCGGCATAACTCTTGTGCCTACTTTGGGCTGTCCGAAAGCTGTCCTGAATCACCCTAACTTGGTCAAAGGCCTCCTAAATCAAGATGGAACCATGCGGTTTAGGCTTTGTAGACTCAATCCAACCCATCGGAGATGTTGGTTTAAGCCATCTGAATGCTACAGTTGTAGATGTTGTTGTATGCAACCTTTGCCAAAGGTAAGAGCTGGTCCCACTAACCTCCAAACTCTATAACACAAGCCCGCAACATATTCTTAAGAACCTTAATAGTATGCTCTGAGTGACCATCAGTCTGCGGGTGGAAAGTCATGCTAAGGTCAATACGAGTGCCCAAATCCTCTTGAAAGGTTCTCTAAAAGCAAGAAGTTAACCAAGCACCCCGATCTGATATAATACAGACCGGCACACCATGAAGAAAGACCACCTCTCGAATGTTAATACAAGCTAACCTCTCGGCACTGAATGAAGACTTAATAGGGAGAAAGTGTGCTGATTTTGTCAATCGATCAATGATGACACAAATGTTGTCAATGCCTCTAGAAGTCCGAGGCAAACCTGCAACAAAGTCCATAGTGTTGCGATCCCATTCCGCTTCGAAATGAGTAATCTCTAAAACACACCACCAGGTCTCAAATGCTTGGCCTTCACCTGCTAGCAACTTAGGCAATGGGACACATAGTCTGCAATATCTCTCCTCATGCCGCCCAACTAGTAATGCTACCTCAAGTCACGATAAATCTTCATGATATCCGAATGGATAGAGTATCTAGAATCATGGGCCTCACAAAGTATCAGCTTGACAAAAACCCTAACTCTCGGGATAAAAATACAGCATGCAAACCTCAAAACCCCATCCGAATCTAAGGTAGCCTTACTGATATCACCCGCTAACACCCGATCTAGAAGTGCCACCAAGGACTTATCCTCAAGCTGAAAGCAACAAATCTGATCAAGCAAAGAGGATTAAACTCCCACATCGGCTAGGACATGCCTAGAATCTGAAACATCTAACTGAATCATCAGATTAGCTAAGGACAAAATGTTCAAAGCTAAAGGTCGCATCACAGCAGACTGGAAGTCTAGACTACACACACTCACTGACTTCCGGCTCAAGGAGCTAGTCTACTACCACACTCACCTTGCTCAGATGATAGAGAATAGATGCTACCATATTCGCCTTGCTCAAATGATAGAGAATAGAGTGGTCATAGTCCTTCAAAAGCTCGATCCAACGATGCTGCCTCGAATTAAGGTCACTCTGGCTCATAATATTCTGAAGAATCCTTACATAGTGTACATCTCACAATGAACTCCATATAGGTAATGCTTCCAGATCTTAAATGCAAAAACTTCCTCTATAACTCCAAGTCATAAGTGGGGTAGTCGCACTCATGCAGCTTAAGCTGCCTTAATGCATAAGCAATAACCCAGCCACGTTGCATCTATACACAAGCTCATGTAGGATCAAAAAGGTCTTTCAAGTCTTGTAATAGGGCTGAGGGTAAAGGTATGATCGTTGTTTTGTTTAGTGACTCTACTTTCAAGGAGCATTGCTCACTCTTCTCATCTTTCCCTTTTCCTTTCGTTCCTCTCATTTTCACAACTCATCTTTGGTCTTTTCAAAGCTCACAACCAATTTGGGATACTCCTTTTTATTTTCACAACAAAATACAATGATCAAACTTTATTCAACTCATTTCTTTTCTTTTATTTTCACAAAAACCTCTTTTTCCCTTTTTAAGAGGGGTTCCATCTTTTTCACAACTTTCCAAAGATAAGCTCACAATTTTCTTGCTCGGTTTCTTTCCTCACTCTTACCACACCCCCAACTTAGGCTTTTGGCCTAAGTTGGTAAGTCAAACACACCAATGCTCCATGAAGGTTAAAGGTGGGAGAGAGTATGACAATTTCAATCAACCAGCTGTTTTCCTTTGCATTTATTCAAATAAAAGGGTAGGCTAAAATGGGCCAAGCTGGGTTCACACACTCACAAGGTGGCCACATGAAGATATAGCAATTAGGTTCACTCTCAAAAACTTATTTCTAAAATCAATTACTTCGTTCACCAAAGTGAGCTAGCTAGACCAACAGGGCAAGTTCTACATATCATCAAACATACTTTTCAGGTAAAGCTCACCACACATGGCATTCAAACACAATTGTAGATCACAACTCGACGAGTTAAGCTTGCGTGCAACAGTCATTTCAAGACTCACCATCGGCAATCGACTAGTCACAATTAGAAGCTAAAAGTTCACACAAGACTATGCAACTCAAATTACCTCGTTGGACTTACACCAACATGTCATTCATCAAGAGCACTATTCAAGTCATCGGTATTGATCACAACTAATACTCAAATGTACAAGAGAACTACAACTACTCAATCAACACACAATCGATAGAGAATAAGAGAGACTAAGAAGCTAAAAAGTGGAAGAATTTTAGGAAAAACAACGCTGGAGCTCGCAAAAGACAACTCGATGACTCGTCGAGTGGATCTGTAGTTCGCCTAAAGTTTCAGTAGTCGAGGAAAAGAATCAAGTTAATTCGGTGAGCCTGGGAGCTAATCGGTGACTCACCGATCAGAACGGTGAACCCGACTTTGATCGCCTAAAGTTCCAGTACATATCCATGTTGAAACCAAAAAACAAAAGGTGAAAAAGATCAACTTGGCAGATCACCGAGTGGATGAGCAAGCCCGACTTATGCCGCCAAATGGTCTCGCATTTCAAAATGTGGGAAATATTTGTGAGAGTATAAATAGAGTTTTTGAAAAGAGAGAAAGTATTAGTTGGGAACCAGTTAACTGAGACTAAGAAGTACTCTTGCACTTTGAATATTTTTTTATTGCTTTTGAACTATTCTTGTGGATTTTTGGATTTAAGACTTTGGGTGTAATTCTAATTGGTACCATTGTGCTTTTTGAAGACCTTGTGAATCAATGGCTGGTGTCTTTGGTAACAAATTCTTCACTTTTGCTATGATTGGCTAAAACCCCAATGCCTTAGGAGTGTGATTATGTGTTCAATTACTTAATTAGCTTATGGGTATTATGAATTGCAGAATTTAATGCTAAATTGAAATGGGTTTAGTTGTTAATTCATGTTTTCATTTATGAATTAAAGTTACAAATTCAGTTCTAGTCTATATCTCTTTGTATGCTTGTAAAAGGTGCATTTGAGTGGAATTAACAGTTGATGAATGTATGGGTTGTTGCTTTTACTACCCAGCTTGTTAAAGTGGGTTGAATCAAGGTATAAGATTGTTTTCTAGTGTAGTGCCTGTTGGGGTTTGATAGAACCCAATTGAATAGATGATAGATGTTAGCTGATTGTAAAATAGCTATTGTAATCATGATCTTGCCTACCCATTGAGATTCAGCATATTTCTGCAATTCGTAATTACCCATCTAGTGAAATTAGTAGTTGAACACTCTCACACACCCCTAAGGTCCTTTCTCCCCTTGGTTAAATTTGTTGTTAATTGTGTTGTTGCAGTCGGTTACTAAATCTTCGCTCATTTTTTATAATCAAAATTATATGATTTAAATCATGTTTCGTATCAACTTCTTAAACTCTACAAAAGATTAGAACACTAACTTACTTCGTAGTCGAATTCTTTACTAGATCACTCCTCATGGGATCGACCCAAACTCCTTATTGGGTTTATACTTGCTAGCTACCGCCTACACCTTGAATCATTATAGGTGTAGTTGAGCGTTATCAAAAATGGCGCCTCTGCTGGGGAGTGGTGTCTAGAATTCTTGTATTGAAGTATTTTAGTGAACTAATTTTGTTGTAGTCAAATTTACTTATTAGTCTTTTCGTTATTTATTGTCAACAGGTGACGAAATGAGTGACCACGAAAGTGAGGCTACTAGCAATCTTGGGTGAAATAACGACATTGGTAAGCTGAATGACTTCAATGTCGATCAAGTAGGAAGTGTTGGAGCCATACGCTTGCCCCCTACTGTGGGTAATACGATTTTTCATGTGATCGGGACCATGCATCATCTGTTGCAGATCAAAGAGTTTTATAGGGGACTTGCTCATGAGGATCCCCATGACCACCTTCGGAATTTTCTGGATGTGTGTGGCCCTTTCTCATTTAAGAACATCTCTCAAGAGTCGATTCGACGTCGTTTGTTTCCCTTTTCTCTAACAGGAGATGCAACGAAATGGTTGGCTGAACTACCACGAGACTCAATTACTTCTACGGCGGAGCTCACAGAGGCATTCCTTGAACGCTTCTTTCCCCCTTCAAAGATGATGAAGTTGTGAGATGGTAACCAAAACTTCAAGCCAGTTGAGGTGAACCAATTCATGAGATGTGGCTTAGGTTTTAAAAGCTACTTATACAATGCCCTACTCATGGCTTACTTGAAGATGTGCTTCTACAATACTCCTATTGAAACCTTGACTCTGTCAACAAGGCTATAGCTGATCATTTGATTCGTGGTGGGATTATGAGACAGCCTTTTCCTGTGGCGTCAACTCTGCTTGATGACATGACTAAAATTAACTAGGCATGGCACACAAGAGAAGACAAAGTTTCACCTCTCACTATTGAAATGACTAAGGAACAAATGGAGAAGGACCAAGAGCGTGACAAGAATATGGCTAAGATGGTGACCCAAATGGACTTGTTAACAAAGCATGTTCTGGGTGGTGGTTCTAAAGCCGTGAATGTAGTTTCTATGAGTCCGAAAGATGCTAAGTTCGAAGCCATGTACAATGAAGAGGTCTAATTCATGTTGAATCAAATGGGGGGTTCTCGTCCGAGTTATCAAAAGCCGGGCGGGAATTATGGTTGGAACAAAGAGCAAGGTGGTGGTTGGAGAGAGAGTCGAGATTGGCGTGATAGAGGTTTCAATTGGAGGGATGGTGAGAGAGATCGATATGTGCCTCCTCATGATCATTTCAAAGTTAAAGAACCAAAGGCCGATCCCTAGAGTTTTTGGACTAAAGATATGCTTGCTCGAAGGTTCGGATAAAGTGCTCAAGGAGATGCAAGCTAATTTCTCTTCTCTAAATCAAACGGTGACTTCTCCTCAGCTTCAATCAAGCATCTTGAATCACAAATGGTCCAAATTTCAACTCAATTGAATCAGAGACCAAGTGGTGGTCTTCCTACCGACACTCTAGCAAACCCAAAGAACGAGAATGCTCAATGTATGGCTATCGTGACCCGGAGTGGCAAGATCTTGTGTACTGATGTAATCAAGGGTGATGGGGCTGACTCAAGTAAAGATCAACCTTTAGTGATTGAAGGTGATGGAATCACCGATGACTTGAATGATGATGTTCCCAACAAAGTCGATGACACATTGAATGATATCGCCTCCAGTGGAGCTGCCAAGCCAAAGGTGGAGAATGTGTCTAAATCGGTTTATCCAAAGTCGTTGCCTAAAGTCTATCCACCATTTCCACAAAGGTTGAAGAAGAGAGATGACAATGAAAAATTCCAAAAGTTTCTATCTATTTTCAAGTCTCTCTCTATCAATCTCCCATTGGTGGATGCTTTGCTCGAAATGCCGGGTTATGCTAAATTTATGAAGGAATTGGTCACAAAAAAGAGAAGCATGGACTTTGAGACAGTTGAAGTGTCCCATAACTGCAGCGCTATTATGTCCAACATAGTTGCTACAAAGGATGACCCAGGAGCGTTCACTATCCCTTGCACTATTGGGATGTTCAAATTTATCAAAGCGTTGTGTGATTTGGGGGCTAGTATAAACTTGATTCCCTATTCTATCTTCAAGCAACTTGGGTTAGGTGAGCCTAAGGCAACCACAATGTGACTTCTTATGGTTGATCGCTCTATAAAGTGGCCTATCAATGTTTTTATGATATTTTGGTAAAGGTTGACAAATTCATATTTCCGGTAGATTTTGTGATTCTTGATTGTGAAATGGATGCCGAAATACCTATTATTCTTGGTAGACCATTTTTGGCCACCGGGAGAGCTCTTGTCGACATGGAAAGTGGCAATTTGAAGTTTCAAGTTAACGAGGACGAAGTCACTTTCAATGTTGCAAGTCCATGAAGCAACCAAGCGATCTCCATGGGGTATCAGTTATTGATGTTATTGATGAAGCGGTTGTTAGTGTTGGTGAAATCTCTTGTATTGGTAAATCATTGACTGTCGTGCTGGTGAATTATGATGGAGAAGAAATTCAAGATTATGATGAGGTGGTGGCTGCTCTATCAGGTTTTGGTTCTTACTCGAAAACTCCTTTGAAGCTTGATATTGATTTGTAGAATATAGAAAGTCCTCCCGCGAAGCCATCCATTGAAGCACCCCCGAAGCTTGAATTAAAAGCTCTTCCTCCATATCTTTGATATGTATTTTTTGGGGCTGATAATACTTTGCCGGTTATTTTTGCTGCTGATTTGCTTGAAGGGAAAGTACAAGCTCTTGTGAGTGTGCTAAATAGGTTCATAAAAGTTATTGGATGGATAATTGCTAATATTGTGGGGATTCCACCCGGCATTTGCACGCACAAGATTCAATTGTAGTTAGATTGTAAACCAAGCGTTGAACACCAAAGGAGGTTGAATCCTCCGATGCAAGAAGTGGTTAAGAAGGAAATCATCAAGTGGTTATATGATGGTCTGGTTTACCCAATTGCAGATAGAAAGTGGGTGAGCCCGGTACAATGTGTCCCAAAGAAGGGAGGTATAACGGTAGTACCGAATGACAATGGTGAACTTTTACTTATGCGACCGATTACAGGTTGGCGTGTATATATGGACTATCGAAAGTTAAATGCAATTACGGAGAAAGATCACTCCCCAATGCCCTTTATGGACTAGATGCTTGATAGATTGGCGGGGCGTGGATAGTATTGCTTTTTGGACGGATATTCCGATTATAATCAAATCTCCATAGCACCTGAAGATCAAGACAAAACCACTTCCACATGCCCATATGGAATGTTTGCTTTTAAAAGAATGCATTTTGGGTTATGTAATGCACCGGCAACTTTTCAGAGATGTATGCTCTCTATTTTTGCTGACATGGTGGAAGACTCGATGGAAGTTTTCATGGATGATTTCTCAGTCGTGGGGGATACATTTGAAGCATGCCTTGAGCACCTTGGTAGAGTTTTGCAAAGATGCGTTGAAACAAATCTTGTTCTCAATTGGGAAAAATGTCACTTCATGGTAGAAGAAGGGATTGACGTGGGGCACAAAATTTTAGGGGAATGTATACGAGTACATCAAGCCAAAGTGGAAATTATTACTGAGTTACCTCCTCCTATTTCGGTAAAAGGGTCAGAAGTTTTTTGGGTCATACGGGTTTCTACCGGAGGTTTATAAAAGACTTCTCTAAGATAGCCCAACCTCTTTGCATGCTACTTGAGAAAGACAGTGTATTTTCGTTTGATGAGGCTTGTATGAAGGCTTTTGAGTGTCTAAAGGAGAAGCTGGTGTCGGCCCCGATCATCACTGATCCGAATTGGAATAGCCTATTTGAGTTAATTTGTGATACTAATGGTGTGGCTTTGGGTGTTGTACTTGGTCAACGGAGAGGCAAGTTGTTCCACCCGGTCTACTATGCAAGCAAAACCTTGAATGTAGCTCAAAAGAACTGCACTATTACTGAACAAGAGTTATTGGCGGTGGTGTAAACTTTTGAAAAATTTCGAGCCTACGTATTGGGAACTAAGGTAGTGGTGCACACCGACCATGTTGTTATAAGCTACTTGATGGCCAACAAGGATGCAAAACCGAGATTGATTCGATGGTTGCTATTATTGCAAGAGTTCAACTTTGAGGTCAAAGATCAAAAAGGATGTGAGAATCAGGTGGCTGACCATTTATCAAGACTTGAAGCAAGTGTGTTTGTTTCCGGTGAAAGGGATATTGAAGAAGCCTTTTTCGATGAGACGGTGATGGTGGTATCAACGGGTTCCACTCCTTGGTATGCTGATTTTGCCAATTACGTGGTGTGGGGAATTATTCCAGATGGGCTGAAGTTTTATCAACGCAAAAGGTTCCTCTTTGATGTAAAAAATATTTTTGGGATGAACCGTATCTGTTTCAGGAATGCGTTGATCATATATTTAGAAAATGTGTACCGTAGGTTGAAATAGATGCTATTCTTAGTGCATGTCATGCATCACTGGTTGGTGGACATTATAGTGGAGTGCGTACAGCTGCCAAGGTTTTGTAGAGTGGTTATTATTGGCCAACATTGTATAAAGATGCAAATTCTCTGGTCCGAAAGTGTGTTCAATGTCAAAGCAAGGAGGAGTTTCGCGTACGCATGAGCTACCCCTTACTCCTATCCTTGAGGTTGAATTGTTTGATGTGTGGGGAATCGACTTTATGGGCCCTATCGTGAGTTCTTATAGGAACAAATATATTTTGATAGTCACGACCCAAGGTACCCCCTAGACGTGACATGGCGTACAAGACCCTGAAAGGCCTCATACAAGTCACTTAGCATAAATACATACAAGATCATAGAGATTTAAGATATCAAAAGACAATGTCATATCAATGTTTTTAGGAAAATAGCGGAAGTCTACATCTTATGTCTCAAATCCAATCTATCATATGAATGAAAAATAAAGTTTGGGACGTAAACCAAGACAATACCAAAGTGAACTAAACATAAAAGAAATAACAACTAGGCTATGTCCTCAAATGGATGAGAACTCACCAAGTCTTCAACAATCCTTTCTACTAAGCTCTAGCCACGAATAGATGGAGAACCGTCGGGCCCTACATCAACAAGTCAATGTAGGCAAGAGTATGTGTTAGTACAATTAAGTACCAAGTCTGATAGCAATGCACAAAATCCTTTAAAGCATGGTAAAACGGACATTTTCATGATATGCAACAACCAAGCTAAAACATGATAGAGATTAGAAAGCATAAAACACTAACCACGGTCAAAGCAAGCTAAACATCTTTAAATTACTTGAGGAACATCATAAAAGCACTTCAATTCATTGTTGTAGGAAGTTAGCTTTGAACGACATGTAAGACCATGTGAGCTATCAACATGGAATCTGGTGTTTACCCTACACCGAAAGAGGGTTGCCCTACTTGCCAAGGTAAGCCCATAATTTTTTAGCATACGTGGAACCACTAGCTAGTGTCTATCAAAGACCATCATCCTATGATGGCACATAGTTTATGGGACATGGGTAATCCCCACTTGTCCACTTCGTGCTAAGCATAATTTCCACGGATTAAACATAGTTCATTTATCATAAGTATACATGGGTAGTCGCCTCTTGTCTATCATTAGTCATAAGCTCATTATTTGTAGACATGGGTGGATCGCCTCTTGTCTATATTAGGGAACATGGGTAATTGCCTCTTGTCCCTTAGAATAGCTCTTTAAGAACATGGGTAATCGCCTCTTGTTCGTTTCAAATTAATAGTGTGAGTATTACGTGAGAAACCCTTTAACAACTCAACCATAACACCAACATATCATAAACGTTGGTACTTCAATCTCAAAGCACCCTTAATTCATCATTAGCTTCATAAGAGACATGCATGATTTCATAAACTTCATCTTTACATCGTTCATCATGCTCATAACTTACAAATCATAGAGTTCATATGGGTTCATGAGAATTCCTCTTAGATCATGCAATTCAATGCAAACTCATGCTTAGAAAACCATAAGAAAGGCAATTTCACCATAATTGAAGGAACCCACATAATAGAGGAAAACCACAATTTTTTATTGAACATGCTTACTTTCATAAAACCATCCTTAGGTCATTCATAATCTCATCATAAAAATCCTTCGCTTAAAAAATCATAATTCATGCATGGATTCATAGAGATTTCATATAATTCATCACTTCATAATTCAACCCAACAACAAAGGCATAATTTCGAACTTGGGGGAATTGGCATGGGTTCATGGAGATTCATCTAAATTCATGAAATTCAACTCAATTCATGCTTCATAGTTCATAAAACAACCAATCAAATCAACATTGCAAAGAACTCATAACATGGAAGAAAACCCTAAATTCAGTTGGGAATTTCTAACTTGAAAAGTGAAGATTTAAGAGATTCCATGGAGGAAAGGGCTCCATGGATGAACACTATCATACCTTTGGTCTCAATTCCTTAAGCAATTGATGGAGAAAGGCTTGATTTCTTGAATCCTACCTTGCCCTCTTCTTCTTCTTCTAACTTCTAGAGAGAGAAATATTTGAGAGGGGAGAATTTGGCGAAATCTTGTAAAGTGATTAGAAAGGGTAGATTTTATGATTAAAAGGGCTTATATAGTGTTAGGAGATGAAGGGAACCGACCTTGATTAGTAAATAAGCCACTAGGTGAAAATGCCAAACGACCCTTAAAAAAAAATTGCCAGGCCCCATCGACGGTCTGACCTACGGTCCGTAGGTCTATCGACGGACTGTCCTAGTCAACCATCATTGGGTTCAGAGACTACCAATTTGGACCCTGCAACGAAGGGCCCTATGTACGGCTCGTAGGTCAATCGACGGACCGTACATGGAAACCGTAGGTCTGAACCTATGGATTAAGAATTTACTAAGTCTGGAGAAGACCAACGACACCCATCTTCGATTCGTACACTAGACGACGGGCCGTCTTGGCAGGCCGTCGTTGAGGTTCTGAAACTTGACATTTTAAAAACTTAGGCTTGCCACCTACGGTACCCACCTATGGGCCGTAAGTCTACCTACGATTCGTAGGTGGCTTCCGTCGTTACTGGCACCAACCCAAAAAATCAGAAAATTTCCACCCTTTTGAATCCGAGGTATTACATTATCTCCCCCTTGGGAACATTCATCCTTGAATGAGAGCCAGGACATCATATGGAGGGAAAGAAACAAGATCTAACAACCCAACCTAGAATGCAATCACATAAATGCACTTATCCGAGGAGAAAAACATCAACTACAAGCTAAAGCATGTTCAACACACCATTTCATGAAAGCCACATGCAACTCATACTTAAATGCACATAATCATAGAGAAATCAATCAAGTCAACTCATTTCCTCAAAATTTAGACTCTTCATGAACATGCATAAATGAGGCATCATGGGAATATCTAAGACACATGAGGCCAAAAGAATGAACCATGAGGAACTAGGTACCTCAAGCTAGAGTAGGATCGGAGGGAAAGAGATGAGGATATCGGGACATCATATTGGCCTCGGCCTCCCAAGTTGCACCCTCAACTAATTGATTCCTCCAAAGAAACTTCACGGAAGCAACCTCCTTATTTCTTAACTTCCGGACTTGCCGGTCTAAGATCTCAACTGGAACTTCTTCATAGGAAAGACTATCCTTTATGCAAAGATTCTCCAATGGCACTATAGATATCGGGTCACCAACACATTTCTTCAATAATGAGACATGGAAAACAAAATGCACCGATGCCAAATCATTAGGAAAATCAAGTTCATAAGCAACCTTACCCACACGTCTCAAAATTTGATATGGGCCCACATAACGGGGACTAAGCTTCCTTTTCTTCCCGAACCTCATTACACCCTTCATGGGTGAAATTTTTAAGTAAACACAATCATCAACATCAAATTCTAATTCTCTCCTTCAAACATCGACATAAGACCTTTGTTGATTGTGAGCCATTTTCAACCTTTCTCTAATAAGCCGAACTTTCTCCATAGCCTCATGTACCAATTCGGGACCTAGCAAGGCAACTTCACCAACTTCAAACCAACCTATAGGAGATCTACACCTCTTACCATAAAGAGCTTCAAATGGAGCCATGCCAATACTAGAATGGTAGCTATTAATATAAGCAAACTCAATCAAAGGCAAATGATCATCCCAATTACCCTTGAAATCAATCACACAAGCTCTCAACATATCTTCCAAAGTTTGGATAGTACGTTCTGCTTGCCCATCGGTTTGAGGATGAAATATTGTACTAAGTTTAACATGAGTACCAAGGCCCTTTTGGAAAGATTTCCAAAATTGAGAAGTGAATTGTGCACCATGATCAGAGATAATGGATAAAGGCACTCCATGCAACCTAACCATTTCCCTCAAGTACAACTTAGCATAATCCTCCACCGAATAAGAAACCTTGACGGGAATGAAATGGGCTGATTTCATCATTCGATCTACAATAACCCTAATTGAATCATATTGTCGTCGAGTGCGTGGTAAACCAACAATAAAGTCCATGTTCATATCTTCCCACTTCCAAGTAGAAATACTAATATCTTGGGTCAAACCTCCCGACTTTTGATGCTCAACTTTCACTTGTTGACAATTGGAACACTTAGCCACAAATTCCGCAATATCCTTCTTCATCCTATTCCACCAATAGATCTCCCGCAAATCACGATACATCTTGGTAGCTCCTGGGTGAATGGAATATCGAGAACTATGGGCTTCCGATAAAATTTGTCCCCTTTAGTCATCTACATCGGGAACACACAAACGACCTTGATATCGAAGCACACCATCTCCTCCTTGGGAGAAAGTCTCAATGAAATTTTTGAGCACCGCTCCCTTCAACTAAACCAAATTAGGATCAAGATCTTGTTTAGCCTTCACATCATGCACAAAAGACGATTCGGAACCATTGTGAACCATAAAACCACCTTTAGTGGAATCAATCAATTGAACACCCAATAGGGCCAATCTATGAATATCCCGAACCAACTCTTTCTTACCATCCTTAACATGAGCAACACTACCCATAGACAGCCGACTAAGAGCATCCGCCACCACGTTAGCCTTACCGGGTGATAGAGGACACTCACGTCATAGTCCTTTAGCAATTCAAGCCACCTTCCTAGGCGAAGATTGAGATCTTTTTGTTTAAACACATATAGCAAACTCTTGTGGTTGGTAAAAATGTCAACATGCACACCATACAAATAATGCCTCCAAATTTTTAAAGCAAACACAATCGCCGCTAATTCTAAATTGTGGGTATGATAGTTCTTTTCATGAACCTTAAGTTGCATTGAGTCATAAGCAATAACCTTTCCATTTTGTATAAGAACACATCCAAGCCCAATTCTTGAGGCATCATAATAAACTACAAAACCATCGGACCCTTCCGATAAAGTCAATATTGGAGTCGAAGTATGTCTACCTTTCAATTTTTGAAAACTCTTCTCAAACGCTTCGGACCAAGTGAAATTAGCCTTCTTTTGAGTCAAAGCCATCAATGGAGAATAAATCAAAGAAAATCCTTCAACAAATCTCCTATAATAGCCGGCTAAACCCAAGAAACTTTGAATTTCCGAAGGTGATAGAGGTCTAGGACAACTCTTAACCGCATCGGTCTTCTTAGGATCTACCTCAATACCCTTATCGAAAACAATGTGACCAAGAAAAGCCACGGACCTTAGCCAAAACTCACATTTACTAAACTTCGCAAAGAGTTGATGTTCCTTAAGAACTTGCAATACAATCCTCAAATGATCGGCATGCTCACCTTCACTCCTTGAGTAAATCAAAATATCATCTATAAACACGATCAGAAACATGTCAAGGTAATGTCTAAACACCCTATTCATCAAATTCATAAACGCCCCCAGAGCATTTCTCAACCCAAACGACATCACTAGGAATTCATAATGACCAAATCTAGTCCGGAAAGCGGTTTTCGGAATATCCTCTTCTTTCACCTCAATTGGTGATAACCCAAACGAAAGTCGATCTTACAGAAGTAACTAGCCCCTTGCAGTTGATCAAATAAGTCATCTATTCTTGGAAGAGGATACTTATTCTTAATGGTAACCTTGTTCAATTGGCGGTAGTCAATGCACATACGAAGTGAACCATCCTTCTTTCTCACAAACAAGACTAGAGCACCACATGGAGCAATACTTGGTCGGATGAAGCCCTTATCCAACAAGTCTTTCAATTGCTCTTTTAGTTACTTAAGTTCCGCCAGAGCCATTCTATATGAAGGAATATAGAGAGGTTGCGTATCCCAAAGAGGGTCAATACCGAAGTCTATTTTCCTTTCGGGAGGAACACCGGGTAGATTGAAAGTGACTTCGTCCTCGTTTTGTTAAACTTAGGAGGAGCATTGGAGGAACCTTGACTGGAGAACCGTTGTTGAAATCTAGAACGACCATGTCCATCGGACCTTGAATGTGAGAAATTACTGTCACCGGTCTTAGCCCTCTTTGTCTCTCTAGACCTTTCCTTGAGTTTCTCCTCTTCTATTTGTTGGGCATGTACCGTGAGACAAGAAATATTCATGTCATTGACAAGCATAGCGGTATGGCACTCTTTGAGCACCATTTCGGACACTCCCAAATCAAACTTACCCATTCTTGCCCTAGGATCGGCAACTATAGAAAGAGCATATCGAGACAATTAGGTGAACTTCAAAGCATACTCTTTCACACTCATGTTTCCTTGATGAAGGTTGATAAACTCAAGCACCTTTGACTCCCTCATTTCAAGGGGAAAGAACCTATCAAGAAAAGCAACCTTGAATTTTTTGCAATCAAGAGGACCCGCATCATCCTCCCTCTCACTCTTCCATTGGTTAAGCCAAATCTGAGCAACACCCTTAAGTCGATAGGCGGCCAACTCCGCCTTTTCCTCCGGCGTCACACCCATGATCATTAACACCTTGTAAACCTCATCAATGAATTCTTGAGGATCCTCCTCAACCTTGGAACCATGAAATTCTAGAGGGTTCATTCATGTGAAACCCCTCACCCTCGATGTCGCCATACCCATATTTAGGTTCATGGGAGCCACAACCTCTCTATTGGCTTGATCCATCACGGCTTGAGCTAACTCTTGAAAAGCAGCCCTAAACTCTGCATTAGTCACTTGTTCGGCCAAAGAGTCAGCCGAATATTTGGAGCTTGAAGAGGAGCTTGTTGTTCCACATTCTCTCCCACATTCCTTCTAGCATAAGTTATTAGGGTAGCCATATCCTGAAACGCATAGGATAGGGATTAGGAAAGAGACAAATAGAGTTAAACTCAATGGCACGACTTAAGAGTAATGAAAGAAGTGAAGTTTGTTAAACGTCTTATAGCCTCTCATTCATAAATATGACGCGCATCACACTCATGAACAAGACTCTACTCGACGTGGCTTAAGAGACATCCTAGGATCTTTCTAAAGCCTTATGCTCTAAATACCAAGTTTGTCACGACCCAAGGTACCCCCTAGACGTGACATGGCGTACAAGACCCCGAAAGGCCTCATACAAGCCACTTGGCATACATACATAAAACATCATAGAGATTTAAGACTTCAAAAGACAATGTCATATCAAATCTTTTAGGAAAATAGCAGAAGTCTACATCTCATTTCTCAAAGCCAATCTATCATAAGAATTAAAAATAATGTTTGGGACGTAACCCAATACAATGCCAAAGTGAACTAAACATAAAAGAAATAACAACTAGGCTATGTCCTCGAATGGATGAGGACTCACCAAGTCTTCAACAATCCTTTCTACTAAGATCTAGCCACGAATAGATGGAGAACCGTCGGACCCTTCATCAACAAGTCTATGTAGGCAAGAGTATGTGTTAGTACAATCAAGTACCAAGTATGATAACAATGCACAAAATCATTTAAAGCATGGTAAAATGGACATTTTCATGATATACAATGACCAAGCTAAAACATGATTATGGTTAGAAAGCATAAAACACAAACCATGGTCAAAGCAAGCTAAACATCTTTACTTTACTTGAGGAACATCATAAAAGCACTTTAGTTCATTGTTGTGGAAATTTAGCCTTAACCGACATGTAAGACCATGTGAGCTATCAACATGGAATCCGGTGTTTACCCTACACCAAAAGAGGGTTGGCCTACTGGCCAAGGTAAGACCATATCTTCTTAGCTTACGTGTATTAACTAGCTAGTGTCTATCAAAGAACATCATCCTATGGTGGCACATAGTTTATAGGACATGGGTAATCGCCACTTGTCCACTCGATGCTAAGCATAATTCCCATGGATTAAACATAGTTCATTTATCATAAGTACACATGGGTATTCGCCTCTGGTCGATCATTAGTCATAAACTCATTATTAGTAGACATGGGTGATCCCCTCTTGTCTATATTAGGGAACATGGGTAATCTCCTCTTGTCCTTTAGAATAGCTCTTTAAGAACATGAGTTATCGCCTCTTGTTCATTTCAAATTAATAGTGTGAGTATTACGTGAGAAACCCTTTCACAACTTAACCATAACACCAAAATATCATAAAGTTTGGTACTTCAATCTCAAAGCACCCTTAATTCATCATTAGCTTCATAAGAGGTATGCATGATTTCATAAACTTAATCTTTACATCGTTCATGATGCTCATAACTTACAAATCATAGATTTCATATGGGTTCATGAGAATTCCTCTTAGATCATGCAATTCAATGCAAACTCATGCTTAGAAAACCTTAAACAAGGCAATTTCACCATAATTGAAGGAACCCACATAATAGAGGAAAACCATAGTTTTTGATTGAACATGCTTACTTTCATAAAACCATCCTTAGGTCATTCATAATCTCATCATAAAAAGCCTTAGCTTAGAAAATCATAATTCATGCATGGATTCATAGAGATTTCATATAATTCATCACTTCATAATTCAACCCACCAACAAAGGCAAAATTTTGAAATTGGGGGAATTGGCATGGGTTCATGGGGATTCATCTAAATTCATGAAATTCAACTCAATTCATGCTTCATAGTTCATAAAACAATCAATCAAATCAACATTGCAAAGAACCCATAACATAGAAGAAAACCTTAAATTCAATTGGGAATTTCTAACTTGAAAAGTGAAGATTTAAGGGATTCCATGGAGGAAAGGGCTCCATGGATGAACACTATCATACCTTAGGTCTCAATTCCTTAAGCAATTGATGGAGAAAAGCTTGATTTCTTGAATCCTAGCTTTCCCTCTTCTTCTTCTTCTAACTTCTAGAGAAAGAAATATTTGAGAGGAGAAAATTTGGGGAAATCTTGTAAAGTGATTGGAAATGGTAGATTTTAGGATTAAAAGGGCTTATATAGTGTTAGGAGATGAAGGAAACCGACCTTGATTAGTAAATAAGCCACTAGGTGAAAAGACCAAATGACCCCTAAAAAAAAACTGTCAGGCCCCATCGACTGTCTGACCTACGGTCCGTAGGTCCATCGACGGACCGTCCTGGTCAACTGTCGTTGTGTTAAGAGACTACCAATTTAAACCCTGCAACGACGGGTCCTATGTACAGCTCGTGGGTCAATCGACAGACCGTATATGGCAACCATAGGTCTGAACTTATGGCTTAAGAATTTTACTAAGTCTGGAGGAGACCTACGAGACCCATTTATGATTCGTACACTGGACGGTGGGCCGTCCTGGCAGGCCGTCGTTGGGGTTCTGAAACTTGACATTTTAAAAACTTGGGTTGCCACCTAGGGTGCCCACCTACTAGCCTAATTTAACCTACAATCCGTAGGTGGCTTCCGTCGTTACTGACACCAACCCAGAAAATCAGAAATTCTCCACCCTTTCGAATACGGTGTATTACATTGATGGTCGTTGATTACGTGTCCAAATGTGTAGAATCTGTGGCTATACACCTAACAATGAAGGGCGAAGCGTAGTGACTTTCCTTAAGAGATACATCTTCACAAGGTTTGGTACTCCGCGTGTTATTTTTAGTGATGGGGACTCTCATTTTTGTAGCTGAATTTTTGCTTCATTGTTGAGCGAATATGGAGTCAAGCATAAGGTTGCCACCCCTACCATCCTCAAACAAGTGGGCAAGTCAAAGGGTCAAACCAGGAAATCAAAGAAATCTTGGCCAGAACCGTTAATGAAAATCGATTTGATTGGTCTCGACGGTTAGATGATGCTCTTTGGGCATATAGAACTGCTTTTAAGACCCCAATTGGTATGTCACTGTATCAATTGGTGTTTGGTAAATTGTTTCATCTCCTGGTTGAACTTTAGCATAAGGCTTTGTGGGCTTTGAAAACCATGAATTTGAATTGGGATGACGCATCCAAGAATGGGGTTGACCAACTCCATTCTTTGGAGGAATTTCAACTTCGGGCTTTTGAGATTTCAGCTCTTTATAAGGAGAAAATGAAAAAGTGGCATGATGCCAAGATACTTCATCGAGAGTTTAGAGTGGGTGATAATGTGTTACTCTACAACTCTCATTTGAGACTCTTTTCGGGAAAGCTGGACCTTAAGTGGTCGGGCCCTTTTAAGGTGAATCGTGTGTTTGAAAATGGAGCAATTGAAGTTGAAGGTAAAAATGGGTCGTTCTTCAAAGTGAATAGAGAAAGGCTGAAATTTTACTTTGGAGAGGCTCCAAATGTGAGATTGATAGATGTGGTGTACTTGGATGATGCTTGAAATTATGTCCACGTCGTGCCACGATGTTACATATGGAGCTTCTTGGGAGGCAACCCAAGTTTTATTTTAGTAGTTTTGAATAACGTGTGTTGGTTGTGTAGGTGTGAGTTTGAATTTTCTTCATAGGCCAAAAGGCGAGGTGATGGACCACTTGGCATATCACCTAATGACCCCTGTAATCGCCTAATTGCATCACCAAGTGCAGGCTTCAATTGATGGCTATGCTGGAAGATAGGGCTAACTAAATTTCCATTCGGTGCATCGCCGAGTGGATTCGGCGAGCCCGATCGAGCTCGCCTTCTAGACATTCCTAGAAGTTGGTCTCCTGTTGATTTCGGCGAGCTTTTTTCCCATTGTTCACATTGCCAAACCACTCGGCGACGTTAGTTCCATCGCTGAAGGGACCTCGACTTAATGATTTTTAAGCTTTTCAAATTCAAATCTTCATTCTTATTCGAAATTTTTGACTTCCCTTTGCACACACACACACTTTAGCTTTTTGTTTTCGCTGTTGGTTTCATCATGTTGCTATTAGAGTGAGTTGGAATCGTCCCCATCCCTTTTTGCTGTTTTTTCTCGTTGTGTCTTTTATTGAGGTTGGTGTTCTTTTTCTTCGACATTATTTATACCGAATTCATTGTTTCAACTTGTTCGTATATGGGTGATTGGTTGTTTGCTTGATTCTATGCCTAAATCTACTGCCTTTTACTCCGTTGATGGTTGTTGATCTTGCGCATGCCTAATTTTAGCAATTTTTGCCTTAATTATAGTGGGTAATTGCGTATTGTGCTTGGTGGCTGTTGTTTGAGTGTTGGGTGACGTCTGAGTAACCCTGATTTCAATCGAATGGCTTGAAATTGCTTAATGATGGATTGGGTGACGTCTTTCTTAAGGACAATTCATTGTTTTGTTATTTTCGAATCAATTTGGGGGAAGTCTCAGTACCCCAGTAGAAATTGGGAATGGGTCCTATCGTGATGTTGTTAATTGAGCTTTAATTGTTGTGTGATGGGCTGATAGTTGATAATCGTAAAAACTTTTGGGGGTGATACATATGATCTATTCGGCGAGCTAAGTCGAGCTCACTGAACTGATTTGGCGTGTCGCCCATTGCACTCCCCATCGCCTTTTTGTCTTAATTATTTGCCTTTGCATTCTGGAACATTCGGCAAGCCTCCTTAGCTCGTTGAGTGTAAAACTTCTAACCCCTTTTACCAAAATAGGAGGAGGTAACATAGTAATAACTTCCACTTTGGCTTGATCTACTTGAATACCTTCCCCTGAAGTTTTGTGCCCCAGGAAAATCCCTTTTTTACCATGAATTGACATTTTTCCCAATTGAGAACAAGATTTGTTTCAACGCATCTTTGCAAAACTCTACCAAGGTGCTCAAGGCATGTTTCAAATGTATCCCCCACTACTGGAAATCATCCATGAAAACTTCCATAGATTCTTCCACCATGTTAGAAAAAATAGAGAGCATACACCTCTGAAAAGTTGTCGGTGCATTACACAACCCAAAAGGCATTCTTTTAAAAGCAAACGTTCCATATGGGCAAGTGAAAGTGATTTTGTCTTGATCTTCAGGTTCTATGGAGATTTGATTATAACCGGAATATCCATCCAAAAAGAAATACCATCCACGCCCCGCCAATCTATCAAGCATCTGGTCCATAAAGGGCATTGGGAAGTGATCTTTCTCCGTACTTGCATTTAACTTCCGATAGTCCATACATACACACCAACCTGTAACCAGTCGCACAGGTACAAGTTCACCCTTGTCATTCGATACTACCGTTATACCTCCCTTCTTTGGGACATATTGTACTAGGCTCACCCACTTGCTATCTTCAATTGGGTAAACCAAACCAACATCTAACCACTTGATGATTTTCTTCTTAACCACTTCTTGCATCGGAGGATTCAACCTCCTTTGGTGTTCGACGCTTGATTTACAATCTAACTCCAATTAAATCGTGTGCGTGCAAATGCCGGGTAGAATGCCTACAATATCAGCAATTGTCCATCTAATAGCTTTTATGAACCTTTTTAGCCACTCGCAAGGCTTGTACTTGCCCTTCAAGAAAATTGACAACATAAAAACTGGCAAAGTATTATAAGTCCCCAAAAATACATATCGAAGATGTGGAGGAAGAGCTTTCAATTCCAGCTTCGAGGGTGCTTCAATGGATGGCTTCGCGGGAGGACTTTCTCTATTCTTTAAATCAATAATAAGCTTCAAAGGAGTTTTCGAGTAAGAACCTAAACCTGATAAAGCAGCCACCACCTCATCATAATCTTGAATTTCTTCTCCATCATAATTCAACAGCACGGCAGTCAATGATTCACCAATACAAGAGATTTCACCAACACTAGCAACTGCTTCATCAATCACATCAATAACTGATACCACATGGAGATCACTTGGTTGCTTCATGGACTTGCATACATTGAAAGTGACTTCCTCCTCATTAACTTGAAAATTCAAATTTCCACTTTCCACGTCGACAAGAGCTCTCCCAGTGGCCAAAAATGGTCTACCAAGAATAATAGGTATTTCGGCATCCATTTCACAATCAAGAATCACAAAATCTGCCGGAAATATGAATGTGTCAACCTTTACCAAAATATCATAAAGAACAAGATAGGCCGCTTTATAGAGCGATCAACCATAAGAAGTCGCATTGTAGTTGCCTTAGGCTCACCTAACCCAAGTTGCATGAAGATAGAATAGGGCATCAAGTTTATACTAGCCCCCAAATCACACAACGCTTTGGCAAATTCGAATATCCCAATAGTGCATGGGATAGTGAATGCTCCTGGGTCATCCTTTTTTGAAACTACATTGGACATAATAGCGCTGCAATTATGGGACATTGCAACCGTCTCAAAGTCCATGCTTCTCTTTTTTGTGATCAATTCCTTCATAAATTTAGCAAAACCCGGCATTTCGAGCAAAGCATCCACCAATGAGAGATTGATAGAGAGAGACTTGGAAACAAAGAGAAACTTTTGGAATTTTTCATTGTCATCTCTCTTCTTCAACCTTTGTGGAAATGGTGGATAAACTTTAGGCAACGGCTTTGGATAAACTAATTTAGACACATTCTCTACCTTTTGCTTGGCAGCTCCACCGGAGGCGATATCATTCAATACGTCATCATTAAAGTCATCAGCAATGCCATCACCTTAAATCACTATAGGTTGATCTTTACTTGAATCAGCCCCATCACCCTTGATTACATCACTACCAAAGATCTTGCCACTCCGGGTCACTATAGCCATACATTGAGCATTCTCGTTCTTTGGGTTTGCTAGAGTGTCGCAAGGAAGACCACAACTTGGTCTCTGATTCAATTGAGTTGAAATTTGGACCATTTGTGATTCAAGATACTTGATTGAAGCTGAGTGAGAAGTCACCGTTTTATTTAGAGAATAGGAATCAGCTTGCATCTCCATGACCACTTTATCCGAACCTTCCACCTTATTCAAGATACGAGCAAGCATATCTTCCGTCTGAAAACTCTCAGGATCAGCCTTTGGCTCTTTAACTTTGAAACGATCATGTGGAGGCACATACCGATCTCTCTCACCATCCCTCCAATTGGCACCTTTATCACACCAATCTCGACTCTCTCTCGAACCACCACCTTCCTCTTTGTTCCAACCATGATTCCCGCCCGGCTTTTGATAGCTCGGATGAGAACCCTCCATTTGATTCGACATGAATTAGACCTCTTCATTGTACATGGCTTCGAACCGAGCATCTTTCGGACTCATAGCAACTACATTAACGGCTTTAGAACCACCACCCATAACATGCTTTGTTAACAATTCCATTTGGGTCATCATCTTAGCCATATTCTTGTCATGCTCTTGGTCCTTCTCCATTTGTTCCTTAGTCTTTCCAACAGTGAGAGGTGAAACTTGGTCTTCTCTTATGTGCCATGCCCGATTAATTTTAGTCATATCATCAAGCAAAGTTGACGCCACAGGAAAAGGCTATCTCATAATCCCACCACGAATCAAATGATCAGCTATAGCCTTGTTGACAGAGTCAAGGTTTCGATAGAAGTATTGTAGAATAACATCTTCAGGTAAGCCATGAGTAGGGCATTGTAGAAGTAGCTTTTGAAACCTAAGCCACGTCTTATGAGTTGGTTCACCCTCAACTCGCTTGAAGTTTTGGATACCATCTCTCAACTTCATCATCTTTGAAGGGGGAAAGAAGCATTCAAGGAATGCCTCTGTGAGCTCCGCCCAAGAAGTAATTGAGTCTCGTGGTAGTTCAGCCAACTACTTCGTTGCATCCCTTGTTACAGAGAAGGGAAACAAACAAAGTCGAATCAACTCTTAAGAGATACTCTTAAATGAGAAAGGGCCACACACATCCAGAAAGTTTTAAAGGTGGTCATGGGGATCCTCATGAGCAAGTCCCCCATAGAACCCTTTGAACTGCAACAGCTGAAGCATGGTCCCGATCACATGAAAAATAGCATTACCCACAGTAAGGGGCAAGCGTATGGCTCTAGCACTTCCTACTTGATCGACATTGAAGTCATTCAGGTTACCAGTGTTGTTATTTCGCCAAAGATTGCTAGCAGCCTCACTTCCGTGGTCAGTCATGTCGTCACTTGTTCACAATAAACAACGGAAAGACTAATAAGTAAATTCGACTACAACAAAATTAGTTCACTAAAATACTTCAATACAAGAATTCTAGACAACACTCCCTGGCAGCGGCGCCATTTTTGATAACGCTCAACTACACCTATAATGATTCAAGATGTAAGAAGTTGCTAGCAAGTATAAACCCAACAAGGAGTTGGGGTCAATCCCACGAGGTATGATCTAGTAAAGAATTCTACTACAAAGTAAGTTAGAGCTCTAATCTTTTGTAGAATTTAAGAAGTTGATACGAAACATGGATTAAATCATATAATTTTGATTATCAAAAATGAGTAAAGATTTAGTAACCGAATGCAACAACACAATTAACAACGAATTTAATCAATGGGAGAAAGGACCTTAGGGGTGTGTGAGAGTGTTCAACTACTAATTTCACTAGATGGGTAATTACGAATTGCTTAAATATGCTAAATCTCAATGGGAAGGCAAGATCATGAGTACAATAGCTATTTTACAATCAGCTATCATGCATTCAATTGGGTTCTATCAAACCCCAACAGGCACTACACTAGAGAACAATCTTCTACCTTGATTCAACCCACTTTAACAAGCAGGGTAGTAAAAGAAACAACCCATACAGTCATCAACCGTTAATTCCACTCAAATGCACCTTTTACAAGCATACAAAGATATATAGACTAGAACTGAATTTCCAACTTCAATTCATAAATGAAAACATGAAATAACAACTGAACCCCTTTCAATTTAGCATTAAATTCAGCAATTCATAATACCCATAAGCTAATTAAGTAATTGAACACATAATCACACCCTAAGGCATTGGAGTTTTAGCCAATCATATCAAAAGTGAAGAATTTTTTACCAAAGATGTCAGCCATTGATTCACAAGGTCTTCAAAAAGCAAATGCTACCAATTAGAATTACACTCAAAGTCTTAAATCCAAAAATCCACAAGAATAGTTCAAAAGCAATAAAAAAATATTCAAAGTGCAATAGTACTTCTTATTCTCAGTTAACTGATTCCTTCTCTCTTTTCAAAAACTCTATTTATACTCTCACAAATATTTCCCACATTTTGAAATGCGGGACCACTCGGTGGCATAAGTCGAGCTCGCCCATCCACTCGGCGATCCTCCGAGTTGCTCTTCTTCGCCTTTTGTTTCTTGGTTTCAACATGGATTTGTACTAGAACTTTAGGTGATCAAAGTCGGGTTCGTCATTCTGATCGGTGAGTAACCGATTAGCTCCCAGGCTCGCCGAATTGACTTGATTCTTTTCCTCAACCACTGGAACTTTAGGCGAACTGCAGATCCACTCGGCGAGTCGCCAAGTTGTTTTTTGCGAGCTCCAGCCTTCTTTTTCCTTAAATTCTTACACTTTTTAACTTCTTTTCTCATTATCTTGCCCTTGCCTCGTTCTCAAGTTTCCTTGCTACATATAAATGATTTACTATTAGTTATGAACGCAAAATAGGCATTAAGGACAAAAATTTAGTACTAATAAAGCCCTAAATGAGTCAAAAGTACGAACTCATCAGGGGTCATGCCCCGCTAACTATAATCAGTATTAGTAGAGGCTTTATTGACAGTTAGTTAGAGTTGTTGTACTCAGTCTATTCTATTTCAATTCCTTTCACATTACAGTTGTTGTATACAAAATTTTGTTCAAAGATATATTGAACTAGTATTCCATAATTATGCTTCCGCTCAGTCATTTTCATTCTTTTACATGTTCATATTTAGTTACTCATGACTATACCAGTATTAAGAGTTAGCTTGGGGTCACTCGTGACTCTAAGCAGCGTGTTATGAATAGGAGGTAGTCTCGAGTCGTGACAAAAAATGATTCCATGCTCTCACAAAGTACATCAATAAAGAAGTTAGGAATCAATACAATTCTCACTCTCCGAAAGAGAAATACATGCAGGCTTCATCCAATAGGTTTGCCCATATTTTTCAATCATCACACAACCTAGCTTAAGCAAGATCTCAAGGGTCTTTTAGGCTTGTAATGGGGCTGAGGGTAAATGTATGGTCAATTTGGCTCAGTGAATTCACCTTTTCAAAGCATTGTTTTACTCATTTTCATATCTTCTCGTGTTCTTTTCATTCGGAGACTCAGACCTCAACTTTATACTCAACTTATTGGAAACCCATTTTATTTCATCACAACTTTCTTTTTCATTTCATTTTCATATTTTTGCTCACTTTTTTATGAGGAGTTCCTTCTTTTTGCAACAAACTTCAAGGTTGACTCTCACCTTTCTCTTCTCTTTTTCACGTGGCTTTCTTTTCTCCTTCCTTTCTGCCTAAGTTGGCTATTCAAACAAGTCAATGCTTAGAAAAGGATTTATGGGTGAGAAGTTAGGAATATATTTCACTCAAGAGGTTTCAACAAGGTTGACAACAAAATGGTTTAGGCTTAAATGGTGGAAAGATCGTTGTACACCCTCACAAGGTAGTCACAAAAGGTATGAAGTTTGGGTTCCCTCTCAAATTTGTGCCCACGGTCATTTCTTGCATTCACCAAGGCTAGACAATTAGATTAACAAGGCAAATTCTAGGAATCAACTAGCATGCTTTCAAGTAGGACCTCACCACACATGATACTACAAACACAATCATTTAACACAGCTCTACAAAATCAAGAAGCTTGCGTACAATGTTCATTGCAAGGCTCACATCAATACGCAACTAGTCAACACAAGAATAAAAAAGTTCATTCAAAAGTAAAGCATATTGATTTTCTCTTGTAACACCAATACAAGACACATCTCTCATCATGAGCACTATCCAAGACATCGATAATGGACATAATCAATCCTCGAATGTCAACAATGAAAACAAAAGCATTCAATCATTTCAAAATTCCAAAATCATGGGGAAATGGATAGAGAGACAATGAACTCAAAATCAACAAAATATCATAAAGAAAACCAAAAGTACTACAATATCTCAAAATAAAAATGAATAACAAAATACAATCCAAAAAAGGGAATATAGGCACATGTGCCCTCACCCTACCAAAAAAAATCTAGCAGTGTCCTCAATGCTATCAAAATGTAAGTACGGGAGAGAATGAGTGACAGTCTCCCTTGACAGAACTCAGATCCTGAGGCTTGGAGGGGATCGCATCATCTCGGGAATCAATACCTGGCATATCTGAAATGGGAGGAAGCAATGTAGCATCATTCGGGGCATCAGTGCCCGGCACATAGAGAGGAGGAATGACAAAGTCTGAAGGACAGACCCCACTAGTGACAATCGTGGAGGTCTCCACCTAAGATCTCTCCAACGTAGCATGCACTATCGACTCCTCGATGTCCTAGAGCTCTACTAGGGCCTCAGTGCTAACCTACTCATCATCTCTCCTGAACTCATCCTCATCAGTCCCCTTCGCTACATCATCCTCAACCACATCATCAACTGGTTGCTCATCTAACCTTGAAGGTGCATCAGCTCTTATCTCAGTCGGAGACACAACCTCCAGCAACTCAAGAAAAGGAACCTCACCCCATAGCATGGAATATCTATGGACTTCTGCAGATCCACATCTACCCGAAGAGCATCCACATCACTTCTCAAAATAGTCAATCCGGTAGGGCTACCCTCACTCTACTCACGAGCTTCAAGCATAGTTGTGAGGTTGTCCAACCTCTCCCCATACGAAGCCAACGTGGCTCGGTGGCTCATAACCTCAACCTCAATAGGGCCCAAAGTAGCCTCAATCTCCTTAGTAATAATCTTGAGTAACTCCTTCTCAAGTCTAGATTCCCTAGCATCCACAGAATGGGCAAGGTTTCCCATTTGATAAATCATGGCCTAAGACAATGGAGGCCGGGCTATGAAAGGAGGTGCAGTCAAGGTGGAAGACATAGAAGAAGTAGAAGGCATAGATGAGGGCGGAGTGATACCTGAAAGCTCCACAAAAAGAGTGGGACGAGAAGCATCACTCTCAAGAGCAATGAGATCCACTATTGGTGTGGTGTCAGGTAGTGGCGGCTTCCTTCTAGGCTCATCTTCCCTTAGATAATCAGTCTCTATCCTCTAAATTTTGTTGGATGAGGTGGGGGTAACTCGACATCAGACCACTCCAGGTATGGTACTCTGGCCGTCTCACACAGTTGTGTGATCAACATTGGAAAAGGAAGGGAAGTTTACTCCTAGCGGGCTCTCATAAGTATCTCTTCTTCAATGATGGCACCGGCATGGATATCCTCTCCATTAATAATGTTTCCAACCAATACACCCTTTGGGTGCTAGAGGATAGACTCATTCTAGGACGGCATGAGGTTGCTACTTATAAACCCAAACCAAAACCAAACGGTGATTTTGATGTCCTTCCTTTCAATCTATGCCCTATCAACCATCCATGGAGGAGTGATGCCAAAGATTAAGGGTGCCAACCATCCCTTTAAAGCATCCAAGTTGCACTTCATCCTCAACTTGTACATGTCGGCCCTATTTCCATTCGTGCCCAAAATATCATTAATGGCACCTGCGTGACACTGCACATTTTTCCCTCGGACTTCTACCTCTTCCAAGGGTTTCCACATAACACACTTCCTCTTCTCGAGCAACACCTTTGCGTAGGTGGCACAAAACTCACGAACCTATGCCGGGACATATGGGGGTCGAGGTAGAGTGAAACGCTCAAGCCCATGAAACTTAATTGTGTCCCATATGGCCGGGTGATCGCTTATGACTTTGCCTATCAATAAATGCCTCTCCTCAAGAATTGTTTGCTCCCCCACTGCTTTGAGCCTATTTAGGGCTTTTGCAGCTATAATCAAAAGCACTCTGGAGGCATGTGATGTCGTGTTTCACGGCAACTTGAATCAGATGTCTGTCCTCTTCTTTGCTACCACTTTGTTTTGGGATTCACTCACATGAGTAGAGGCACACGGAGTGGTCTGCTGTTGCTCCAATGGTTCATTGATTGTAATCCCCCTATTTCTTTTAGGAGGAGGTCAATAAGGAGACTCATGTTCGGAGACAGATGATACCACTATTTTGCCTTTAGATTTTCCCATTTCCTGCAAGGCATAAATTTTTAAAACCAAAGGCCGGGTGAAGGTTAGTTGAAAAGAGTAAATAAAAGTCATAGTCAAAACTAAGTTCTGAGGCTTGCCGAATGGAAAGGCGATTCGCCTAACAGGTTGGCGAGCTCAGCTGAACTCGTCGAAGATGATAGGGAAAATTAAATTTCACTCAAGCATGATATGCGGTGTCAACTCCAAATCCGCAATCTGCCGAGTTGGCTTTGGCGAGCTAAGACAAGCCCGCGGAATATGAAAATGCAAACAATTTAGGACTAGGCATAAGGGCGATGTCAACTCCAAATCGGTGAAAAATTCAAACACAGAAGGCAATTGGGGCTTACTCGGTGATTCACCTAATCACCTTGACGAGCTAAGACAAGCCTGCCAAATGGGTAATTTCAGCCCAATGCCTATTTTTCAAAAATTGAACACAAAATACAACATTACCCAGTACCCAATCAATTTTATAAGATACCCACATGCTATTCTACCCTAGGGTACTCAAAATTCCCCCAATTTTCAACAAAGCATTGAGAAATCGATGAATTGCCCTTAAGAAAGACGTCACCTTATCCATCATTGGGAAAATACAAGTCAAAGGACAACACTGGGCTAATCAGACTTAACCCAATTCTAATTCAATCAAAGCCCAGCCAATTTAACGACTCAATTCCAACTTTTAACCTTCACAATAAATTTTAACAAGTTCAGGCACAAAATTAACTATCTTAGATCATGGGCATCATTCAATTGACTAAATTAGCATAACCCACATGATTCTAACAATATAACACCAACAACAATACTTAACTCATTCAAAATGCACTAATGAAAAGGAAGGGCTACAAAAATAAACTCAAAACCTAATCTTAAATGAGCACAAACAGCCCACAACGAGGGAGGTAGGGTTAGGGGTCAAGAATCAAAGCAACTCACTTACTCCAATCAAGAAAATCGAAGCACACGCACACACACTAGAGTTTAAGAAAGAATCGACAGTGTGGGAATACAAAATGCTCAAAAAGATCAAAAGGTGACTTTTAAATTTAGAAAAGACTCTTGGCCTTTTTACATCAGGCAAGTTCGGTTATCTACGACTAACATCACCGAAAGAGCTTAAGCTCACCGATGATGCCTTAACAAATACCAAACCTAAAATTCAACTCGTCGAACTTGATGGAGTTCGCCTAGTGTAATTCGGCAAATCACTGGATAGGTCCCTATCAGACAATGTTGATAGTTCCATTTTTCAAAATTCTTTGATAAGAAGGCGAACATGAAGATGTCCGCCAAACCATTTCGGTGCATCGCTGACTAGGCACTTGCATCGCCTAATTCATCCTTTTCAACATTTTGACGTCATCTCTACCTTACTCATTAACAATCATTTTTGGGGTTAGGGATGGTGTCACTAGGCAACGTTCCCTTTTGCCTTGGATCTAGATAGGTAGAGATCTGACTCATTTGAGTCACCAGCTAGTTAACTGACACAGAATGAGAAGTAACTGTTTGAATCAAAATGGAGAAGTCATTTTTCAAATCCTTCAACACCTTGTCAGACCCTTCAACCTTGTTAAAGATCCTCATTAGCATATCATTGGTTCGGTTTCCTTCCGATCCAGCTTGTTATTTAGGTTTGGAACGATTATAAGGTAGGAAGTATCTACCTTTTTCAACTTCAAAATTTCTCCAATTACCATCTCGATCTCTCCAATCTTTCCAACTATTATCTTTGTTCCAACCTTTTGTTCCCACCGGTTCTAGGATAGTTTGGATGAGAACCCCCTCCCCCCCATTTGGTTCTCCATGTAATTCACTTCTTCATTGTACAATGCCTCAAATGTGGCATCCTTTGGGAACTGCCCATTGCTTGTTCCAATTGCGTTTACCATCTTGAATCCACCTCTCATGACATGTTTGGATAAAAAAATCAAGTCGAGTCATCATTTTGGCCATATTCTCATCACGTTCATGGTTCGTCTACATTTGTTCCTTACACATATTCAAATATAGAGAAGATACTTGATCTTCTCTAGTATGCCATGCTCGGTTTATCTTCGTCATGTCGTCAAGCAACAATGTTGCCACATCGAACGGTTGTCACATCAGCACCCTGGAGCAGTGAATTTTCGGAACATCATTTCTTGGACATTGTAACAACAACTTTTGAAACTGCAACTATGTCTCGTGAACAGGTTCACCTCCCACTCTTTTGAAGTTTTGGATGTTTTCCCTAAGCTTTACAATTTTTGATGGAGGAAAACATATCTCAAGGAATGCTTCAGTTTATTCATCCCACGAAGTGATAGAACCATTCGGTAATTCGGCCAACCATCTAGTAGCTTCCCCCGTTAAGAAGAATGGAAATAATCTAAGCCGAATAGATTCTTGTGAGATGTTCTTGAAGACTAACAGCCCACAAATATCAATAAATTTTTGGAGATTTTCATGGGGGTCTTCATGAGCAAGGCCCCCAAATATTCCTCTCATTTGAAGCAGTTGAACATCATTCCAGTTACATGGAACATAACTCTTCAGTAGTAGGAGGTGATCGTATTGCTCTTGTGCTTTTAACGTCATTCAAATGCATGTCGTTCATATCTCCCATGTTATCATTCTTCCCATAGTGACTAGAATCATCACTTACATTTTTTCTCATGTTTCTACCTGCAAATGGGCAAAACAACAGCACCAAACAATAATCTACTACAACTAAACAAGTTCACAAACTAACTTCACAAATTAAATTCTTAGCTACCACTCCCTAGCAACGGTGCTATTTTTTGATAACCCTCAAATTACCCTAAAATTAATTAGAAGAGTAAGCAATTGTTAGCAATAAAAATACCCAACAAAGAGTCAGGGTTGAATCCCACAAGGAGTGATTTAGTGATAAGAATTTAACTTGGAGATGAAGAATGCAAACCGATTCATTGTAGTAATTAGAACAAGTGGGTAGATGATACCACCAAATTTAGGGGAAAAAAAGGTTTTGAGTATCTATTACCAAAATTAAACTAGAAACAGGGATTTCACAAGTAAGAGATGATCTAGGGGTGTGGAGATTGGTATTGATGTCAAATAGGGGTACCAATGTTTTCTCAATAGCACTAGACAAACATGGATAAGCTCGGTAATCTTCAATGACACTAATCTTCTTTCGACCTCAAAGCATCATATGATAAAATCTCATTTCGGTCTCATCTATGTGAATCACAAATCAACCCAATACCTTACTAAAATCTCTCTTTCGAGCATATTTGGCAACTAGAATTGAACCACAATTTCTCTTTCGAACAAACTATAGAAATCAAACCTAACTTTCATACATCAAGTTATTAGCCCACTTCAATTGATCTATTTCGAGCATCAATCGAAGATCTAGACTAGGAATAAGTTTGCAATCATAACCCATAAATTAACCCCATGTTAAATAACCCAAATCCTTGGATGAATATCAATAAAATAGAGCAAGGCACAAGGCCCACTATATTAAATCAACACCCAACTCCATAATCAAACCCCTAGAGTTAGGGTTTTAGCCACACGTCACAAAAAGGAAAGAAACTATACCTATGATGTTATTAGACATTAATGTGTTGATGATAACTAAGCAATAATCTTCAACTCTCACTTCGATTTCAATCCTCAATTTTCAATTACAAGACTGTATGAAAACCCCAAAACTAAGTAAAGAGTTTATTTCTCTAAAAAGTGCAATAAACTAACTATGAACTATGGAAAAGTTTTCTTCTCTGATTTCCTTGATAATTTTTGATACATTTTTCTCTCCTTTGGGCTGTTTATAGTTTCTCCAAAATTTGGTCCAAAATTTCATGCGAGACGCGTCACCCTTGTGATTCGGCGGATCGTTGCTTGCTCTTCAGCTCGCCCTTCATTTTCTTTAGGCTTCAGGTATTTGTCACCTTCGGCGATAGAACTTCTAGTTCGCCCATTGAGTTCGGCGAATCACCGATCCCATTTTGTTTCACCAACCTACCTTGAATATTTTCAGAATTGCATGCTGTGAAATCGGGAAAGCTCCAGCCTATTGGGCGATCCTCCCTTTTGGTTAGGCGATTATCAGTTGGGAGTTTATACTCCTTTCAACATTTTTGGCCTCTTTTACATGTATTCATCCTTGCCTTATCATTTAGCCTTCATAGCTGCAAAACATCAAAATATCTTTAGAATAGGACACAAAGAGGCATCGAGGACACTAATAGTTAAGGCTAGCAATCGGACCGGACCGGCAGAATAGGTCCGATTTTACCGGAACCGATTCCCGTTTACCAGAGAAATTACCGGAATAGGGTCTACCAGAACAGGTTTTACCGAATTTTTTCTGTAGTTTCGGCCCGGTCCTATAGCAACCGGTTTGGACCGATATCGGAACCGGATCAACGGGTTCGGTAATATTTTTTAAAATTAACTTATTAATTATTACTTTATATTATTATATAATGTATATTATTAATTAGTTTATTTTAATATTATTAAATAAATATATATTATAGTTCTATTAATTTAATATATATTAATATGCTAGAAATTATAATTTCAGACAATCTTTGATAGGTTCTATAGAATCTACTGTTGCTTATGGTCCAGTATATTTTAATACTCAGCCTAGTTTGCAATTATCTCTTTCGGATGTGAATATTCTTGATGCTTTGACATTAAATGTTAAAACGCATGGTTATAATTATACGTCAGGTTCAGAACTTATATGTTTGTCTTATAGAATTTATTATCGTCTGCTGTCAACTTTGAATCCAAAGTGCAAGTTATACGACACTTCGCAGCAAATTGTGTTAATGGAAACGAACTTTGCGAAGTCAAAATCACCACTAGAAGAACTATATTGTGGGATGAAATTGATTTTTCGTCTACTTGGACTTTAAATTCGGTTATAGCTCCGGATCAATTGACTAATGAAGTCAGCAATACTGAGTGTTCTCATATATCTCAGAATCCTGATGGTAGGATTACGATACAGTTTGATAACAGTTCTAATGGGAGATTTGATGATCAATCATCTATCTTTTCTCGACATTCGTTCTCAGATCGGAAAATGTGTCCTATGATAAACCATATTTCTCCTATTGAACCAGTTTATAACTTGGCTCGAAATCTTGCAGCTTCTCTCCAAACGCTTTCTACAGAAAGACCAGTGGAAAAGGTAAAAGCTACAGAGGTAATCAAGGTTGACCCTCAGACTAATATTGTGCAGGTGGTAAATATGCAGGGAGAAATTATTACTGCTCCACAAATAGGTGATATACCTACGAATTCTTAGATGGGATTCGATCCAGATAATATTTAGATGTTTCCACACCAAATTGATTTTAGTCCTGGTTCTCAGGCAAGAAATTTTATTCAAAAAGAATTCTTTGATAAAAAATGGAACCATTTTAAAACTTGGTTATTTAATACTTATAGTAAAGAGGATCTTAATAATATTTCTCAAGAATTTTATGAAGTTTGTGCTTTGCATAATCAAATCATGTATTTTGTACAATGGTTTATAACCACTTATCTTCCTTTATATATAAATGTTTTAGAAAGATCTTATAAAGATGGGAGTGAAAATATTTGTAAAGCCATTTACCCTCCTCAATCATCGTTTGTTTTACCTAATAATACAGGTATTACTTTTGAAGCTTTTCAAAGATTTATTGAAAAAGATGTTGGAGAAATAAGTATAGCAGAAATACATAAACTTATTTCGCAAAATAATTATTTAAGTCTTTATGTTAAAGTTTTGAGAGAACATATAAGCTCTCTTGACAAAAAACTGGAGAAATTAATTGTTTTAATAAAGGAAATTAGTGATAGCAAAAAGACGTCTGAAGTAGCTTCAACTTCAAAGAGTAGTTCAGATGCTCCTGTTGCCCTTGCTAATATCCAAAGGCCTTCTAAAATTCAGGGATTTAAATTTAAATCGTTAAATGATTTAGAAGAGCTTCTTGATGCGAAGTTTTCAAAATTAAATCAAAAGTTTTTAGGGTTGAGTTTAAAACCAATTAATCTTTCTGAAGATTTTGCTGAAAAAATTGAAAATACTTTTAATCATAAAAATGAGATATCTTCTGAGTTTAATAAGCTTAAAGGTTTTTTTAAAAATGAAAAGTATGCTGATAAACCTCGCATGCAGACTTATTATTATCCTAGACCGACTCCTCAAGATGTGCTAATAGAGGAACGAGATTGGAATCAGACTAATACTTCATATAGTGGGTCTGAAATTTATGAATGGAATCTTGATGGTTTGACGGATAGACAACTTATTATCCTAGTGCATCGCATGCTGATGTACGCTACTATTTGTAGAAGTGTTCAAAACACGGACAGAAATATTTGTAAAATGATCATTGCAGGATTCACTAGTCAATTAAAAGGCTGGTGGGATAATTATTTATCCATGGAAGAAAAGGTGATGGCAATAAACGCCAGAGCAACTACTGAAGGGGTTGATAATCTAGGTATGGCTCTCGTTGCAAATAGAGAAGATGTTGTTTATACGCTTGTTCTTACTATTTTAGAACATTTTAATGGAAGGTTTACTAACCAGTACGAAACTGTTCGTACTTTACTTAATGGTCTTAAATGCAGGACCTTGGGAGAATTTAGATGGTATAAAGATACTTTCATGAGTCGGGTTATGGAATTACCCGAAAATAAGTTACAATACTGGAAAGCTAAGTTTATAGATGGCCTTCCATCGTTATTTACAGAAAGAGTAAGAAAAGCTCTAAGGGAAAACATGATAGAAATTCCTTATGGGGATTTAACTTATGGAAAGTTGATAGGAATATGCACACAAGAAGGTTTAAACTTGTGTAATGAATTAAAGCTATCAAGGCAGCTTAAGATAGATAAGTTGAAAGAAAAGAATCAATTGGGAGATTTTTGTACCCAATTCAGATTACCAGAAACTTCTGGTCATAGCAAAAAGAAAAAGGATAAATATCACAGATACCCTTCGGAAGATAGTCCCTATAAGAAAAAGAGATCTAGAAAAAGATCTAAAGAAGAAAGGGAAGCTAGAAAGAGCTACCGAAAGTCTAAGAGATTTGCAAAAAATCGATCTAAGAAAGACTTGGCAAACATTAAATGTTACAGATGTGGGAAGTTTGGTCATATAGCACCAAATTGTAAGCTTGAAAAGCTTAAAACTCTGGAACTATAAGGAGATCTTCACGACAAGATCTATGGTTTGTTATATACTTTTGGTTCTGAATCCGATTATGATTCACCTTCTGAATCAGAGGTTGAAGTCAATTTACTCAATTTTTCTGAAGATGAAAAGGTTTGTGATATTAATTGTCAAACTTGTAAAGATGATATTTGTGTTTGTGAAAATGATGAATTTTACAAATTACAAGCTCAATTTCAACATTTGAAGGTTAATACTATTACAGCTGATAATGTGATAGAACTGTTAAAAGAAGTAACTGATAGCCAACTTCGGGAAAAGATTATTGATCTAGCGGATAAATCTGGATCAAGTTCTTCAAAAACTTTTGAAAAACCCAGAAGCTTTGAATATCAGGCACCTTATTCTATTAAGGAAGTTCATAACCACCTAAATAATATGAATATTCCTTCAAGAGATTCCTCTTTCGATGATTTAAAATACGAAATTGAGAATCTTAAACAAGAGATTAAATCTTTAAAACAAAATCAAATGATTTGTGATCACAGGATATCTCAGGTGGAGAAATACAATTCTTTGACTGAGGCTTCCAGTGACAAAGGTAAAAGAGTGGTTTTGGATGAAGAACCACAAGAATTTCAGGATAAACTTAATACGGAAAATAATTCTTTTCTGGGTATGATGCAAGTTATAACTGCTCATAAGTGGTATGTTAAATGTACCATTTTAATTCACAATAGTTTTTCAATAACTGATGTTGCCATGATTGATAGTGGAGCTGATGTTAGTTGCATTCAAGAAGGATTAGTTCCTTCAAAATATTTTCAAAAAACTACGCACACAGTTAAATCTGCATCAGGTCATGCTTTAGATATAAAGTATAAACTGTCGAATGTTAGTATTTGCCAGAATAAAGTCGGCATCCTGCATTTCTTTTTCTTGGTTAAAAATCAGCTATATCCTCCAATTATTCTTGGAACGCCTTTTATAAATGTTATTTATCCTTTCACTCATATTGATGCAAAAGGATTTTCTACAGGCACTGATAATAGAAAAATCAGTTATACCTTCCTTACCGATCCAATATCTAAGGAAATCAGTGTTTTAATTGATATGAAGCAAAAGCATGTTGATACACTTCAATTGGAGTGTTTTAGTATGAATATATTCGATATTTTAAAATCTGTGAAAGTACAGGAAAAAATCAAATTGATTACTGAACAGCTTTCAGTTGATATTTGTGTTGATCATCCAAGCGCTTTTTGGGATAGAAAAAAGCATATAGTCACTCTTCCCTATGAAGAGAATTTTGTAGAGGATTATATTCTGACTAAGTCTCGACCTTGCCAGATGAATTCTGAACTGGTCGAATTTTGCAAAAAAGAAATTGATAATCTACTGCATAAAGGGCTAATAAAGCCTTCTACATCCCCTTGGTCTTGTACAGCTTTTTATGTTAATAACGCGGCTGAAAAATAAAGAGGTGTTCCCAGGTTGGTTATTAATTATAAGCCTCTAAATAAATATTTGAAATGGATTAGATATCCCATCCCCAATAAAAGGGATTTATTATCTAGATTATATGATGCTAACATATTTTCAAAATTTGATCTGAAGTTAGGATATTGGCAAATTCAGATTTTTGAAGAGCATTCATATAGAACTGCTTTCAATGTTCCCTTCGGGCAATATGAATGGAACGTGATGCCTTTGGGTATGAAAAATGCCCCATCTGAATTTCAAAAAATTATGAATGATATTTTTAATCCCCGTATGGATTTCATTATCGTTTATATTGATGATATTTTGGTTTATTCTAAAACCTTTGAAATGCATATTAAGCATTTAGACATCTTTAAAAAATTAGTAATTCAAAATGGTTTAGTTATATCAAAACCAAAAATGAGTTTATTTCAAACTGAGGTAAGATTTTTGGGTCATATTATCAGTCAAGGCAAGATAACGCCTATTCAAAGATCCATTGAATTTACTTCGAAATTTCCTGACATTATTACTGACAGGACGCAGTTACAGCGATTCTTAGGAAGCTTAAATTATATCTCGCCTTTTTATAAAAACTTGTCGCGAGATTTGGCTCCTCTTTATGATCGATTGAAAAAGGGTTACAAAGAACCTTGGTCTGACAGTCATACTGCTTTGGTAAAAAGTGTTAAACAAAGAGTAAATTCTCTTCCTTGTCTTACTCTTGCCAACCCTTCTTGGAAAAAGATTATTGAGACGGATGCGTCTAATATCGGTTATGGAGGGATTTTAAAACAAATTAATCCTCATGATAATACTGAATATTTGATTAGATTTCATTCTGGAAAATGGACCGAAGCTCAGAAAAAATATGCTACTGTGGTGGATGAAATGCTTACTATTGTCAAGTGTGTATTAAAATTTCAAGATGATTTATACAATCAAAAATTTTTGATAAAGACTGATGCTCAATCAGTTAAATTTATGTTCAATAAAGATTTTAAGCATGATGCTTCGAAATTAATCTTTGCCAGATGGCAGGCACAGTTGGCCCCTTTTTATTTTGAAATCCTTTATAAGAAAGGAAGTGAAAACTCCTTACCTGATTTCTCATCTAGAGAATATATTCAACCATGACTTTCTTTACTCGATGGTTAGGAGAAGAAGTGTTGATAACAGTTCTTAAGGTTCTTCCTTTTAATCAAGATATTGCTACTGTTATAATTGAGGAAATCATCTATCAAAAAATGATAGCAGGACATCCTTCCTATGAGTCAGAAATATTTGATGATGAAAGAGATTTAACAATTTATGAAGACTTATCAGATTAAAAATTGTTATATGTGCAGGATGGAATCCTCAAATTATAGAGGAAAAGGTAGAGGAAGAGGGGGAAGATCATCCCCAAATCAAAGATCATATTCACAAGCATCCTCATATGGATCTTCGTCATACAGCTCCCTAGTTATACAAATGGGAAAGAGAAGTCTGGTTAATGAAAAAATTACTCAGAGAACTTCTTCGATACATCTGGAAGATATTCTAGAAGATAATCCGTTGTATGCCCAGTTACAGGCATACTTGGGAAAACAAAAGAAAAGTGATACATTTGCAGATGTTGCCAGAGAGGAAAATCATGATATCAAATCCTATGAAAAAGTAGCAAAACGAGAAATGATATTTCTTGTTGAAAACTCTGAAATTCAGAGAAAAGAAGAACCCTGGAAGATATTCCAGAGGTATTTGATTAATGGATTATATTATCCGGGTGAGTCATACAAAACCCGTTCATACTATGAAACAATTCTGAAAGAAACAGGAAGTGCAGATTTCCAGCACTTTTCGGGGTATAGCTCGGATGAAAATGTTTATAACTTTTCAAAAATAATTATCAAACAGGTTATATCCATTGAAGAATGGGGAATATCCACTATGAAAGAAAGGCAGATAAGCCTTAATAAAACAAGGATGAATTTCACTTACTGGGATTATATCCAAGCATTTGATAAAGTACTATATTATAATAATGATAAACAAAAGCATACTTGATTTATCAAGATCTGTTCAAAGATATTTGAACGAACCATCCCAAATTGGTTTTTAGTATGGTGGTCAAAACATGGGCCAACGGTAAAGATTTTGCCAGAACCATTCGTAAAATTATACAAAGAATGGGCGAAGATTTCACCAAAACTGAACGAGTTATACGGTACAGATCATATCTGCTATTTAGAAAAAATTGATCAAATTTATTTCTTTATTGAATTCTCTATTCCCTGGATCCATAAATGGGCTCTAGAATTAGATTATACAGATGAACAGGTTCCCTGTTTATACAGAATTTTTTACAATAATTTCTGGGACAAATTAATGAAGCATGATCCCAAGACAAAAAATTTATTTGGTCAAGAACTTTTGGACAGCATTGCTGTAAAAATCCAAGAATACACAGACTTCCCTAGCAAGGAGTTGATAGATGACACTTCAGTCAGGCATATTGCCAGGAAAATCTCCTTTCAAGAAGGAGATAAAGATGAGATGATAAATAAGTATTTAGAGGAAGTAAAAAGAAATTTACTCTCCTCCATAAATCAATACGAGAAATCAGATGCTTCAATGAATAGTGAAGCAAGCAATGGTGATATCACACTGGACGCTCAGCCCGTAGAGTCAGATCATATGACAGAAGAAGCTTTGGTTAAAGCAGAAGCGTTGATACGAAGTCTGAGAGGAAAAGACAAATAAGGAAACAGCTAAGGACCTACCCATAGTAGAAATACTGTAGAGAAACCCAGATAAGGGACTAGAGGGACCCAGATAAGTGACCCAAACTTCTGTACAAAGATTCATTTTCCTTTTATAAATAGGCTAGTTTATTTTTGATGGAAGGAAGCTTTTTTGAGTTCAGTTTTCTTTTCTCTCTCTACTTGTAAACAATCTCTTGTATCATATTTCTAAAAATATAAAATCTTCAACTTTGAAGGCATCTGGTGGATTTCAACCGTAAAGGTATTAATTTTGTTTCTTATTATACTTTTTATCTCTGCTAGCTAGGACGATGTCCGGCTAAGTAATTTTATATCTATGTCGAATATCTAACTTTCGGGTTGTGTTAACTATGAAGATAACCTAGACTCAATCTAGGTATGAAAGAGCTTTCAGTTCCGGTCGTTTTGACTTGGTTTCGAGATGGTGGTACAGTCAAATCTTAACACTATTCGTGTTGGCTCCATCTAGCAAAGCCGGGGGAGTAAGTCCCGATAAATGGAGAAGAAAGGGCAATTTATTCCCAGTAAGAAACTGCTAGATACATGGGCTAAACTTGAATATGTATTCAGATCTTGACAGACCCTTTGCTCGGGTAAAAGGGGATTTAACCCTAGTTCATACAGTCATTAAAACTAGATGGAAATTCTCTTATACTTCAGTTGTATGTCCCTTGTACGGATACTTGTAGTTGCTAGATCTATGTTGTCATGGCGGATTACCACCCGATGACCAGATCCTGTAGTTATTCAATTTTAAAGTAAACTTCAATTTGAAACTTTAAAGTTTAAACATTAAAGTACTTTAAACTTTAAATTCAATTTTAAAGTAAACTTCAATTTGAAAGTTTAAAGTTTAAGCATTAAAGTGAACTTTAAAGTTTAAACTTTAAACTTTAAAATTCAATTTGAAACTTTAAAGTTTAAACTTTAAAGTTCTTATATTAGGCTAATATTAAAATAGTTGAAAATTAAATTTATAAAATGACTTGCATTAAATATAAGAGATTATTTTAAAAGAAAATCAAGGCGAATAGCCGTCTATTTATTCAAATAAATAAATTGTACAAATACAAATACTAGAAAGAATACATAATCTACGCAGCCACCTTCTAGGAAGGGTTCTGTTTGAACTAGATATTGAATATTATACTAATAATTGAATTTTTTTGAAAATCTTTTTGTAAATTTTGTATCATACTCCAAGAAACATTATTTGGAACTTGTATTTGTCGTTCTTCCTCCATTGCTTCCATGCCATCATCACTATTATCACCAAATATTTCATCTATTTTGTCTTCTATTTGGCTACTTAATAGTGGTAGTCCACCATTTCTTCTTTCGGCGTTGACCCAATCTCTAAACAACACTGATATTTTCAAACTATCTTTTGCTAATGAATATCGATGATCTCCAATCATAAATCTTGCTGCGTTGAAGGCTTGCTCCGAAGCGACCGAAGATGCTTGAATCGCTAGCACATCTCGAACAACCCTAACAAGGTTCGAAAATTGTTCTCCACGATTCTTCAACCATGTTAATAGTTGAGATGGTCCTTGATCATTCCTAATCTTTTCCCGTGCCTGGTTAATATATTCATCAAAATCATTATTAGTAGAGGATTCAAGACCAAGATAATCATCCATAAATTCATCTAAATCATCACTTTTAGGCTTACTAGATGGAGGTATTACTATTGGAGCATTTTTTTTCTATGGCTCTATATGTATTATATAAATCTCTAGCTTTTGTTATTATGCTTTTTTTACAATCTTCAACACTAGGAGTTTCATCAAATGTAATTTCTAAATTTGTATAAATATTTTCAACCATTCTTTCAACACCTTTTAATTTGTAATTTGGGTTGAATAAAGTAGCAGTCAAATAGATTTGCGGAATAGGAAAAAATTATTTTTTGAATTTTTCAATCATAAAAACATGTGATTCTGTAAACTTATCTTTTCCTTTATATTTTGCAAATTCAGATGAAATAGCACAAATATTTACTAAAACAGAAGAAATAGTTGGATAATATTGACCGGAAATAGCATTTGTTGCTTTATAAAAAACACTTACAAAATCAATAAGTTCTTTTGTATTTTCCCAATCTTCACAGCCAATTCTTAAATTTTGGTCCACATTATGAGCATTAAAAATTAATTGTATCGGCTCTTGATAAACATAAGCAACTTCAAGCATTTCAAATAAAGAATTCCATCTAGTGCATACTTCTTTTGGAACTTTTCTATATGCAAGTCCACATTCATTACAACGATTTTTAAATTATGTAATTCTAGCTTTTATTTTAGCTTTAAAAATCCAATTACAAGCAATTCTAATTTTTTCACAAGAAATTCCAAATTGAGAAATACCATCTTTTACTATCAAATTATAAACATGTGCAGCACACTTAATATGAAAAGCATCATTATCAATTGGACAAAGTCTACATTTTAGATAATCAATTGCTTTTAAGTTATTAGAAGCATTATCTAAAGTGACACTTATATTTTATCACATATTCCATAAAATTGTAAAATACTACCTATTTTTGAGGATATATAAGAACCAGTTTTATTTTCTTCAACATATTTATAGGCTAATATTCGTTTTTGCATGCTCCAATCATAGTCAATCCAATGAACAGTAACAGTAAAATAATCATTACCATTAGCACTGCATCCCATATCAGAAGTAATTGATAATCTACCATAAAAATAAACAAATAAACAACGAAGAAAATGACAATATTCTTTTTGATATTTAAAAAGATCACTTTTAATTGCATTTCTTGGAATACCTTCATAATTTGGGTTATACAATTCCCGAATATAATGAATAAAACCAGGATGTGAAGGAAATGAAAAAGGCAAACCACAAACAGCAACTATTTTAGCTAATTCTCTACGATCTTTTTCTTTACTATATGTGCGGTGTGTGCTTGGGCTAGCCGGGTTAGTCATATTTAACACACTTTAAACCATATTAGAACCTTCAGGTGCTACAGAATTTTCAGTTATGGGTATTCCCTTTCTATTAGCCCTTTCGATATCATCTAGGCGAACAAAGTAGTTATTACACTTTCTCAAATGTGTTCTTAGCCGTCCCGTTCCCCCATGCGTTCCCGTAGTCAAATGATTCATGACTCTTTTACATTTCATGCAAGTAGCAGTAGTTTTTTCCTCATTTTGTGTCAAATATTTCCAAACTAAAGGGGGGATATCATTTTATTCCGGTAAATCGGTAACCGGACTAGTAGGAGTAGGGGTCTCCGTCTCATCATCATTTTCCTCTTCTATTCCTAGTTCCTCCTCTAATTCTTCTTCTAAATTAGTAAAACATCTATTTAATGTCTCATGATCTAATTCAGTTTCAGAATTTAATTCAATAATATTTGGTCGTGAACTAAAAGAAGTTTCATCAACATGAGTATAATCATTAATATTAATACTAAATCTAGGTGGCAAATGTTTAAAAATAGAACTACTAGTTCCTCCCCGAGAATTTTTTTTCTAGACATTGGTCTTTTACCACTATTTTTTCCGAATTCATGTTTAAGTTTAAAATAATTAAATATTAAGAAAAACAAGCAAGATAAATATAACAAAAAAAATAAAGTAACTTAAATAAATAAATAAAGAAATTAAAGTTGGAACGAATGTACGAAATGTCTACGTAAAAGTAGACGTATAACCAAAAGCTGAAATTGAGAGATGCCAATTTGAAGCTTGCAATTTACTTCAAAAAAATCTCCGAAATCGAAACTCCAAGTCTCCAACAAATCAATAGCACAAAATAAAAATTATGAGAGATTGAGAATTAGAGATTTTGTAAGATGTTAAATTGTTAATGTAATAGTTTGTGAAATTTGTGAGTTAAATGAAAGAAAATAGGATATATTTATAGTATTAAGGGGTTAGAGAGGGGGGTAGGGGGTAGGGACCTAGGGGGTCTTGTTTGGGCCTTGGGGGTGGGGGGCTAATTTTCAGCCGTTATTGAGCCCCACCCCAACGGATACATCAATATTTACAGCCCAAGTTGGGCTGCCCAACGTTACAATTTAAAAATAAATAATTCAAAAGTGACCGTTGAAACCGGTCTGGAACCGGGTCTACCGAAATCGGATCGACAGGGTAAAAACCCGGGTTTCGTTTCAGTGCATGTACCAGTACCCTATCCGACCGGTTCCTTACTGGTTCAACCAGTACCAGATATACCAGAACGGGAACCGGACCGGGAATAAATAGGTCCAATTACCAGCCTTACTAATAGTTAAACTAAAAAGACCTCAAATGAGTGGAAATCTACCACTCATCAATCATCAATCCAAGAGTAATCCAGTGGCTCGCCCTCAGATGTGGAAGAAGAGGACGTACTTTCATCAATTAACTGTCTTTTCCCTATGTTTAGAGAGGTGCTAGTGGCCTTCTTTCTTTCTTTCTCGCTCACACGTTGAGAAGTACGTGGAGGGGTTTGTTGTTGCTCATTCGGCTCAGAAATTACCACCCCCTTTTGTTTCTTTTAGGGAGGCGGATGAGGAGAACCTGAAGAAATGTTCCTCCTCAAGGAGTTTGGGTCTAGCCATACCTGCATTACATAACAACCCACAACATAGATTGGGTAAAGGGTTAGTTGAAAATTAATCACAAAGAAAACTTAGCAAAAAAATATTCTGGTGCTCGCCAACCAGCTCGGCAAGCTTAGAAGAGCTCGCCGAAAGTGACACCAGCTAAACAGGCAAAAGCAAAGCACACAGGGCGAGGTCATTACCAGCTTGGTGACTCACCGAGTTGGTTCAGCGAGCTAAGAGAAGCTCGACGAAAGTGAAAGAACTCAGCCTTATAATTCATGACCCAAAGGGCGATCAAGGGCTTACTCGATGATTCGTCGAATTGCCTTTGCAGGCCGATGGAGCTAGCCGAACTAGAAAATTTCAGCCGTTTGCCCAAATTTTAAAATCAAGAAAAAAATTCACACAATGACCAACACCCACTCACATTTACAAGCTACCCAACACTTTATTCTATCCTGGGTACTCAGACTCTCCCTCCCCCCCCCCCCCAATTTCAACAAAATATCGAAAAATTAATGATTTGCCCTTAAGAATGATGTCACCCAATCTATCATTGAGCAAATTCAAGCCTATTCGTTGACTACAGGCTAATCAGACTTCACCCATACTAAATACACACAAAACCCATTAATTATAATGATTAATATCCAACCAATAACCATTAACAACCAATTTCAACACAAAGGACTTAAATCAACAAGTAATAAAGCATGGGTAACAACTATTATCATATTTAAACACAAACCCACATGCTACATCACATCTAATCATTAAAATCACTACACAAAAGATCATTAATCACACAATGCTATAAAAAACAAGAATCTAAATCGAAAACCAACCTTAGAAGAAAGCGAGAAAGGGGACTAGGGTTTTGGGGTAGCTTTAATCCACAACTATGCACTCCATGAAAAAAAATTACAGCAACAAGGTATGAAAAGTACTAAAGTCTATGTATCAAAAGTTTAGGAAAAGTAAAAATCTAAAAATTTCAAAAGATCAATATTTAAAGGGTTAAAGACCCTTGGTGTTCTGGCTTCAGGCATGTTCGGCGAACTACTGAAGGTATTCAGTCAGTCGCTAAAGGAGATCCAGCTCGCCAACTAAGCATGTTCAAATGCCCCAACGTGAAGTTCAAATTGAATGGAACCAAATCCCATGTCTGATTTCAAACTAGAGCATCTAATTCAGATTTCATAGCTTTTCTCCAATGAGGATGAGGGTGGGCTTGCCTGTATGTGGTAGGAATGAATGTTGGGGAGGATTAGACAGTGACATTTAATTGTTTTGGTTTAAGACTGTTGGTCTTAGAACGGGTGACCATGGGATGTGGAGGTGGTTTGGGGTAGAAGGAACTTGTGGTATAGATAGATTGGAAACATGTGTGTGTTGTGAAGTGAGAGGCTCAAATGGTGAAGTGTGTGTTGGTTGTAACACGAAAGATTGAGGGTGAGAGGTTCGTCGTTGATAAGTGAGTAAGGGGCAATTTTGAAAAGGTGTAGAATCTAACAGGAAAGGTGTGGTAGTCTAGGTCGAAGAAGACTGTTGGGGTGCTGAAATTAAAGGCATTGATGAGTAAGTATGAATCAGCAATGGAGATTGGAAATTACCTGAGTTGATGGAAGCGCCGGGGATTGCAAAGGAGGGCGAGAGTGAACGCGTGGGTAGCTTATAACAAAAATTTGAATCCAAACATTTATCCTTTACAGGTTTCTTCACAAAACAGTTTTCCCAAGATACAACAATTGTGTTTTTATTCTTCATGTTAGTAAACAGATTTTCAAAAAGAAAATTGTCTTCCAAAAATAGAACAATGTCTAGATCAATAAACATTTGAATTTATAGGATCAAAACATTGGCGGCGATAATATTTATTTGAAAATCCTAAATAAACACATGGAGTTGAATGGGGCTCTAATTTATTCCTAGCATGAGGTTTGAGCCATGGGTAGCATAGACAACCGAAAACTTTAATGGAATCATATTTGGGTGCATCTTGAAATAGAATCTCATCATATGGACACTTATGTTTTAAAGTTAGCATGATTATTCTATTTATAAGATAGACGGCATGATGACAAGCAAAACTCCAAAGTGATGATGGTAATGAAGCTTGATGTAACAAAGTTCTAGCAGTCTCAATAACATTTCTATGTCGATGTTCAACCAAAGCTACTCGTTGTGGTGTACATGGAGGTGAAACTAAGTGTTCAATGCCTTGTGTTTTTAGATATGATGACAAACTTTGAATTCACCACCACCATCCATTTATAGGGATAAGATTTTTGTTTGAAAACCTTTTTCAAGCAATGGATCCAAGGCTTGAAAAATGTCCAAGACTTCCGATTTTGATTTTAGAGTGAACAACCACATGTATTTAGAGAATTGATCAATGAATAGGACATAATATCTTTTTTTATCAATTGACAAAACAGGCGAAGGACCCATAAATCACTATAAAGAATCTGCAATGGCCCTTTACTTTGCAAGAAATTTTCAGAAAATGTCAACCTGTGTATTTTATTTGAAAACATGAATTACAACTTGAAAGTTTTCTAGAATGAGAAACAGGAATGGAAAATCTATGCAGAATCTTATTCAAAACATGATGATTAGGATGTCATAAGTGTCGATACCACATGTTGAGAGGAACAACCACATTACAGTGAGGAGAACTTTGTGTGCTGCCCGGGGGCCACTCATACAATGCATCTCTATTCATCCCGCGTAGCAGCAGCACCCCGTACTCAGATCCTTCACAAAGTAATCAAAAGGGAAAAATTCAATGGATGTCAGATTATCTTGACAAAATTTTGAGACAGAAATAAGTTTGCTTTTTATGGCAGGAGAGCATAGAGTGTTAAGTAATTTGAAATCATAGTTCAATGCACTTAAGTTAGCATTACCAGTATGGGTAATTGGGATGGTGTTACCATTTCCAATTTCTATCTCTCCATGCAATGGTAGTCATGCATAGTAGCTAAACTCTAAGCATCAGAAGTAATGTGATGAGTTGCCCCACTACTAACAATCCAAGGGGCTTATTGTTGATTAAGGCTACTGGCAAAGTTGGCTTGGGCTTGCAGATTGTTGTGTGACTGAGAACGACAGACATTGGCTGAGTGCCCGGGACAATCACAAAGTTGACAGCGCAGATTGTTACCAGATGATGGTTGTGATTGATTTTGTCGTGTACGCCATGGTTGTGAATGCAAGCGTTGATTATTTGCTACATTGTTACCCTGACGCCTATTGTTATTATTGGCATTGTTCTGAGGAGTTGCAGATGTTCTTTGTGCTATGAAAATAGTGATTGTAGGCGGCTATGGTTTCATAGCCTCATTATGTCTGAGAAAGAGCTCATGGTTGAGTAGCTTTTCATACAATTCTTTGTAGGAGATGGTGGAATCTCTTGCACAGACTGGACGAGGATTTGCTCCCTCTTTCAGTAAGTCTTCTTCTTTAGTAAGAAGAGTACTGCCTAAAGCAATGTGAGTTAAAGTGTCTATATGGGAACCGGCCGTAAACTTCTTTTCTGGTGTAGATCCCCTTCCTTATGAATCAGTTCCCCGGGTACAAGGAATGGGTGCTCCTAATGTCTTTTCTCTCTTTCGGGGATAACAGGCTGATGACTCCCAAGAGCTCTTATCGACGGAGTCGTTTGGCACCTCGATGTCGACTCATCACATCCTGGGAAAGAGAAGAAAAGAACCAATGACATCATCCCAAGCCGATTGCTTCTCTCGAGATAGTAGTGAGGAAGGAAAGTGCTTTGTCTTATTAAGAAGCATATAAACGACATACTAAGCAGAAGCGCGTAGACTCAAAAGAAGGGAGAGGGGCGTTCAGCCACTTGACTGGAATGACTGAACTCTTGGCCTTACGAGACGCAGGCAACTTTGCTATTCAAAGGGATAGAAGTAAGAAAATGTTGCTAAGTTGTAAGTAAGCATTGGTAGGAGCGGCGGGATGATGATGAGTATATAAATCAATAAAGACCAAAAAAGAAGAAATGGCAAGATAAATTGAGCCTGGTCTGGGATCGAGAATTTTCCCTATAATATAAAAACTACGAGTAGAAGGGCTCATCCAAGAAGTTTTTCATCAGATCATCTTGGATGTTTACTGATTCTATTCTTCTGGATGCGATCTACATTCATCAAGCTCGTAAACTCTCAATTGACCGTATAAAATGAATATTCATCAAATTTCCTATTTTTCGATTTGTTCTTTCGTTGATGGGGCCTTAAAACAAAATGAAAAATAGGAAAAATGATTCATTCTCCTTTCTAAGAGGAGTAGGATATTTTTTGTAGGCTTCATGAAAGCAAGAAAGGAAGCAAGTTTAGCGAACATAGAGATGGAAAGAGATGGATTTGGCCCTGCAGTGGTAGAACCTCGTGAACCAGTCATACTGCTTGACTTGCCTTTCTTCTCTTATGATATTTATGATATTGATATAAGTCGAGCCTTCGCTATTGCCTATAAACTACTCTTGCAAAGTCATTCGTATAACCTTTCTTCCAGTCGAATAGATTATATGAAAGCAAAGCCAAGAGGCGATACTGGCATCGATCTTCTCGTTCCATGAGGAAAAGGTCCAGAATGGCCTATTTTCATGTCTAAATTGGGAGTTTATGGGCTCTGTAGGGTCTCCATCTATAGGCTCACTAAAGATACTAAAAAAAAGGAATTCTCTAGGCCTTCAGAACAAAGGCGATTATGTTCAAGCTTCAGACGATCTGGCTAATTCCAACTTTTTTTTTTGAGCCCTTTTTCGTTTGTGCATCTTTCTCCCATACTTTCCGTTGGTCAACCACCAACTAAAGCAGAAATTTCATGAAATTCGGATCCAAGTCCATTGAGAATTTTAACTATCAGTTTCGGGTTAGATACTGGTGCTCCACCAGTTGCAAGTTCATCACACAGTGATCTAACTTGATGGAGATAGTACGCAAAAGAAAGAGTGTCTTTGGTAACACGATCCAGTTGATCACGCAAACTAAAGATTCATATTTGATGCTTGCTTGCATAAGCAGTATGCAGAGCATCACAGGCAGCTTTTGTAGTGGCAGCAATTACTACAGTGGCAGCAAGAGTTGGTTTAACAGAGGCCAAGAGATCATTTTGGATTAACTGATCTTGACAAAACCAAACAAGAAATGTAGGATTCTCGATTTCTTGGTTGTTTTGAGATAGCGTCGTGCAAGAAGGAGGAGGAATAGATCCATCGAGATGACCATAGACATTGTGACCATGCATAAGCATTGACACTTGAGCTTTCCACAGGGAGAAGTTGTAGCTGCCAGCTAATTTGATGGGTAATTGCGTGAAAGAATTGAATTGAACTATCATGGTGTTGTTAGCATCAGAATTGACTATAGAAACGTTGGGGGTCATTTCAGCTGATGAAAGTGTGAGTTATCACAGAATGGACTCGTGAAGTTAGAGCCGCTCAATATCATAAAGAGTGAAGCAATATTAAGAATGAAACTAAAATGTAGGAAAATATCTTCACTTGTTATTATTAATTACTATGAGACTCCGGAAATAACAATACCCGTACCATACACTCGAAAAATGGATCAATCAACTCAAAAACCTAATTCCAAAAATGAGGTTTGAATCTGAAAATCTTTACTAGAAAATGTTACCCAACGCATTTGGAACTCATTGGTGAAAACCATTTCGGAAAAGGAGTTAAAATTAGTTCACAATCACCATTTTAGTTTAGAAATCAAGTTCTTGAAAAACCTTGCCATTTGCCTATCAAAATCTCACGTTTTGATGTTAAAATCCATAAATGATTAATGAAAAATGAAGTTTTAGGGTCACAAAAACTTACCCAAATGATTTAGCACAGGAAATCTCTTCAAAATCGTCTCCAAGGGTTTTAAAAAGCTCAAAGAGGGGAAAAGTGGCTAAAACCCTGAAAATAGCAAGCATAAACCCCCCTTTGATGTCGCAAAAGCAAACCTCGAAAAAGAAACTGGCCTTCGCGATTGCGAACCAGTCTTTATTGAAGTGAAGGTCGCGATCGTAACACCCCCATAGAGAAAGCAAATGTCATGGGACCTGACCCCTTCGCGAACGCGGAAATGGCTTCGCTTAAGTGATGTACGCTAAAGCGATCCATCCCTCGCTAAAGCGGAGTACACAGACGCCAAAAAATTAGCCAACTCAAAAATCATCAAAAGGACCCATGAGATTCGTTCGGAATTTCATACACACAAATCATATATGCAAATTTACTAAAATCAACGTTCTGGACACAATGAAATTATTGAAACACAAATCTGAGGTCTCCTTGACCCGAAACTCGTGAAAGTCACAAGAAAGGAACATAATGCATCGAAAATATGTTTACAACATTCAACGAACAGAGCATATCCAACAATATCATGTATGCATAGAAAATATAATAAGCTACTAATTTTTTTCTTTTGATATTTTTACATTTTTCTAGAAAAAACTGAGATTTATATTGTCTTTGCTTCAGGCTTATGACATTCATGAGTTTTGAAATTTGACGTTTCTGAAAATGTATGTTGTAGGGGAGAGGAAAGTGATTAACTTTGAGTACGAGAATTACTATAACCGATGAAGCTGCTAAAGGAAAATATTAGTGTCTTATGATTGATCTAAGCTTTTAATATTAAGTAGGCGTTTGGCAATGCGATATCATATCATGAGATGAAATCAGCATTTGGATATACGATTCACGCTGATTTCATCTCATGAGATGAAATTCCAAATTCTCCAAAAAATCATGATTTTGGGAATTTCATATCATGATTTGGGATTTTCTAAATACAAAAATTGACCCACAAGATTATATTTTGTAAAAAAAAACCATATTTATATCTACTAGCCATTTGTTTCATATGTAATAAAATTTATAATTCATATAATTACTTTTAAACTGTTTATATCTCATATAACAAGTATTCTCGCCAAAATAAAAAATTACTTCAAATTAATTTTTAATTTACCATTTATATTCACCAAATTCATGATTTTTTGATCAAATTTATTACTATTTCATTCAAATCATTGTTTAATGATTTATTTTTAATCATTATATTGAGTGGACAAGATTAACCACTGTGACATTAATTGAAAAACAATTTTCTTAGCTATTAACAACTTAACACTACAACTTGTGTTTAATTTTTTTTTATTGAATTAAGGTTTAATCAATAAATGTTGTATTTTTTAGCATAATTTTATGATAGTGTATTATGCAATTTTATTTTTTTAATACTTATTTGATAAGATTGAATAAAGAAGTGAGACAATTTTAATAATTTTACAACTTATGAAATTTTTATGTTTATGTGAAAATATACATTATAAAAAGTTCAAATGGCATATTCAAACAAAATTTCAACTTCATCTCATGATTTCATATTATAATTTTATATCGCATGGCTGAACGGCCCGAAGTGATTGTGGAGCTGGTAAGATCGAGGAGGAGGATAATGATGCTATTGGTGAGGTCTTAACACAAATTCCTATAGTTATAGTAAAGACCTATGTTTCTATAGAAAAAGTTTTCTGGTGTCAAGTGTCATGTAATATATATATATATATATATATATTGCCTGATTAATTTGGTCTTACAATAAAAATTTAACCAGTTTGATTAATTCTGTTCATTTTTTTTTTGACGGATGTTTCTTTTATAAGAAATCAGTTTCTCTTTCTCCGTTTTAATCAGGTACTAAATCATTTTAATATCCTAAGAAGGGTTTAAAATAGCAATTAATATTAAAACGGTACTAGCTAATCACCACATGAGCAAATTCTTTGATAAAATCCCACATTTTTTTCCTTTCAAAGTTTAAATGGAAGCTCTTTGTATTGTCTGTGTAAGAATACATGTGTCTTAGTCAAGATTATCCTTGGCATTTTTATATGTTTCTAAACATTGTGTATATAGTGAACGATATATATTGAGCTTCCTCTAACTTGCTTTTTGTAGAATTTGAATTTGAATTTGCAGCACGGATAAATTTACTAATTTAATAATATTTTAATACATTCTACCAAAGGATGTTTAAAAAACTGGTTAGAAGGAGTATTTGTTTAGTGGTAAAAATTAGCTGATAGGTCAAATCAAAGGGATGAGTAGCACAATTAATCCAATTGAAAAGAAAAAGTAGTAAAGAAAAGCAGGGAAGTAGTACAAAATATTTGCATAAATCAGAGAAAAACCAAACAAGATGAGTAAAAAAGCAATATTTGAAAATCATATCCCTGTCCTGCACATCTTTCTATGTTATGTTTGGCTTTCGGTCTCGAGACAGTGACACCAGCTAACCTATAACCCCTAATGCCTACGTGTAAATGACCCCTCTCTGTCAAATCTCCACTTGCTTTTTTCTACTTTTTCCACGTGTTAACAATAAAACTATCAATATATTACTTTCATCGTCACATTTTATATAAATTAATTTAACTCACTACGAAATTTTAAAAAATAAAGAAAGATTTTTAAACTTATAATCTAAAATAAGTGATAGATATTTGTGTGACTATAAATCATTTATTCAATACAAATATATATTTTAAAATTAAACTATTAATTAATTTAAAAATAAGTCATTTTTCTAGAACTAGCTAAAAATGAAAGTAAGTCCGGTAAAGTGAGACAGAGGGAGTAATATCTCTTTACTTTCGTTTCTTAACTAGAAGAGTGGTGCGACTCCACAAGATTGATTAAAAAAAAAATCAATATCGAAATAGGGAAGCAAATTGATTTAATACTTGATAGAGTTCTCTTGAATTGAGGAATAAAGTTGTGCAAAAATTTTCCAAATATCGATCAAGTGATCATTTGTTTGCGACAATTTGAACTTTGGAACATTTTTTTTTTTCTCTCAACTTTGAGAGGTCCTAGCTGCGTGACTTGTAAGGTGGAGAAACATTTTATTCTTCCGAGTGATCTCACTAAAATGGACAGACGCATGCTATATAATATATATACTTTGATGGATATATGGGATAAATCTAAAGAATAAAATGAAACATGATAAAAATGGAGTGAAACATTTAGTCACAAAAAGGCAAAAAGAACACATGAACCATCTGAATCTAAGCCATACGAAATTCACTTCCCATGTGTTATTTTGCACTCACCAAAAAACAAATATTTTTAAGTGGTTAAAAATTTGAGTTGATATCTTTAGGATAACCAATGAGTCGAATTTACGCTTCTCCAGTGCACCAGCAAGCATAAACAATAACAAGTTTTTTGGTAGGAAGTATAATTAATATAGTACTTGGATTAAAATTTAATTCAAACACACCTAATATATGAATAACTTAATAAACCATATGTGGACTTATCTAATAGTGATACCGGGATAAGGCAACAAAATGACTGAACTCTCCGTCAATTTCTTTTCACAGTCTTCAGAATTGCATTTCATTTACTCCATGGAATACAAATTATAATCTTTTGGACTTCACCAGTAAGAGGAAGCAAATGTCTATTATTATTTAGGATGAAACTCGCCAGATTCTTGTCTTGTGTAAAGGAGCTGACAGGTCTTTCTTTCGTTACCCTTTTTAATTCTCAATTGTCTCTCTTGCATCTCTCCAAGTTAATGGTGATTCAAGAGTCATTCTGCTATAAAATATACGTTAATTTGAATGTGCTGTTGTCTGTATGAAGTACGAAATATCATAAGGGGTGAATTTTATTTGCTTGCGTTATTTGTTAAGTTTATCAAAGTGGCATATGGCTACCTGTCTTATTTAAATTTTAAATTAAATGTTGTCTATTTGAATTATATAGCATTGTCTATGATAGATTTGTAAAGAAAATGTCTCAAGTTTTATATATTTGTGTTTTAGGTACTTTGCTTCAACTTCGGACAAAATATGAATGAATTTCACCCATATAAAATTTTAAACACCACATATCTAAAATTATTCCGTGTTGATAAACTTATATAAATTATGATATAACTTAATTGTTTTTCTTCTTTATTAGAATTTAGACATGAACATGAAAATATGCCATAATGCTATACATGAAATAGAAAATCACATAATAATTCAAGGGTATAATTGGAAATAAGTTTCTTAAAGAGTTTTAAACCAAACACAAGATTAAATAGGAAGCAATGAACCAAACACTTGATAAAAAATAATATTTGCATTACTTATCCCTGTATTATTTATCCATGCATTACCAAACGACCCTAAGGACCCGTTTGGCCCCAAAAAAAACATGGGAAAACTTGGGGAAATTTTGGGAAAAACTTGGAAAGTGATGTTTGGTCATATAACTTGGCAAATATATTTGCCAAATATCTCAAGTTTCCAAATATTAAAAAAAAATTAGTATTTGGGCCAAATTCTAATACTTGGGAATTTTAAAAAATTCAAAAATTACTCCAAACTTTTTATATTTTATAAAAAAATACCCATTATTTATTAATTCCAACTAATATTTGTTACTACCTCCTCCGGAAAAGTTCGAGTTCTAATTTGAGTGACAAAATTAAAAAAAAAAGAACAATTTGTTTTAATGGGTTATAATTATAGTTGAATTAGTGACAAATTTAAGTATGTGATTAATGAATTGCTCTTGTATATATTGTTATTTTGTTGTTGTTGATTGTTATCAATTATGTTATAAGGTTATTTTTTTAATGAAACATATTCACTATAAGTAGATAGTACAAATTTATGGATATTTTTAATAGTTTTTAGAATTTATGGGTATAAATTATATTTTTTGAAATAGTCAAATATTCTTGGGAAAACTTAGGGCCAAACACATGATGTAATTTCACCAAAAACTTGGCTCAAATATTATTTGCCAAGAATAGGCGGAATGACCTGAAAGATCCTTATATTTGGCTCGGATTGTCATTTGGACCCTTTTATTCATGACTTTGCCAATTGAATACTTAAATTCAATGAAACACAATATTTTAAACTTCTCTAACCATTGACCAATCCTATGTGATAACTTAATAGTCGAGGTGGAACAAACGTGTGATCTCACACGTTAAAGGAGCGTGAACAGAAAAAAATTGAGACTAAAACTAATTAAAACAAAAAGGGAAAATAAATAAAAAGACAAATAAATAAAAACAAAATTTGTCAGGTCGGTCTTCTTTTCCCCAATTTCTTTTCTCTTCCTACCCATGACCACTACCGTTCTTCCCCCAACCAGTGCCCATTTTTCTTTCTTGCTCCCTTTCCCCATTTTCATAATCTTTGATATGTTTACAAAAATATTTCAGAAATCGTTTCTAGAAGTAGCTGCTTCAGTCTTTGTGAGATAAAAATATATGAAGAGAAGCTATTGGTTGAACAGGAGATGACAGAGATCTGATTATTTTGGAGAGTGAGAAATGATTGTTGTATGTTTTTGTGAAATTAAGTGGAACGTGTATATATATATTAGAACATATTAAGATATTTTAGTTTAGTTCGTTGGCATTAATGGAGGAAATGGATTCACAATAGTTCAAGTGGTGGATGAAGACCTTGGTAAAGAAATATATGGTGAAAAATTGTGAACGATGAAAACTTGGAGACCAGTGATAATTTTTAGTTATTTAAGGTAGTGATAACCAGTAAGGTATAAGGATGTAAGATTGTCATGGTGTCTTTGGTGAAAAAAAATGGAGGGAGATGGCCAAGGATAAAGCTAGTGAGGAAGAAATGGAGTGAAAAAGGAAAAAAAAATGAAAATTTTAAATAAAGTAAAAAGGAAAAAATTTTAAAATTTTAAAATTTTAAAATAAAGTAAAAATAAGTGATGTGTCACTAAAAGTCTGATGTGGATCCTGACATGTTATTTTTGTTGTGTGTTTGAAGTGTGCGCAAAGTCAAAAGGGTTCAAAAAATTGTGTTACATTGAGTTTAAATGTTCATTCGGCAAAGTCGCGAGTAAAAGAATTCAGTTGACAATCCGAATCTAGTATAAAGGTCTTCCGGGTCATTTTGCCGTCAAGAATATTTGAAAACTTGGGGCCAAACGCTAAGTAAATGCATATTTTCACAAGAGGAAGAATATTATCAATGCTCTATATTAATGGTAAGACACATGAGAGGTCAAAGTTACTTACTGGTATTAGCAGTACCGTCGCACCAAACCCCAATAGCTGTGAATCCTCATTTTTTCAGATATACCTTATTCTCAAGATCCACTTGATAATAGATTTGAAAATACCAATCTAATTGCAAAATGAACCTTCTGGAATATGGGAATTTTCACACTTGGATTCATACTAAAGAAAAATGTATCCATGTTCTTGGCTGTTAAAGGGGTATAACATGGTGCGACATGTAATCAATGTCTTTCTCTTCCAAAGAAAGTCTCGCCTTCCGGCTGTCCAAGAAAAAAGTATGATGGTATAGCTGCATTGTATTATCAAACATAGAACGTCAAGAATAGCCAAATGCAACAACACTGACATGGAAGCAGCAATGTAAAAAATTGAAAACAACATTTCTTCTTACGGGACTTCATGAAGATGGGAGAAAACTAAGTTTGATAAATCGTATGAAGATTGTTAGGAACAAAATGGAAGACAATAGACCTAGATAGTCACAAAATAAAGAAAACCATTCTAATTAACATTGATCAAATTCACTATGATCCATACACTCTTAGGGTGTGTTTGGTATGAAGGAAAATGATTGTCACACCCCTTTTTTCCAAAATGACAGTTTTGAAAAAGAGAGTTTTTCCAATTAAAGTGACATTTTGAAAAGGGATTATTTATTTTACAGAATCGCTACTTGGAATTGTGTCTTGGTATGTTATTTTTTCTTTCTCCCGCATGTTTCTGGGTTTTTTTTTTGTGTTTGTTTGGAAGTGTGTTGCTGTTGTGGAAAATCTGTCCACATTTTTTTTGGTATGTCGTATATATATGTAGTGTAATTGTATGTTTGTTGGTGTAGTATAGGTGGGTATGGTGAGGTGGGTAGGAAATGGGGGGAGTGATAGTGGGTTAGTGGTAGGTGTATTAGGGTGTAGTGGGGTGGAAAGGTTAGTTTAGATTATTAATTATTTATTTCTTAATAATTAATATAATACAATATAATATAAGAATATTATTAACTATTTTTTAACTAATAATAAATTATAATTAATAAATACTAGCTTATTTATTAAACTAAAATTAAAAGAAACCTGTGTCTTTTTATAAATTTTCTTTTCTTTAAAACAAAACTTAAACTACTACTGCAACTCTATATATTTATTTTATTTTAGTTTTCAAATTATATTAAAATTAACTTACTAAATTAAGGTAAATCAAAATATTTAGTTTAGATATAAAACAAATATTTACAAAAAACAATAGTGTAACACTTTAGGTTCGGTCAAAACTTACGTGTCAACAGTTTGCCTCTCTTTGACTGGAAACACGAAGAGTTTTCAGACAAAGAAGTAGACAACGAGACAAGTATTGACCCGAATCTCATTTGAAAGAAAAATATGCGACCGAGTCCTTGTTTTGTACAGCCTACATATCCCGGGTTATAAGGGAATCAGGTCACGTGTAGTTCAAAGAGATGAAGTGATGAGTTGGAAGTTAAGTGAGGTTCCATCGAGGCTTTAGTTCGCGGCTCTTGTTTCTATATGAAAATGAAAGACAAAAAATTAAAAGAATACAAGTACAAGATCCTATCTATGTAGCTTCTCTAGAATCTTGACTTTGGTCCTCATGTTTCTCGAGTTGTGAGGTATTGATTTTCATCTCGAGTGCGTTCGAAGGTAAATGCCTTTCTCTAGATAGACTCCTTCTACTCGGACTTGGATATTGACCTTGTTCATAATATGTGTTCCTGCTACTTCAATTGAAATGGGCTTGAAAGTTGACTCCCTTTAAGGTAGGATCCTGAGCTTGAAAATGGATTGACCTTATTCTACAAGCGGATCCCTGAAATTAAAACAAACAAAAAAGTAATAGCACAAAATTTTGCCCTAGTTTATAGTAAAGAAAATTTTGTGAGAAAAATAAAAGATAGTGCATAGCTTTGAATCGAGACTCTGAATGACTCGAGCTTTGTTGCGATGCATTCTTCAGTTGGCTTCTGAATGTTTAAATCAACTCCCCTTCACATGATGATACAATTAAATTAAATTACTCTAGTCTAAGTCCCATTGTCCAGGAGGGTCCTGCTAATCCCCTTCTGTAGGAGGGTCCTGCTAATCCCATTGTCCAGAAGGGTCCTGCTAATCCCATTATGTAGGAGGGTCCTGCTAATCCCATTGTCCAGGAGGATCCTGCTAATCCCATTGTCCAAGAGGATCCTGCTAATCCTATTATGTAGGAGGGTCCCGCTAAACAAAATCACATTATGTAGGAGGGTCCTGCTAGTTTAAATCATCAAATACAATCACCACAACATTTTTTTTGCCCCAGTTTGCCCTAGAAATTTTGTGAATTATTAGACACGGTAAAATAAATAAAATAAACGATCTCAGACTAGGAAGTGTTTATCCTAGGAGAAAATAAAAATAACAATCTATGCAAGCATAAAAAAATGGTGAAAGATTTTTATTGTACCTCTGTTAGAAAATTTTAACTCGTGAAACAACGTTTATTTAAGTAAGAAAGTCTCCTGTTTAAAATAAAAATAATAAATAAAAAATTGTAAGTTTTAAAATGGTGGTCGATTTGTGGTCTTGGCTTTGAGAATGATTGCTCCGGGTTTTGCCATGTGTGAAGCTAATTTCAGCTTGGATAGACTATTTTTGTTTGCTAGTCAGCTCATCTCGATAATCTTGAAGATGTCTCTAGTTATTCAGAATTTCAAACTTCACATTTGTTATATTTCTTCCACCCTCCAACAATCATTGACTCTTGTATTCATATAAATTCTCAAAATTTGTCAATTGTTGACAAGTTACTATACATATCACTATTTCTTGAACACATGTCACATTTGATGTGTTGGCCAAACTTTGCTTGGTGCAATTGAAGAGATGGTAGCAATTTTGAAATCATTTTTTGCTTGTTTTAATGAAGACTAACTCAAGGAAAACTGCAAATCAAATTGAGCGACACAAAATAAGAAGAAATATATTGGAGCCTTTCGAGAGAATATAAAAATAAAAATAAAAATAAAAAAATAAAAAAATCCCTTTAAGAGTGGTGGTCAATTCTAATGATCATGACATGCATTTTGGGCTAAATGGTCTGATCAGTCAAATCCATCTAAACTTCATCTTTGTGAAACTTTCAACTTTTGAAGTCAGATTTCTATAATTCAACTTTTGCACTAAATTCATGACTCACATTGGACTTGTGGTGCCTCGAAAGATTATCATTAACAAGTTTCTCTCATTTTGGTTGTCTCTCACTCACTATCGCCTCATGGTGTCCTGAGGGTTTTCACCAATAAGATTCTCTCATTTTTCACTTTTCTCTCAACTCAAATGATGTCTTGCAATGCTTTTGATGATTTTCATTGCTAAGATTCTTAACTCCTTGCACAAGTGACATGATAATCAACATTGAAAGATTGTTTGACTTGTCATTTTTAAAAATTGATCAAAAGGTCTTTATTTGGTTGTAACGTGGCTTTTGGAAAGGGTTACAAAGAAGGGAATGACATGAAAGCTCAAATATTATTTTTGTAACAGGGTTAAGACTTACAACTTTTGGAATGGACTCTTTTTGCAAAATAAAAAATCTTTTTTTTTTTGCCCCAGTTTTGTGATGAGAATTTTTCTTGGTTGGACCAAACCTCAAAATAAGGCTGCCTACGTATCTTGTCAAAGCAAGAATCAGGTTAAATGTAGTTCATGAGTCTTGTTCTTTCGTTGTTATTAATTATTTTTTTCACTCTTTAACTCTCTCGTTTTGACTTCTTTTTTTTTCTCTCTTTTCTTGACCTTTTTTTTTTGTATTTTGATTCCAAAAGAGGGATAAGAAGGAAAATAAGACTAAGGCTCAAAACGGGTAGCAAAGGATTACACAGTGTTTGGATAGCAGAATGAAATGCCTTCGTCATATCAATTATTAAAAATGTCAAATACAAGCATGCATTTTAAGATGAAAAGTGAAAATCATATGATATCTCTTTACAACATATGTATTGCTAGATATGTATATCATTTTTGTTTCATGTCTGTCGATTAAAAATCTCCATTTGAGCAATATCTTCTTCACAATAAATGAAATATTTGAATTTAGATGAAATTCACCTTTTTGACCATTATTGATACTAAAAGACGTGTCAATGTGTTTAAGTCCTTTATTCATTTCCTCGAATATAATTTTTTTTACTTTTTTTTGTGTGTATTCATTCCATGACTAGATATGATTTTAAGATCTGCCCAAACTGCTCTTGCATGTCATGTCACCAAAACTGAATTGAAATGAGATGTATATATGGAAAGCTAAATAGAAATGGATGAAGAACGAAGATTATATTAAGTAAATGATTACAAGACTTGACGACAAGACAATAAATTAAATTTTAGGTTACAACCTTAAAATAACCCAAACTACGACAAGATTCAACAAACAGACACATAAGAGAAATGATAGAAGCGTCTGACTCAATAAACCGAGTCATTTATCGACAGTCTTTTTTCTCAATCCCATCATTATTCCCCTAAATTATGGGCCAAACCCAGGTAGATAAACCGATTCATTTATCGACACTTGGATGGGGGATGTCATATTCGTATTCAGATATTCGCAGATTGAAGATGGTGGAGCTTGTCCATTCATCCAAGCTTCGTACATTTCGGTCATTTGTTGTCTCAACATTCTTACTTCCTCTACTGATGATGATTCTTGTGGAACCACCTGATTTTGGACTTCATCATTGTTCGACTTTGTTCCGTCGTTGTGGGTCATTTTCTTTTTTTCCTTTGACCTTGTATAGTATGGATGAGATGCCAGTTTAACCACAAACCAACCACCTTTTAAGTTAACTGTGTGCATGGATAAGAAAACTTGTTAGGGTTAGACATTCTTTGGTTATAACCACATGTTGCATGATATGCATACACATGTCTTTTTATTTATAGAATAAACTTAGAAAAACTAATGTTTAATCCTGACTTATTTACTGTATCCATTTTTAATTATTATTTGTTTATTTGCTTATTTTCTTAAAAAATGATTTCAAATGTATTGATCAAATTCGTTTGAAATTGCGTATGTAACACGCTTGAAAACATGATTAAGATCTTTGTATATATTTTTTTTACTTAACCTAAATAACAAAGTTTTTTTTAAAAAGAACTTTGAGGTAAAATCTTTTATTTTCTTGAAGTCCCAAAAGAAAATCATATTTCTAGTCTTGAATTTCCTATCAAAAAATGAAATTAAAAATAAATAAATAAATAAAGAAAAATATTTTTGACATTTTCATTTGAATGAAGAATTCGAAAAGTTCCAACCTGTCCTTTAATAAGGATAATTTTTTTTTGATAAGTGTATATATATATATATTTGTTGAACAAAGATCAAAGTTTCTTGTTGTTTTTTTTCGGGGATTTTTGAAGAAGAAAAGAATTTATTTTTTAATTTTTGAATAAAGATCAACGAACCCAAATAGGGTTGCCTACGTATCTCATTAAGGTGAAAATCAGGTGTGCGTAGTTCGTGAAGTTTTTGTAAATATATTCTACTTTTGAAAACTATTTTTTTCTTTCGGTCATTTTATTGTAAAAATGCAAAATTCAAACTATTTGAGATTTTACAAAAGATTGCTATATTTACTAAAAATTTGAGGAAGATTCTTTTTTTTCTTCAGTTTACTAATTTATCCTAAAGTCGGTCAACATTCAAATATTATTTATGTAACAAATAGCACATAGACTTGAACCTGTGTTGAGCCGCATTAAATTAAAAATGCATATGATGCAAATAAAGTGGATCCTATTAGAGATAATAAATGCCCGAGGCCTGTTTTACTAAGTTTAACAACCTAATGGAATATGTGTCTAGACTGGATGTAAAATGAGTGGACAACTCGAGTCGAGAAGGGACAGCTTACCGGTAGCAGAGCTTTCCGTCCTCACTGTGGATCCTTCTCATCCTAAGACATGTGTTACTACAGAATCCTTCCCAGGAGCGTTGCCACATCTCTGACATCTCAAGGCTCGGGAGCGTAATCACATCTCCAAATAAAGTATCTCAGATTGGTGTGCGAGAGAAAACAGTTATATGCAGTTCACAGAATATCAAAGCGGTAAAGAAACATGCAATTAGTACATTAAATCAACAAATACAATATCCAAAAAATAAAAATAGTAAAGCCATACACAAGTCAATATTTACAAGCTCGAATTCAGGTTATCCCCAGTAGAGTCGCCATCTGTCACACCCTTTTTTTTTCAAAATGATGTTTTGAAAAAGAGAGTTTTTGCAATTAAAGTGACATTTTGAAAAGGGATTATTTATTTTATAGAGTCGCCACTTTGAATTGAGTTTTGGTGTTCCAAGTCATCTTATTTAGATCCTTAATCAAAAGGAACTTGACTCTTTATTTTATTGGTCTGCGGACTAAAAGTCTAGGTAAGGAATTCTGTTGACCGAGGGGAAGATGTCAGGCACCACTCGAGTCTCGTGGTTTCAGCACGGTCGATTTATTGACTTATATCTGGCTTAAATTAATTTTTGAATATATTGTATTTATGAGCTTAAAAATGCTTATTACCAGCCTTCTTTAATTTATTTTGAACTTGTTTAAAACTGTCTAATTTTATTAGGGTGTGGTGTATTGGCAGCATCGCTTTCCAACCTTGCCACAAATTATTTATTTATTTACATTTCATGTTTAAAATTTATGTAACGTTCTTTAAGTAGTAATGTTTGTCTATTATAATTATTGGCCTAAATTATGCTCCTAACGATTCATTAAGTCAAATTTAATTATCAAAATAATTTAAAAGACCATAATGAAATGAACAAAACTAAATCTGTTTAATTTTTTTTAAAAATGTTTTTGGTTGTACCAATGGAACAATATAAAATTGATATATATGGCAAAGTGTACTAGAAACTAAGCCAATATAAATACCTCTTATTACCAATAGTATAACACTAATTTACCTACTAAAACTTAAGAAGTTTTGTCTTTAAATTGTTTTTTACGCCAACTTGATCAAATCTCACTTTATATTGAAAACTAGACTTAATAATGAATAAGTATATATCCACAAGTGATTACTAACTAATTTAAGAAAAAAAATATACTTATATTTATTATTGCATCAAGAAAATTAATAAACTAATAAAAAAACTAAAATAAAATCATACATTATAAAGAGTAACAAATTTACCAAATTGCTACACTAAAAAACACGAAATAAGTTAAATGAACGTTAAGAAATAGAACTTTAATATGAAGCCAAAACCTTCTCCAATATATTGAAATTGAAGATAAAAATGGATCACAATAATTTCCAATTTGCTTGCAAATTCTTGAAAGAAACAAAAAACCAAATATTGATTGAAGCTACGACCGAACCTCGAATAAAAATCTCTCACTTTTCTTCTTTTTTTCTCCTTAGTCCGAGTATGTATGGTGTATATATGCGGGGGTGTATTTGAATGTGAGGAAAAAGAAATGTGTGTGTCTTGGTATGTTATTTTTTCTTTCTCCCGTATGTTTCTGGGTTTTTTTATTTTGTGTGTGTTTGGAAGTGTGTTGCTGTTGTGGAAAATCTGTCCACATTTTTTTTTGGTATGTCTTATATATATGTAGTGTAATTGTATGTGCGTTGGTGTAGTATAGGTGGGTATGGTGAGGTGGGTAGGAAATAGGGGGAGTGATAGTGGGGTAGTGGTAGGTGTATTGGGGTGTAGTGGGGGTGGAAAGGTTAGTTTAGATTATTAATTATTTATTTCTTAATAATTAATATAATATAATATAATACAATATATTATAAGAATATTATTAACTATTTTTTAATTTATAATAAATTATAATTAATAAATACTAGCTTATTTATTAAACTAAAATTAAAAGAAACTAAAATTAAAAGAAACCTGTGTCTTTTTATAAATTTTCTTTTCTTTAAAACAAAACTTACACTACTACTGCAACTCTATATTATTATTATTTTTAGTTTTCAAATTATATTAAAATTAACTTACTAAAATAAGATAAATCAAAATATTTAATTTAGATATAAAACAAATATTTACAAAAAATAATAGTGTAACACTTTAGATTCGGTCAAAAATTACGTGTCAACAATGATTTTCATGAAAAATGTTTTCCTAGAAAATGTTTTCTTCGAAAATAAGTTAGATTCTAACTTATTTTCTCATTTTTGGGTGGTGAGTGGAAAATAGTTTTTAGTGTATGATTGGTGAATGAAAAACCTTTTTTTAGAAAATATCTTTTATTTTTTACACTCGAACCTAAACCTGACTCAAGACCCGACCTCAACCTCGACCCCAACCCCGACCCAAGACCCCACCCTGACCCCAACCCTGACTCGAGATCCAACCCCGACCTTGACCCTGACATTCGACCCGAGACTTGACCCCGATCGCTGACCTTGACACCCGACCACGAGACCCCGAACCCGACCGCTAACCTTGACACCCAACCTCGACACCCAACCCTGATCCGAGACCCGAGACTTAGCCTCGACTTGGGACCCAACCCAAATTCGAGACCCGATCCCGACCAGACCCTGACTCAATCTGAAACTCAAGAGTTAGTTCTCGAATCGAGGTCGAGAGTTGGGCCTCAAATTGAGAATTAGGTATCGGATCTAGGATTAGTATTGAGAATCGATAACTGAGACTTAAGTTATGATGGAAAGTTGAGGTGTAACGTTCAAAATGCTTTTTGGAAAATGTTTTCCTTACTTTTTAAAGGGAAGTCATTTTCCTTATATTTGAGGAAAATAAGTTGATTTGGAAAACATTTTTCAAAATATTTAAGCTAACCAAACATGAGAAAATTGAAAAACATTTTCATTCATACCAAACACACCCTTAGTTTCCACAATAAACAAAAATTCATGAAAGTTGGCTAAACCAATCTCCTCAACCAATCATCTAAATTTATAAGTTTGTCATAAAATAATATCGAATTTTATACTCTCTTTTCTTCACGCTCACCTTACACTCGCTTATACTGTTTTACGCTCTTCTATATGAGCTTATTTTTCAATTAACCAGTCCATTATTAAATATTTTCATTCAGTGATGCCCATCTTGTGCATGTAAAGGCAGTGTATTTACATTAAATAAGAAATTGGTTGTTATTTTATCATCATAAAAGACCAAACTTAAAAGCATATCTGCAAGAGATCACCTCAACAATCTTATAGGTGGCTTGCACCATTTGTAAGCACATTCCTGTATAGTTTTTTTTTATTTTCTTTTGCGAAACAATCAATCACTTTCAAAATGCAACATACAACATATTATCAAGCTTCATGAAGGTTTCTATGATAATCAATCAGAGTAACATAATAGAAACTATTAAGTAGGAACATAATAAGAGAGGAAGATACTTCGTTGATAGTATAATGAATTGACTGTACATGTAGCTATTTGTGAAGTATATATACTACACTGTTAACTCTCTTCTTCTTCTTGATCTTTTAACTAACATAACTAACTCTTAAGTTCCTAACTGACTAACTACCTTCCTAATTGATTTCTGGAAGTGGTGCAGGTTAGTTAGTTTCTTGAACTCTCTCAACACTCCCCCTCAAGCTAGGAGGAGAGAATATGTTTAGAACTCCTAGCTTGGATAGTAGAACTCCTAGCTTGGATAGTAGGAACTCATGTTGGACTCTAGTTAGGCCTTTAGTCAAAATATCATCAGGCTGATTCTGAGTACATATATAGCTAATGTTAATTAACCCTTGCTGAAGCTTCTCTCTGATGAAATGACAGCCGATTTCAATATGTTTAGTATGCTCATGGTAGACTGGATTAGCTGCCAGTTGAATAGCTAACTTACAGTCACTATACACACTTACTGGAAGCTTTACCTCGGCATTTAAGTCTTTCAACATTCCTACTATCGGATTAACTCTACCACAGTGGATGCCAAACTCCTGTACTCAACTTCAGCCGATCTTCTTGAGATTGTTGTCTGCTTCTTAGCTTTCCAAGAGACATAGAGTTTCCCATTTTGATTATATAACAGTTACAGATTTTCTTGTAAGAGGGAATGGTGCCCAGTCTGCATCATACTAGGCTGTCATCTCATTACTTAGACTACTAGACAATAATATACCTTGCCCTGGATGTCTCTTTATGTACTTGACAATCCTTAATGCAACATCCATGTGAGACTTTTTAGGTTCTTGTAAAAACTGACTTGAGGTTTGGACACTATATGAGATGTCAGGTCTTGTCATGTTGAGATATAGAAGTTTTCCAACCAACTTTTGGTAAGCTCCTTGGTCTACCAGTTGATCTTCTTGGTTTTGACTTGTTTGATAATCATACTATTTGGATGTTAGCTTAACATTTACATCGCTAGGAGTTCCAACTCGTTTAGCACCTGATAACCCAACTTCAGATACCAATTGAAGTGCACACTTTCTATGATGCATAACAACTCCAACCTCTAACCTTGCAAATTCAATTCCAGGGAAGTACTTAAGTTCTCCTAAGTCCTTCATCTTGAATACTTGTTCCAGGGATCCTTTTGTTTCCTTTGTCAGTTTTAAACTACTCTATGTAATCAGTATGTCATCAACATAAACTAATATTATTGTAGTCCTTTCAAATGTCTTTCTTGTAAATAAGGAATGGCCATGCTAACTTTGCTTGAATCCCAACCTTTGTAATGCTTCTGTTACCTTATGGTTCCATTACCTTGGAGTCTGTTTAAGACCATACAAAGATTTTACTAGTCAGTATACCTACTTCCTTGTGGCAACTCCATTTAGCTTTCATCTTGTAAATCACCATTTAAGAATCCATTGTACATATCCATTTGATGGATGTGCCAATGCGTTGAAACAACTAAGGTTAGAATAGTTCTTACAATCACCGTCTTTATTACAGGAGTGAATGTCTCTTTGTAATATATTCCCTCCTTCTTACTGTACCCTTTGACCACTAACCTTGCTTTAAACCTTTCTACTTCCCTAGTAGACTTGTATTTTATCTTGTAAATCCACCTGCACCTAATTTGCAGTCTTCCTTTTAGGTAACTCAGCAAGTTCCCATGTATTGTTATTCTGTAGTGCTTGTATCTCAGCCTACATTGCTTTTATCCAATTTGGCTCTTTAATTGCCTCAGCATATGTAGTTGGTTCTATAAGAGGAGAAGTTGCAGCAATAAATACTTGATAAGACTGAGACAAATGATCATAAGCAACATATTCTGACATAGGAAACTTTACATTTTTATTGATGATTAAGAACACAAAATCCTTCATCTCCACAGGTGGATGAACTCCTCTGGTAGATCTCCTTATAACCACCATTTCAAGCCCCTCTTGAGACTGAACCGATTCAGATATATGGCTTTCCACCATCTAATTTTGTATGATGTCATGCTCAGGATTTCTTGCAACAGCCACTTCATCCTCATTTCTTTGTTCATACTCCTGACCAAGTGCTACCTCCCCAGACACATCCAAAGAAGGCCTTGGACCCTTAGAACTAGTATTCCCAATATGACTTAATAACTATGTACTCATATTATCAACAAATTGACCAAAATGCTTTTGTGATAACAGGAAAATAAAAGGAAAAACTAACTCTTTGAATATCACATCCCTACTGACAAAGAAGCTATGAGATGCTAAGTCAAGTAGAAAGTAACCCTTCTGAGTTTCTGAGTAACCAAAATGTACTGATGCCTTTGACCTTGGTGCTAACTTATCATACTCTGACAGTACCTTAGCAAAGCATAAACACCCTAACACTCTTAGATGTGTTATCAGTGGTCTTGTTCCATGCAGCCTCTCATATGGAGATTTACCTCCTAGTACCCTACTAGGCATTCTATTGATCAAATATGCAGCTGCAAGCACACATTGCCCCCAATATTTTAATGAAAATATGACCTTGAAGCCTCAAAGTTCTAATCACTTCTAACACATGTCTATGTTTCCTTTCTACTACTCCATTCTGTTGAGGAGTATAAGAACAAGACCTTTGATGAACTATGTCTTTTTCTTTCAACATATTTGAACATACATAGTTAACAAACTCTATCCCATTGCAGAAAGTATTGTAAAGAAACACAAACATCTTTCTTGTTTTTTAACAAAAATAACCAAGTCATTCTAGTAAAATCATCAACCACAATAAGAAAATATTTATTGCCGTCAAAAGTAGAGTTCTTATATGGTTCCCAAACATCCATGTGAACCAAATCAAAATACTCACTACTTTTCTAGAAACGTAGCTCTTATCTGCTTTGAATAAGGACATACACCACACTTATTTAAAGACTTATTAATAGTTTCAGTACTAACAGTAAACAATTGGTTCAACATGTGAGATGACATATGTCCTAGCCTCTTGTGCCACAAATCTACATCTCCTTCTGATATATGTAGTTGACTAGTATTCTTCTCGTCCTCTTTCACCACACATGAAACATGTAACTGATCCTGAGTAAGATGATTGAGTAGCAAGTACAATCCAGCATCTTCTTTATTAGTCTCCCTCACCTTTCCAGTATAAAGATCCTGAAATACACAAAAATATGGAACATATGTGACTGAACATCTTAACTCGTGAGTCACTTTGCTTATTGATAGTAGATTGTACTTGAATTCTGGAATATGAAGCACATTTGTTGTAACACTTCTTGGAGAAATAAAACAAGATCTTAAATGTGTGACATTTGACACTTTACCATTAGGCAGATACACTGGTTTTGGATCTTTAGTCTTTATCATAGACTCCTTTATGAGCATATCAATCCTTGACCCCATATGATTTGTAGCCCTTGTATTTGTAATCCATATTTCATTGTTTTCATAAACTAATAAAGTTATACCTGTTGCATTAGCTTGAACTGCACCATTTGCCATGTTCCCACAACCTTTGTTCTGGTGAAACATCTGCAATATCTGACTATATTGATATCTAGTGAAAGCACAACCTTGAAGTTGTCTAGCACATTCATCCACTTCATTATTGTTGGATAGAGGCTGATCAACCTCCTGCTTTCCCTTAGATGATACTGGCACATTAGTGTTAAACCATAGTTAAAACCACTAGAAGTAGATCCATTATAAATAGCACCATATGAGTCTTTTCTTGCACAACTTTGCTCATTCATGACATCATAAGCAACAGTACTTCCCCTATTATGTACCTTTTTCTTCGACTTGAAATCTGGAGGATAACTAATCAATTTATAAAATTGTTTTTTAGTGTGACCTTTGCATCTGCAAAAATCACACTCAACCCAAAGTTTTTCTTGAACTTGTTAGTGCCTTCTTCTTGAATACATCACCAAAGGATCAACACCATCTGAAATTATAGAATTCATTCCCATACTTGCACTACTAGAAGAAGATCTTTGACACTCATCACTAAGTACCATAGCATACGCCTAATTTACAGCAGGAACATGAGTCATCAAAAGAATGTTACTCCTTTACTGAACATAACACTCATTCAACCCCATAAGAAATTGATAAAACTTTTACCTATTTAGATGATCAATAAACCCTCTTGACCTTTCACAACTACATGCATGAGAGGGAACTAAGGTCTCAAACTCATCCCATAAATTCTTAAGTTTGGTATAATAGACAGACACAAAATCAGTACCTTGTTGCAGAGCTTCAATATCTTTATGCAAGCTAAAGGTTCTTGACCCATCTATACTATCAAACTTCTCTTCTAAATCATCCCAAACACTTCGAGCACAAGAAGCAAATGCTACACTTCCTAGTGAACTATTGGACAGAGGGTTCAGAAGCCATGCGAGAACTATAGCATTCACCCTCTCCCATTGACCTCTTAGTTCTGAACCTATTCACTCTTTTGATGAGATCCAACTATCAATCTAATTTTATTTCGACCAAGTAGAGCTAACTTAATTGATATGCTCCATAGAGAACATTTCTCAGTTCTAAGAAGCTAGAATGAGATAAGATTGACACTACTGATATCAGCATGACATAAGAACAATGGATGATTATAATCCATACCTTGACCCACAGGCACAATAGGTGTGAAATTCACATTTCTAGGATGTCCACCATTGTTGAACTCAGTCGCATGGCCACCATTGTTAACCCCTTGAGTTACTTCTTCTCCTTTACGAGCACCATTTGTCCCCATTTCTACTATCTTTCTTCTTTAACTTGTATTGTGGAAGCTTTGTATTTCTCAAACTCTGATCTTCAGAAATCTAATACTTGAATACCCTGACTTACTCAGACTTCGATCGAGGGCTCTGATACCATGAATGTTTCTATGATAATCAACAGATCATAGTAATAGAATAGAAACTATTAAGTAGAAATAGAATAGGAGAAGAAGATACTTCATTGATTGTATAAAGAATTGATTGTACATGTAGCTATTTTTGAAGTATATATACTACACTGATTAGCTCTCTTCTTCTTCTTGATCTTTTAACTAACATAACTAATTCTTAAGTTCCTAACTGACTAACTACCTTCCTAACTGATTTCTGAAAGTGGTGTAGTTTAGTTAGTTTCTTGAACTCTCTCAACACTTCATAAATAAAATGTTTAATGAGCAGTCTATTTTGTGTTAATCAATACATGAAGAAGTACCCAATGTCTTTTTTAATCACAATTATATAAGAAATTATTTTCTCTAACTCAATCTATGAAAAGTTGACTTATTCTCCTATTCATATTTGATGAAGAGGAAAATAGCTTCTTCATTATATCATGAAGATCTTTGCAGATTATAAATTAATCATCTAAACTCATCCAACAATCGCCAACCTTTCGTAAGCATCTATTTCTTTCAATAGTTAAGCTTCTCTGAAAACATAAAAGTAACTCACTCAACTCTCTAAGCACAACTATCTAGTTTTAGCTTTGAATTAACAATCGTATTACCATATATATTCAGAGGTTAGAAATATGAAAAAATATGCAAGTTTTATCCCTAGCAATGAAATTCCAGCAGAGGTAACAATAATACACAGCCGTATGTGCGAGTCAAGTAAATGATTCGAAGGAATAATTTAAATTACTGCAGACTGTTTTCCTCCTATATAATCCAGCTGATTCCTATTTCCTACCATTGATCGGAACTTAGGAAATGATATGTTGTTGGGAATACCTTTTTCCTCACAACAAAGATAAGAAAGGGAATGAATAGAAATTATCTTACCTTTTTTTGTTCTTATTTGTGCTTGTCTGATCATCGAAGACTTAACTGGTGGTAGATTATTATGGTTGCATAATATATTACCTCATTTACTCTTATTTCTTATAAGCTCATCTTTGGGAAAAGTTGTAAAATCACAATTGGTAAAACTTTTATTAAACCTTTCTAGTAGTGTTTTATATACCATAACCACTCCATGAAAATTATTAAAAAATTTCAAATTCATCTCTGATTAAATAGCATAGGAAAGGAGAGATTTGATTTAGGATAACCCTGCATTCTTTAATAAAGTAGAATGGGATGAAAATTAGAAATTCTAAAAAGAAGAATTGCAATAAGAAGTACAGCCAAATAAGTTTGCATCATTGATCAACCAATACATATAACAAAATTTCTATACTTCAAATAATAAAATAAATTTTAATTAGATTTTTTCCTCAGTCAATAGATCATTGATACAATGTCAATCATTGATAACCTTTCTAAACAAAATAGATTATTTGTAGTGACGAAATCTAGCTATCAAGTTAAACAAAAGTAAGTACTATACTATATTCATTTAGAATAACTAAGAGATGTTTAATCCAATATCTTGATATATTATTATATTTACCCAAGGCCTAGCAAGACACAATTTGTCCAGTGTTTAGAATCATAATCATTAATGGACATAGATAAAGTGAAATTACACAATAATAAGCATAATGAGCAACTGAAACAGACTTAATAAGAATGGTAATTTTACCATTGAAGAGACTCCATCCAAGCTAATTAAATCAAAGGCAGTAGAAAGATATTCATTAAGGGTCGAGAGGAAAAATAGAATCAATCTAAGATGTAGAAAAAGCTATTGATGAAAATGGTATTTACGAGAAAAGTCAAAGAACACCCTGGCAATAGTTAAGAATGTCAAAAATCAGTGAGCAATACAATACGAAATAAAGCAACATAAATTGAAAAGAATAGCACAACAATCACACAGAAAATCAATTAATTACAAAGATCCAAAAACAAAAAATACTAACTTTAAAAAGATAACCCAGTTGAGACGCAATCAATTGGTTCTTTGTTTGTTCTCTTGTAGCTCTTATCTTGCACATCAAATTAAATACTCTTCAATTGAACCACACATTGCAATTTATCACACATAGACATAAACATAAAAATTATCTGCAAAATGACAAATTATATTTCTCACTTCAATATTCTACCCGAATAAGTGATACAACCATAAATGAATATACCCACAACTAAACAGAAGAATCATATTTCTATCATATATACAAACAAGCTATCACAATCAACACAAAGAACAAGCTGATGAAACTCAAGTCTTAGCTTGATTTTATTTATAAATAAAAAATTAAAATATAAAAATCAAGTGTCAGCTTGATTTTATTTATAATTTATATACAACTAAAAATATACTATATAAATTTATTTGGGTATAAAAATTTCGTCTACATATTTGAAAAAAATAAAAAAAGATTATTGAATATAGTGATTCATCATCTACTTAGTTGTTCAATTATGTAATGTTGATTGGCTTGTCATTGGTTGGTTAGTTAGTTACAATGGTTGGTTAGTAAGTTGTTAGTGAGTTAGTGCATATCCAACTGGCAGTAGCATAGATGGTATGTACATATTGATGAGAGTTTCTCATCTTTGAAGCTAAGCTCAATGTATGAGATCAGAAAATTCCCAAATCCTATTTTCTCTGTAAATTTCAATATTGTATCAGAGCACTAAATCTACGTAATTCATGTTCATAAATTTTTTTGTTTTCTTCTTCGATTCTAAATTGAGAGCTCCGTCATTAACATAGGTTGAAGATGACTTCAGCATCATCTGGAGAAAATGTTACAGCTGTAGTTACAGCTGATACGATTGAAGTACTAAAAAATCACAATTATATTCTATATCTTCATCCATTGGACACTCCAGGTAGTATTTTGACATCAGTTGTCACTACCCAAAAATGGACGTGATGACACTTGTCTATCCCCACCAAGACAAGTCAACCTCAACCCAACGAAAACAAAAAAAAGCGAAAAGATAAAGCAAGAACAAGACAAAGGTGGAAAACTTATTCATTCTATTAACACCCCAAAACCTAGTTGTCATGTGTACAAGACACTAATACATAAAATGCAAAATTAAGAAATAAGTACAAGTCTCAAAGTCTGCTTCTCAAATAGAATAAAACACAACCAAAAAGAAAAAGAAGGTGTGCCACGATGACAAGCAGCTACCTCTCAAGTCCTTCAACGAGCCTCAAAGTCAGGAGAAGAAGAAGAAGATCACACAGGTCCGGGTCCAGAACCTACACAAGTGTAGAAGCAAGAAGTGAGTGCCAACAACACAGTACCCAACAAACAACCTAATAAACTAGGCAACCTAGCAAGAATCGAGTACTCCTTTCCATCCCAACCGAACCTCCACAAACTACAACCTGCACAAAAATCAGCTCAACCTAATAGTTCTACAAAACACAAGTCTCAAGGCTAAAATATCATAGACCAAAAGTCCCATTTCAATAACCGACAAGTATTGAATCATTTACTCTTAATTAATAAGCATTTCAATCACAAATATCAGCTTCTTCAATTCACATATCAAATAAATCAATCAAACACGTCAATTAGCTCAATAATATGCATCAAATAAGTCAAATATGTGCATCAATTAGATTGATCATAAAGGTCAACATTGGCCGGAACCATTTCCCTTTGGCACAGTGTCTCTAGCTGGAACCATTTTCCTTCGACTTTCACATTAAATCACATGCCGAAACCATTTCCCTTCGGTATTTATATCACTAGCCAAACCATTTCCCTTCAGCTTTATCATAAAATATCACTTGCCTGAACTATTTTCCTTCGGTATTTATATCACTAGCCGAAACCATTTCCCTTCGGCTTTATCACAAAATATCACTTGCCGGAACCATTTGCCTTCGTCATTCATATATCTAGCCGGAACCATTTCCCTTTGGCTTTATATCACTAGTCAGAACCATTTTCCTTTAGCTTTTATTAAGTGTCTCATCATGGTGTTCAACTATCAATGCACACAAGCAATATCACACCACACGAAGAGACAATAATTCATATCATTCAAGTTCACTTTCATGCATTCAAGCAATTCACCAATCAATCAAATAGGGGCCACAATAAGGAAATTCAAAATTTATCATTTTCATCAAGTAGCCTCTTCATTTCCCCCCTTTTTTTTGGTTAACATTAATCAAGTGGAGTAAATAACCCTTCACCTCATTTTCGATTACTCTCCAACACATAGACAATGAAGAGAAGTAAACAATTCAACCAAATTACAAAGTTTAAGAGATCACTTGCCTTAAAGCAATCAATCAATCAATCCGAAGCTTGAGTTTTCCCTTTCCGACTCACTTCTAAAGCCACACAGTCTATAACAATCAAGTATTCACAATCACTCTTCGGAAACAACAATATCCAATTAATTATTTAGAGAAATGGGTCAATCAACTCAAAACCCAATTTCAAAAAGAACATTTGAATCCGGAAATCAATACTTGATAATGATATTTAAGGCTTTAGGAACTCAAAGGTGAAAACCATTTCGAAAAAGAATTTAAAACCACTTCAAAATCATCATTTTGGATCAAAACTCAAGTTCTTACAAAATCTTCCATTTTCCAAATCAAATTCCAAATTAGGATGTTAAAATCTATAAATAATCAAAGGGAAAAGAAGTTTTAGGGTCACAAAAGCTTACCCAAATGATTTAGCATAAGAAAACTCTTCAAAAATTGCCTCTAAGGGTTTCCCAAGCTCAAAAGTGGAAAATGGGGCTAAAACCCCAAAATTTTGCAGATATAAACCCCTCTTTGATGTCACAAAAGCGACATTTGGTTCGCAAAAGCGAACCCCGGGTGAGAAGGCACCTCTCGCAAAAGCGAAGCCCTTTTTACTTTTGCGACTCTCGCTTAAGCGAAGAGGCTCTCGCTTCTGCGATGGTCCCTTAAGCGACTTCCCTTCACAAAAGCGGGGTCTACAGACAATAGCAAAGAAAGCCAACTCTTAAAACATCAAAAGGACCCTCGAAAGTCGTTTGGAACCCCATAAACACAAACCAGATATGCAAATCAATTATACTGGACGTTCCAGAGTCAATGGAACCGTCAAAATGTGAATCTGAGGTCTCCTTGACCCGACATCCGCGGAAACCACTAGAAACTACTAAATGCCTAAAAAGGCCAAAACAAGCTCGGGATCTCTCAAAATTCAACCAATACCATCCCTAGGCTTAAAAACATTCCCGGAATCCAACAAAACTCTCAAAATTTTGATCCGAGCATCTGAACCCCGAAAGACACCAAAAACCACTTCTAGGCAACTCAAGTCTTTCAAACTCAAAACTTGCCAACATCTCAACTTTTACACAAGGTTTGGAACCAACTTATAAAACTCAATCAAGAATAACTCGGAGCCAAAAGTCGAGAGAGAAAAATGGTAAATTTCACGAAAATACCAAAAATGACCAACTGGTCATTACATCAATTTAGCTTACAGGAACTGAAAATTACTCACTATGGAGAAGATCCATGATGATCAATCTTTATGCTAAGAGCAAACTAGGTTTCGTCCTTGGAAAATGTTGTAAATATGATTACAACCCGTAATTGGAAGAGAAATGGGAGAAATGCAATGCCTTTGTACTTTCTTGGATCATGAACACTATATCCAAGCAACTTCTAAGTGGAATCATATATGCTTCAGATGCTGCAATGGCTTGGGGAGATCTGAATGAGCGATTCAACAAGGTTGATGGATCAAGGAGTTATCAATTTCATCGTGAGATCTGTATACTGCATCAAGGTTATTTGAAAGTATCAGGGCATTTCACCAAGTTACGTCTCTTATGGGATGAATTTGTTGCGTTAGTATCTCCACCTGCTTCTAATTGTGACAAATCTAGAATTTATGTGATCATTTGCGATTCCTATGATTGTTTACTTTTCTGATGGGGCTGGATGCCACGTAGTCAAATTTGATGATGAACCCCTTGCCTAGTGTAGGTAAAGCCTATGCTATGATAACCTCTGATGAAAGCCAACAGATGACAACTTGATTGAGAATTAGCAGAGATGTTCACGAGTCTATGGTTATTTATGCTGGAAGATATAATCAGTATATGGGAAGGATGCTTGATCTTGTGATGTATTTTGGAAATGAAAAGGTTGTGATGTATTCAGGAAATGGAAAAGTTATGACGTATCCTGGAAATGGACAAGGAAATTTCAATCATTCAGGAAATGGTTGTACTGATTTAATGTCATTATACACTGGACGAAGTGGATACACAAGTGTTGGAAGCATCAACTACAATAATCCTAAACAGAAGAAAGATTGGCACCTAGTTTGTGGCTATTGTAAGTTGCATGGGCACACTAAGGAGATATGTTATAGGCTCATTGGCTATCCAGCTGACTGGAAATTCAAGAAGAAGATTGGGCCAGGTACATGTGGGATGAATGTAGGAAAAGGGATTTGCAAATCATGTTTATGTTGAAAAGGATACAAGAGATGTTTTGGACCCATGGGTGCAGGTCATGGTCTAGTATATTCAGGATAGGGATAAGCTCATGGTTCCGAAACCTCTGCAATGCAGATAAGGCAGGGAGGATATAAATCACAGACATGGCCTCAAACATTGACAACACAACCAACCTTCACTCATAACCAATACAACCAGATACTGCAGAAAATTGACAAAGAAGAGCCAATGGAGAATGTGACAAACACAACAGGTATTTCTATTACTACTTTATCAGTAAGTGGCATGGAGAAACAAACATGTATGACTTTACCAGATGCTAGTAAGGGGCAATGAGAATGGATAGTTGACTCAAGGGCAACACATATGACCTCTAAGCTTAGTAATCTAGATGAAGCATTTAGTTCTATTTGAAAAGTAGGAAGAAAAGTTCATCTTCCTAATGGTCAAGCACCATCAGTCACTCACACTGGAAATTGCAAACTACCAGTTGGTGATGTTTTGAACAATGTGTTAGTGGTTCCTGGTTTCTAGTTTGATTTATTATTAATCTCACAACTGACAAGACAACTAACTTTTTTTTCTCTAAGTTTTTTGTATTGTAGGACCTAGTCAATGGAAGGGTGAAGGGGATTGGTAGAGAGAGAGAAGGATGAGTCGCATATGCTCCAGTATGATGCAGTAGAGTTGGATGATCGGTTGACATTTTTGGAGGAGGCGATTGCCATTCTAGCCAGAGATGTGCTGTTATTGCATTCGAGATTCATTCTTGTGGTTAAGGTCTGTCTGAGAAATTTTCCAGTTGAGAAGGCTACTTGGGAGACCAAGCATGAGATGTGAGAGTAGTTTACTAGTTTGTTTGAGCATTCAGGTACTTCTTGACTCTTATTTCCGCGGATGAAAGTCCTTTTTATAGTGGATGTTATAATGACCATCTAGGTCATTTCTGTGTTTATACTTTCTGTTCCACATTTAGAGCATTTATATAGCGACCCTAAGTCATTTATGACTTTCTAGAACTAACAATTCAATCACTTGGTCATTCGTTTGGTTTTTATGTGAATTTATGTGTTTTGGAGCTTTTGAACCTTGAACGGTAATTTTTTATCAAAAGTTTAGGAAGATGACCTCAGAATCCAATTCTGACAATTCCATCAGCTCTGAAAGGGTCATTTTAGGCTAGTAGAATAGTCGGTGGCTCCCGAGGCTTTCGGTGCGAGTTTGTGCGATTATGATTTTTAACTTTCAAATTATGACCTAACTTTGACCTTGGTCAACATTTGTCACGACCCGATCTCTCGAGTCATGATGACACCTACCAACCCACCAGTAGGCTAGCCAAAACTCTATCCCGAAACTTAACAGTAATGGGACTGAGGGTGGAAACTAACCTCAACTAAGCGGAAACATAAAATGAGAACACATAAGAGAAGGTGGAAATGAAACCAAACTATATATATACAAGACACCTCCCAGAACCTGGAAGTCACAAGTATAGAACTACTAACAAGAGTACAAGTCCCAAAAGTGGACCACAGAAAAAAATAGTCTCGAAAGTAGAAGACAAGTCAGAACATAAATACAGAAGGAGACAGGTAATCCCAGAACACAATGTGCTCACCCTCGTCTCCTGAATAGACAACTGCAGGCTTGAACTTAACTCTGATGATTGGTGCTCGGACCTGCACCACAAAAACAAATGCAGAGTGTAGCATGAGTACCAACAACAGGTACCTAGTAGGCATCATAGGCCGACTGAGCAAGAAAGGTAAAAACAGGCAGACAAGAGAGAATCAAACACAAACAGAGGTCAACAGAACAGGAATAGAATAACCGTAAAGTAAATCTAAGAATATCAGAACTAAACCCAGCTGGGCCCCCATAAGACCCGCTAGGTACACTCAAGCATAGACAACAAGAACCCGAACGGACCCCCATATGCCCGATAGGTGCACTGAAAACTACTTCTATGAGAACTGAGGAAGGACCAACTGCGATCCAGAATCACCGAGTCAACTCCACCAAACGATCAAACCATATCCAAACCAGATAACAAATCCAAATCTCAAATTGCCTCACCTAACCTGCTAGCCACCGAGGGGCCCAATAACCTGATATCTAACTGCCCAATAGGTTGTAACTCCGGGGGCCCTGCCCATGCTAACGAGTGAGCCATCTAACGCTCCGGGGGCCCTGCCCAGCCATACGAGTGCGTGGGCTATGTCTACTCCGTAGAGGACCTCAATTCACCTATGTCCAATCGCCTTGCCAGCTAATTACTCAGGGGGCCCTACCCTGGGCCCAGCCCATGCCAGACGAGTGAGTTAGCTAGGTCATATCAACTCCGTAGAGGATCTAAACGCTAAGATATTATGGATCGTCGTCCACTCTCAATCAACACGCATCGCACGAAACGATCTCAGGCCATTGCAGGCCGATAACCGCTCCCGATAAACCTCAACAAAAACCCGGCCTCGAACATACCCTACAGGGAGAGGCTACGCCTCTGATAACGCATCGGCACTGAAGAAAAGAGGAGGAGAGAACAGCAGGATCACAACAACGAAACTAAAACACAGCCCAAACTATCAGACACAAGTCTGTTATGCCAGTCTACAAGGACCTAGTCCATCCGAAAAGGTGTTGGATACATACCGAAAGTCAACAGGTGGATGGGACTAAGGCAACACTATCCTAACCTATTCTAAGGTCGAAAATCACAGCAATCAACATAACGAAAGAACATAACCCGAACCCACGCATGCAACAACAGATAACCCACAAACAATCATCAACACCCCAAGGTCAACAACCCATACTAAAGCATGATACTAGCTCGAACAGTCCAAATATCAACTCTAAACGAAGAAAATCAGAGAAGAAGAACAGAAACACTAGCTACCCACCCCAGATTCACACGAATCAACCAGCATTTACACATTCAAGCTCAATCTAGGAATAAGGGAAGCCGTAACCTACCAGAAGGCCGATCACGCGTGCTCCCAATCACTCTGCCGGATCTTTCCCCTTTCGAACGACCTCAGACTGCTACCACGCTATTAAAAATAGAGTCACAGTGTCAATACGGTCGTTTAGACACTAAAATCATCAAAATCGGAGATAGACCAATTCGGAGTCAAAATTAGAAAACGTGAGACCCGCTCTGGATTTTCTAGAATTGACTCCGTGAAGAGGTCCTAAATCCTCCCCCAAACTTGTATTCCAAAATAGAACACCCATCGGGGTTCGGATCAGCTCCAAACAACCCACAACAAGAAAAAGCAAAACTTTACAAATAGGCCTAGGATAGCAACTTACGCCTCAAATTCACGGAAATCGAGGAATACCCACCACATTCCGAGCCAAAACCCACACAGCCAATGCAAATCCAAGCACTCGGGACTTCGAATCACCAAAAACCAACAAAATATGAGGGATATATGAATTTCTAAACATCCCATCCAAATGAGCCTCGACCTCACTTTTATAAGCACTGCATCCGTTGAACTCCGTGAACGCGGCCAAGACCCTGCAAACGCGGAGGGAAAACAAACACTACTCCGTGAACGCGGAGAGAAGGGATTCACACCTCCACGAACGCGGAGAGAAGGGATTCACACCTCCACGAACGCGGAACCCTATCCGTGAACGTGGAGAGGAAGACTCCCTAGGCCTCCCAGACCTCCACGAACGTGGAGCCCTAAATTTGATCTCTACCCACGAACGCGGAGTAGGCACACTTACACCTCCACGTACGCGGAGCCTATCCCACGAACGTGGAGATAAGAGGTGTCTGTAGATATCAGCTTCACCAGCTGAGTTTTGGACAATTCCAAAACTCCGATAGGGTGCCCGAAATTCGTTCGGAACCGCGTGCACGCAAACGAGATATGATACCCCCTCAAATTCGACGTTCCGGACTCAAAGGCACATTCAAAATTTCCATACAAGGTCATTTCAACGAAAAGTGGGTCCCACACCCAATGGGCCATTTTAGCCAAATTCTACCAGGGTCCTCGAAATTTGATCGGAAGCCCCCAGAAGTTCTCGAAGGGTCATTCTAGACCAAACTCGACATTTTGGAAGTAACCGTGCTGACGGAATTCTCATCCGAGTGCATTTACCAAGAATGTTGACCAAAGTCAACTTTAAGCCAAATTTCGAAGGCTAAAGAACTAACTGGCCCCAAAATCACACTGGAAGCCCCGGGACTCGGGCCAACCATGCTTCTAGCCTAATTTGGCCGCTCTAGAACCGATGGAACCGTCAGAATTCTCATATGAGGTTATTTACCTGAAGTTATGGCCGAAATCAACTTTTCAAGGTTTAAAAGCTCTAAAACAGGAAAACAGGCATAAGAACCAAACAGACGACCAGGCAACCGAACCTACAGTGCCAGCATGTCAAAAATGACTTGGTGTCGCTACAGAAACGCTCTAAACAATAGAAAAGAAGCACAAACACACAAATGACCCGAAGGGTCATTACAACATTCTTGGTAAACGTGCACAGATGAAAATTCTATTAGCGAGCTTAGCTCCAGAATATCGAGTTTGATTTAGAACAATCCTTCATAGGGATCCCAAGGCTCCCGGGCTGATTCCAAGTTCCCTTGTAGATTTTTGACTTAAAATACAACTTGAGTGTGAGATTCACTTTTTATCTAGACGACCTCGGATAGAGGTTTCAATGGTTTCATTGAGTCCGGAATGCTGAATTCGATGGGGTAGCATATTTCTTTTGCACGCAAGGAGTTCCCAATGAATCTCGAGCACCCCACCGTAGAATTCTAAGTTGGAGCAAACTAACTAAAGTTCTAATATCTGGTGCAGGATTTTAGCGACCAGAAATTAGACTTTTAGTGACTAGAAATACCCTTTTAGCGACCATATTTCTGCTATTTATAAAGCAAATTTCCAACTTCAGCCCTTATTTTCAAAAGGTGATTTCTCCATCGTTTCAACTCCGACCTTCATAGGGATCCCAAGGCTCCCGGGCTGATTCCAAGTTCCCTTGTAGATTTTTGACTTAAAATACAACTTGAGTGTGAGATTCACTTTTTATATAGACGACCTCGGATAGAGGTTTCAATGGTTTCATTGAGTCCGGAATGCTGAATTCGATGGGGTAGCATATTTCTTTTGCACGCAAGGAGTTCCCAATGAATCTCGAGCACCCCACCGTAGAATTCTAAGTTGGAGCAAACTAACTAAAGTTCTAATATCTGGTGCAGGATTTTAGCGACCAGAAATTAGACTTTTAGTGACTAGAAATACCCTTTTAGCGACCATATTTCTGCTATTTATAAAGCAAATTTCCAACTTCAGCCCTTATTTTCAAAAGGTGATTTCTCCATCGTTTCAACTCCGATTGAGGTGATTCAAAGTCCAGAGTGAACGTGGAGATTGTGGCTATGTGTGTGGATGATCAGAACGTGTTAGGGAAGCTTTGTTTCAGGTAAAGTGGTGTTTTTGCTGTCTGCCTTAGCTCTTATTTTTGAGCTTTAATGGTGATATTTTGCATGTGTTGATTGCTTGCTATTCTGAGCCCCCAATTGTGTTTCATTTCGAAACACAAGTTCAGAGTACTATTTTAGACCTTTTGATAGAGTCAATTTTGGAAATTTTGGTGTGGGTCTCATGATTCTCGTATGACTCCAAAATTGGTCCATCTTTGTTTTATGTGTTTTTGGTGTTGAAACAACGGTAATGACATAGTGATCCTATTTTTGATAGCAGGGTAACATTTTGAAGCCATTCAGAAGGGAAAAGATCTAGAATAGTGATTTGGGAGCACGCGCGATTGGCCTAAAGGTAAGCTACGACTTCCTTCTCTTACATTGAGCTTGAATGTGTAAATTCGTGCTAATTAGAGTGAATTGGAGACGAGTACCTAGTTGTTCTTATTTACTTTCTGAGATACCATGTTTAGGCTTGATCGACATTATTTTTGGGTGGAGTACCATATTAGTCGGGGTTATATGTTTACTGCTATCTTGTGAATTGACTTGTATGTTGTCGTTATGATATATTTGAGCATGATTGACCTTAGTGGGATTAGACTAGTGCTTTCCTTAGACTTGCAATTCTTGCGGCATGTAGGCCTTATTTTTTCATCGAGTCGATTCGGGCAAATTAGCTCTTTGTAGACTGGAGTAGCAGACTTGAGTCTGATATAATGAGCCTTAGTTTAGGCGTTGACTCAACTTCGTTGGTCTTCTATTCACTTTCCCTATTTCTGTGGTTTTGTTGCTATTTTGGAGGTTTCTTGCTTCGTTGGGAGACTTGGGATTGGAGTGGTTCAGGCTGGGAGCCTTGTTTTGACATTTTGTGAATGGACGTTGTTCCATGGTCGCACTATTGAATGATTGTGATGAGATCCTCTTCGGAGTCAACACGCCCTGGTTTACTCTTGCTAGCTGGGCGACTGACGCCCCCAGGAGTTTACTAACTGGCTGGGCGGCCCCATTATTGGTTACTTCCAGTTTGAGGATGATGCTCATGGTTCGAGGCTATTACTTTCGGTTCGAGGTCGATGCTCATGATTTGAGCTCATTACTTTTGGTTCGAAGCTGATGCTCACGGCTCGAGGTCGTTACTTCCAGTTTGAGGCTAACGCTCATGGTTCGAGGTCATTATTTCTAGTTCGAGGTTGATGATTACGATTCGAGGCTGTTACCTCTGGTTAGCTACCATCACTTGGGATTCAAGGTTTGGCTTACAATGATTGGATTTGGACCTGTGGCACTTCACTCTTGTAGTTTTAGCTATTCTGTGTACCTGTCGGGCTTATGGGGGTCCATTTGGGTTTTACATAAACTTGTGCATGAATGTACCTTTTGAGTTTATGGGGTTCCGTTAGGTTTAGTTTAGTTGTACTTAGTTTTACTTCTGGTGCGTTCGTGTGCTTTCTTTAAATTCCATTTGGACCTTTTTTGTGTCTAGATTCTATCTTTTCATATTGTGTTCACCTTTCTTGCTCAGTTGACCTATGATGCCTACTGAGTACCTTTATTGTGGTACTCATGCTACACTCTACATCTATTTCGTGATGCAGGTCCCAGTACCAGTTACCAGCGGTGATCATTCGTGCCAACAACAATTTTTGGATCAGAGGCGAGGGTGAGCACTTGGCGTCCTAGACTTTCCTGTCTCCTTCTATATATTGTATAGCTAGTCTTTTGTATTTTGAGACAAGCTTTGTTTTTGGTCCACTTTTGGAACTTGTATTATTTTGTTAGAATAGCTCTATACTTGTGACTTACAGATTCTGGAAGAGATCTTTATGTCTATAGTTTTGGTTTTCTTCCGCTCTTGTCTTGTTCTGTTGTTTAAATTATTGCTTTCATTTATTTCTTCTTGTATACTCACTACTTGTCGTTCTGGGTTATGGATTGACTTACCTACTAGTGGGTCATAGTAGGTGCCAACATGACTCGAGAGATCAGATCGTGACAAATTAATTATATAATCCTCTAATTCTTGAAATTGTTTGAGTTTTCATAAACAAAAATATATTTGTGCCAAACTTATAAACACTCCTAACCATAATTACTCATCATCAACTTTGTTAGGCGAATTGTTGAGCGACAAGTTTGGTAGAACTCAATATTTAAAAGATATATAAAAATTTCGATTGATTCTCGAAATTCTATCAGTATATAAATGAGAAAGAAGAACATATATTATTTGGAAATGACATTAAAAAACACTATAAATAACAATAATTGACAACTTGAAATATTTGAAAGACATAAAATTTTTTGGTTAACTCTAGAAATTCTATCTGTGCCACGTAAATTGAGACATAGGGAGTAATATCTATTATTTGAAAATTATGTAAAAAAAATACTATAAATCACAATAATTAATAACTTAAAATATTTTAAAACTATATATAATTTTGAATGACTCTCTAAATTTCAACTATGTCACATAAATTAAGACAAAAAAATAATATATATTGGGCCCGTACTACCATGGACTCATGTGTCTAGTGTACTAATAAATATATATGGAATATGATCCTGTTTATATATGGGATCCGAAATACGCGAGTCAAATTAGTGAAGTAATTTTCCTGAGGATTCAAATCGATGACATAGAATCTTCAAATCTTTTAAAATACGTAAAAATGTGTATATACGCAAACATAAAAAGTAACGCGTTATATATATATATATATAAAACTCACAATAGTTAACAATTTAATTTTTTAGAAAAATATTTGAAATATCTATAACATCTAAATCCACTTTTTTTGTAATTATTTTGGATAGGTTTATAACAGATGGGAAGACAAGTTGTGATATCCAGGGCTGATGTTGGGACTTGTTGGAAATATAGGCTTTGCATTTCTGTTTGTTCCAGTCACAAGAGGTTCATCTGTGTTGCAAATGTTTGGTTTCGCCTCTAAAGCTAGTGTTAAATATCATATATGGCTTGGCCATATTGTAATGACTATTTTCTCTGCTCATGGCATTTGTTACATTATCTATTGGGCTACCACTCATCAATTGTTTGAGGTAATATATTATCTACTTAATTACATACATATCTTATAATATAAGGTGCAAATATATTTCTTTAACTTTGCAATTTAGAGTAGATATATCTCTCAGTTAAAATAATAGTGCATATATACCCTGATCGTTTAAACAATGATACATATTTCTCCTCAATGTTATGTAACTTTAAAAAACTACCTCACCCATTTTTTTTATCCTTGTAGATTCAACCCAAACCCAGTTCAACTAAATAAACCTAATCCTCGAAAAATCATAAGTTTCTAAGTCATCGATGTTATGATCGAATAAAAGAGAGATTGAGTTTTTGTAAAGTTAGGTCGGGCCATGATTGGGTCTAGAGGGTAGGAAAAATGGGCGAGATAAATTTTTAAAGCCACGTGATATTTTTGGAATTTAAAAAATTAGTTTTAGAATTTTCTTTTTTAATTAAGTAGATATACATTTGTTAATGAAAATGATAAATATTCATTGTTTGTTAGACAATCAAGGTAAAAATGCACCATTTTCTAAACGAGAATATATCCATCAAAATCGCAAAGTTAAAGAGATATACTTATGCCTTCTCCTTTATAGGAAAAGACAACTCAAAGGAAAATTAGTTAATTTAGACATAGGAGGAAAAGCTCTACTAAATGATCTCTTCCCCTGTTTCTGTCGATCGTCTTAATGTCTCTGTTGAAGGAACTTGTGGACCTGCTTCCACACATTTTCTAAGGTATGTATGCAAAAGATAGTTGCATAATGCATATATATTTCGAGTTGAAACCTGACTTGAAAAAAATCTGTTCAGTTCAACTCGCAGAACGTGTCTTGCATGTAGTGTATGTTACAACCATAAACTAAAGCTTCTTTTTTAAAAATTGTTGTAGGCATGATTTATTGGTTATGGTGAGTGGCGGAAGTGTAATTACCCCTTTCATCTCCATAATTAGGGAGCTAATCCACACAAGTAAATTACAAAAATGCAAGACATCAAAACTCCTACTCATAAGTGTGTTCAAGAACTCACAACACCTCACCATGTTAGACCTTCTTCTCCCTATATCTGGTGGCCCGTCTGAAACATGTAACTTGGACCTACAAATTGAGGCTTTTGTAACAAGAGAAAAGCAACACATATCAGCAGAAGACAAGAAGGACTTGAGGACCATATGGTTCAAGCCCATCACTCCAATTCTTGGACAAAACATTTGGCTCTGGCTTGGTGCTATCATATCATCTTCCTTCATCATTTTCTTGATTCCCTTGGGGATCTTGAATAGATATTACATATATCCAATTGATAAAAATACCAATGAGATATACACATATTCAGTGAAGGTTGTGGTGAATATGCTAATCATTTGCGTATCTATAGTCATTACAAGTATTGCAACATTTGCTTGGAGCAAGAGACAGAGTGGGACTGATGCAAAACAGATTGAAAACATGGAAGGTGCAACTCCTATGGCTTCACCTAATTCTTGGTTTTATAATGCTGATAGGGAGATGGAGAGTTTACCCCAACAATCACTTTGTCAATCAACTAATCTCCATTATGGTGAAAGGCCTAACCTCAAAAGTAAGTTCTCATCACAAAAAATATTACTAATAAGTAACAAGTAACTCGTCGTATCAAGTCTGATACGTAACATGGAAAATACAATATAACTTACAATACCCAGTTAAATTGAACTGATGGAGTGATGGTGTAAAACTTATTTGCAATTTTTTGTATTTATAACTTAAATCCAAAGATCATGTAGATTTATTTATATAGTATATTAGAATTTCTTATCCAAATTATAAGTTATAAAATTGATCTCTTGCAGGGATGTCGTTTGAGAGGAAAGAATCAACTGTTGGAGTTTTAATGTGTGGCCCAAAAAAGATGAGACATGAAGTTGCTAACATATGTTCATCTGGTTTAGCATCCAACTTTCTGTAATGACCCTCTGGGTCATTTTCATCATTTTACGATCTTTTCAGTGTTCAGAGCTTTCCTGTAGTGACTCCAAGTTATTTTACGATCGCCGAGTCATTTGTTAGTATTTTCTGAAAGTTTCCGTGTTTTGAAGCCATTGAAACTTGAACGGTTGACTTTAGTCAAAAGTTTAGGAAGACGGCCTCAGAATGCAATTCTAACGATTTCATTAGCTTCGAAAGGGCCATTTTAGGCTAGGGGAGTGGTTGGCTCGGGCCCCGAGACTTCTGGTGTGAGTTTGTGTCGTTAGGCGTTTTAACTTGGAAGCTTAAGCCAAGGGTTGACCTTGGTCATCATTCTCGGTAAACATGCTCGAATGAGAACTTCTGCAGCACAGTTAGCTTCGAAATATTGAGTTTGGTCTAGAACGACCTTTTGTGCGGTTCCTTAGGCTTTCGGTCTCATTTTAAGCCTTTTTGTAGCTTTTGGCTAAAAATAAAACTTTGGTGCGGGACTCACTTTTCATCAAAACGACCTCGGATGGAAGTTCTGATGGTTCTATTGAGTCCGGAATACCAAATTTGATGGGATAGCATATTTCGTTTGTGCGCTTGAGGTTTCGAACGAATACCAGGCACCCTATAGGATATTTTGGTGCCTTAGCACATCAGCTGATGTGCAGCTGATGTGCTAATAGCCGATGCAGCTCAGGGCATGCCCCGCGTTCGTGCGCCAAGGCTCGCATTCGCGGAGGGCTGGCGCCTTGGCCAGTGCGTTCGCGTGCCTTGGGGTCGTATTTGCGTACCTTGGCAGCTGGCCGCGTTCGCATGAGGGTTCCATGTTTGTGGAGCCCTGAGGCTTGCCTAGCCGTGTTCACGTGGGGTGTGCCACGTTCGTGAAGGCCAGTTCACTGGCCTTTTATTTATGACCAGTGACGCAACCCTCATTCAAAATTTCCAAAGGCGGTGTCTCCTTCGTTTTAGCTCCATGTTTGGTGATTCAAAGTCCTAGGTGCTCGTGAAGGTTATGGCTACGTGTGCCTATGATTGGAAATTTTTGAAGGCTCTTGTTTGAGGTAAAATCGTGATTTTGTGGGCTGCTTTGTCTCGTTAATAGGGTTTTTATTACTTGCATGTGGTTGGGCTAATTCGAGCACGGGATTGAGTCCTATTTTGGGACGCAAGCCTGGTTAGTTAGGTAGGACCTTTTGACGAAGTCAATTTCAGTATTCTCGGTGTAGGTCCCACATTCCCCTTTTTGACTCGATTTTGGGTCTGTTTCCAATTGTTACGATTTTAGTGTCTAAACGTCCGTAACGATGTTGTGATCAATAATTTAATAGTGTGGCAGTGTTCGAAGGTTTTTTGGAAGCGAATAGCTCGTGTGTAGTGGATTTAGAGTGCTCGTGATCGGCTTCGAGGTAGGCTTCGGTCTCCTTTCTTGATTGAGCTTCTTAAATGATGCCTAGTATAGATTTCATGTACTATTGGATTGTAATTGCCGAGTATTTAGCTCTCCTCTTGTTATTTCATCCTTTCTTGATTCCGTAGGAGCCTTAGCATTAGTGCGGGTGTTGGGACCCTTGGTTTAGGCTGTAGCTTCGCTGGAGGGGTAGATGTTCTTGGCTGTCCCAGCTAGGATTGATACCTTGCGGCCTTAGACTAAGTTGGACCTTAGGTGCTTTAGATTGTGCTTTACCGCCCTTGTAGTTTTGATTTGTTCCCTGTAGGACTAGTAGTGGGGTCTCTTTGCATTGGTGCTTATGACCTTGGCTGCTCTTCATAGCCATGGGTTGGTACTAGCTATGCCCAGTCAAGAACTGGAGCGGTTTGATTGGGGTAGGGTGTCGTCTCTTGAGTTAGTTCCCCTCTGTATTGATTTGAGACCTCTTCTTAGGTCTTTACGCTGGTTGTTTAGCAGTAATCCTACTATATTCTTACTGAGCTTGGTTATATTGTTAGGCCCAAGGTCATATGTGAGGACTACTTGGATCCCAGGTTAGTACCCCTTCCTTTTGGTAGCATGTGTTGGTTGACTATATGGTTATTTGACTTGGGTACCTTGTCTAAATGTTGGTGATGGCATGCATTGCATTGTTTCTTCATTCTCCTGGATTTTGTGGTACAATCCTGGTTTATGCATTGGCATATCTATCATTCTTGATGAAATACTGTTTTACTCAGCTTTTATCCTAAAATGGTTTTAACGGGAGTCGTACCACCTGATTTACTGGCTTTTGATATCACGAGGCGCCTAGGACATGCTCCTTTTCCTACTTTAGATTTTAGAGGCATCTGGGATGCGCTCAATTTTACTTGACTAGCCGGCACATTGATTCCCTTTCTAGCATGATCTTTGGCTACTTTGAGATCCTCTTCGAAGTCGACATTACGCCCCTAGGAGTGAACTGTCTGGCTGGGAGGCTTTGATATAATGAGATCCTCTTTGGAGTCAAGACGCCTCCGGTATCTCTTACTAGCTGGGCTGGGAGTGGACTGACTGGCTGGGTGGCCTGTAATGATTTGTCACTCTTTCTAGCTGGGCTGGGATTTGATTGTGGTCGTGGTACTTTGGCTGGGAGCCTGGTTTTCACTTCTTGGGTTCGGATTCGTGGCACTTCTCTATTGGTCCTATTGCATTCATATGCATCGCCTATCACCAATATACTTGTTTGTTGATTGTACCCTTTGGTTTATGGGGGTCAAACGGGTTATGTTTGTTGTTTATACCTTCCGGACTTATGGGTGTCCGATTAGGTTATTGTTTGACTATATTCTGTTCTATGTTATTATTTTCTTGTTAACTGAAAGGTTATGGACCTTATAATTGTGGTAGTAGGTCCTCCTGATCCTATCCTGGGTAGTTAACTTGGTACCTTAGTTACGTGTAAATAGGGTGTTGGCTTGCGTTCTAGGTACGTTCTTGACTCAGCTTCTTATCCCTTGTACCATGTTTCTATCCTTTATTGTCTATCTACTTTAGCATCTCCTATTTAGTTGCTTGTGCTATGCTCTACTTGTTACATGTTGTTTATGCTTGTGTTATCTTTTGAGCTCAGTCAACCGTTGCCTGCTGAGTACCTTTTTTGGTACTCATACTACACTTCTGCCCTCTGTAGATTGCAGCTTGAGTTGTCGACGTTGATTTGGAGTCGTGCGGAGTAGCTCGGAGTTTCAGAAATTAGGGTGAGCTCCTGGCATCCGGGGCTATCGGTTTCTATCTATTTTGGCTAGGCTTAGTCTTTATATTGTATTCGGAGACAGTATGTACTTATGTTGTATTTGTAAAAGCCTTGTACTCTTATTTTGGATTAGATGCTCAACTACTGGCTGATGCCAGGTCTTGGGATGGTTCCTTGTATTGCTTTCTTATATTATCTTCTCTTCTCTTTGTTATAAGCTTTTTACTTCTTGCTTTTCACTTCCGCTTGGTAGCTCGTTGCTTATGGCTCCGAACTAAGGGTTAGGCTTATCAATTGGTGGGATAGTAAGTGCCATCATGATTTGAGAAATCGGATCGTGACACTTTCATTTTGAGTCTATCAGCTTCAGTTGGTGATTTAGAGAATATAATGTATCATAATGCAATGGAAGAATAAGATGATATTTTTGTTTGTTTGTTTGTGTGGTTATGCTCTAATTGATTGAGTTTTGCAAGTGCTCTTATAACATGTTTCCTTTGTATTGTGAAATGTAAAAAGAGATCGTTTATTCTGTTTTAAATCATTCTCATTGTCATGCTCCATACTCCATTCGTCTCAATTTATTTATTTGATTTTGACTTTACAGAAATTTTAAAAAGTATCGAACACTTTTGAATCTTTTGATCTTAAACTAAAGATATGTAAACGTATAAAATGTCCTTTAATCTTGTAATTTTAAACAAGTCATGTGAAAAGTTATAAGAATTAGTGAATTGTCAAAAAAGGAAAGATGTATTCTTTTTTAAACTATGTGAAATTGAACAAAAATGTCTTCAGTAAATACTTCGGTTTAAAAATGCTCTTGCCTTCCATAGTTTGGTCCAAAAAATGCAGGTATGGCTAGTAAAGCATTTGCTTTAGAATTTTGTGCCCCAAAAAATTATAATAGTAATTTTATGATTTTAATTTCACTTGAAACAATATTAAATATTATAAATAAAAAATAGATACAAATTTAAATTAAAAAAAGAAAGAAAGAGAAGAACTATCTACTTCTTATCAACAATATTTTAGAACTTTGAATTAAAGAAATCAAATTTTCGTATTAATAAATAAAGTTTTTACAACAACATCCAAGATAAAGTATTGCAAACAAATGACTAAACTTTTATTAACTAGAATAAATCCTTACTTTAATAGTGTGGGTTAGCTGCAAACCCCTGTATTAAATAAAGGGATTGTGTGACGGTAAAAAAATATAAGTAAATAGCGGGGTTTGAAACCTCCGACATCTAGAAAGAGAAAAATATATACAAGTAGCTGGGGTTTGGAATCTCCACCATTTGAAAAGATAATTTTTTTAATTTCAAAATACAAATGTGTTATACTGTATTTTTAATTTCAAATAATATCACTTGAAAATAAAAATTTGTATTTTAAATTCCAAATAACCCAAAAATGTGTATTGTCAGTTAAAAAAAAAAACACATACGATAGTATCTAATTTCAAGTATATTCTATTGTAGGAAGAGAACATTGGCAACATATGTTCCTCATATCTGCTCTAGTTAGAGGTCCAGAATAGTAAATTGATATTAACAAATTATAGGGGGCATTGCAATACATATTGCATTATCTTCGTTGGCTCTCCACTATATAATAAATTATACTAATAACTAATATAAAAATCAAATGACGAGTTTTCATATTAACTATTTCATACTTTTTTTTAATACTGTAAATTGCAAAATATAGAAAGGATTAGTGAGAGATAGAGTGACACTCTATTTATATTAGCAATGACACTCGAATTCATCCATTTGTCATGCATTAGTTGGCTTATTGGATGATCTAACTAAAAGTTACCAAACTTAATACTATCATTTAAAGTATGTGTTTTTGCTTAGATGAAGATGACACACTTTCTACTATTTTTAATTTTTTTTTCATTTGATATTGTTGAAAAATTTGCAATTAACTACATGAGGGTTTACCCGATAATTTTTTTCTATAGAAAACCTATAAAGTAAATATTATTAATGGTATGAAATACTTCTTAATAACAAAAGACAATGATATCCATATCAATAATCTTATAATTACTATAATACATAATACAATTGCAATTTGCTTGTTTAATATTAAAATAATGTTAGAATATTTATTTTTTTAGTTTTACATTGATTTAGATAATTAAAATACATAATTTAATGTTAGTTTTTCTTCAATGTTTAATCATATAATTAATACTTATTAGACTTATTTTACTATGATTTAGTACTTTTATATTATGATCATTTTCATTACGACTTATTAATTTGTAATATTTGTTTTATACAATTTTATTATTATATGTTGTTGAGTATTTTAGTGTCATTACTCATCTCATAAAAAAATAAAAAATAAAAAGAAAAACAAAGTTGATCTCATTAACAGACACTTGCTACTTTTCTTAGTTAATTAGTAAGTAAACGTCTTGTGTCAAATATTAATGTCAGTTAATTAAGATCTTTTAAGCATTACTAAGCTCTCTTTATAAATATGAATCGAACAGCCCTCTAAGGCAAATCTCCAGAAGGCTTTCCTCAAGCGTGGATGACGAAATCCAAGGCACCGCGTCTCCCCAGTCCTGACATCATAGGAGACGAGGTGAGAACACTTAGGGGTCGTTTGATAGAGTGTATAAGAATAATGCAAAATATAGTGTATTAGTTATGCTGAGATTTTTCTTATGCAGTGTTTGATTTGGGTCTTGTATATGATAGTGTTAGGAAATCAAGACATCATAAATGGAGAAGAAGCCAGAGAACAAACTTCTTTGATGAAATGATGGAGTAGAAAGTAATTGCTTTTTAAAAAGGGTCATTTATTGTTTTAATGATAGTGTATTGTGAATAAAGATTGAAATTAATATTTATGCTTGTAGATTATTTGCAGTGGGAAACTGGGAAATAACGTTTATCACTATAATTAATTTGTTTAAAATTAACTTCTAGTCCTCCATATTTCTAGAGACATATATATATATGTGTACAAATCAGTTAGAGATTAATTGTTATTTTACTTGAAATTAAGTCAGAACTAGTGCGTATATTATTTTTGACTATTTTTTATTTTTATTTTTGTTACTAGTATATATATTACATATTATATATAGGGTTTAAAGTAATCTTATAACTCTAATTTGTTGTTATGTTTTGTAAATTAAACTTGAATAACAAGTCAATTTTAAGAATTGTTTTCAAAGTTATTTGGCCAAATTTAGAAGATGGTCGTACCGATGATTGGTTGGCCCGAGTATATTGCATTCAGTATATACTTAAATCTTACTCAATATTTCTAAGTAGCCGAAAGGGTGGATGGGTTGTTTTCGATATACAATTTTAATCTGATTAGAAAAACAAAACAAGGAGGAGTAAAACCATCTACCAATCAAACAACATACGCGGCGTCTCAAATAAGACTTTCTATCTCGTGGAACGTTATACTAATGTATATATTTCATGTTATGTTAGTAACATTGGACATGTAAATATTAGAGAGATATTTCTTTTTTGGACCCAAGGTGATCAACTTCATTAGCTGCCCAAAACTTCAAAATAAAAATTATAGGTGGAATACCAATATCTTTCTTCACACCTACCATTTTTATTTTTAAATTTTGGCCAACTAATGAGGTTGGTCACACGTGCATCCAAATAGAGAAATACCTCTTGATGTTCAGTGTTATTGACATAACATGAGATGAGATGCACACATCCTTTAGACGAAGACTCCATTTTTTTCTCTTTTCAGATGATAAATTTTTCTCACAACATAAAGTGTGAATCAAACCTATGTTTGAATTGAAATTGAGATACTGATGGAAGTATAACATTCCACCAGCCTGAAGATAACAAATCTTATTCTTTACCTCGTGTATGTTGTTTGATTGAATGGTTATATTCCTACTTATTTTAAGTATTCAATTAGATTATAATAGTACATCCCATTTATTGAAACCAACTCGTCTACCCTTTTGATTGCCTAAAAATATTGAGTATATACCGAATATAATGCCCATGAAATTCCTATTCATGGTCCGACAATCAATTATAGAGACGTCCAACTTCTATGGCCAAATAATTTGAAGACGATTCTTTAAAGTTGGCTTATCATTCATCTTTAATTTGCAAACCATAACAACATGTTATAATTATAAGATTATTTTAAACACTATATATAATATGTACTACTATATAGTACTAGTAACAAAAATGAAAAGAAAAATACAACCAGCACTACTTAAAACACAATATGCACATTAGTTTTGATTTAATTTCAAATAAATAACAATTAATCTCTAATTGATTTGAACACATATGTTTCTATAAATGTGGAGGAGTTGAAGTTAATTTTGAACAAATTAATTGTAGTGGTAAATGTTATTTTCCACTGCAAATAATCTACAACCATAAATATTAATTTCATTCTTCCTCCACAATACAATATTCTCAAAATAATAAATGACTTTTTAAAAAAATGAATACTCTATTGTATCATTAGGAAGTAGAGATGACAATGGGGTTGGGCAGAACGGATGCGGGGCGGATTGAGCTTAGTCCTCAATAAGGTTAACCCGCCCCGCTCCCCCCTACATAACAATTTTTTTTCATTTTTAATCTATTCCACCCCGCCCCACATAGACCCGCTCCGCTCCGCGCCGCATTACAAAATAAATTTAATTTCAACTATACTAATATTCTTTAACAAAATTGGAAAGGAACAATAAGTAAATTATGCAACTTCAACTTCAACTTCAACTTCAACTTCAACTTCAACTTCAACTTTAATTTATATAAATAAATAATTATTATTATTATGCAACTCTCACTTGCTAATTTTCCGCCTTTATTTTTAAATACATTCATCATTAGTAGCTCGAAGGTGGATAACTTCATAATAATATAAATTGATGAAACCAAGTTACATTGATATTTGAAATTCTAAAAAATTATTAACATGTTACAGTAAAATTTAATTTTGATTTGAGCTTAATTATTTGTTATTGAAAAATGATATTAATTACATTTGATAATCTTTCTTCTAACAACAGAAAAAAGACACAAATGTTGAAATAAGTTGCATTAAGTCATCATGAGCGTATGACGTGGTAGCAGTGATATGTTATCAGATAAATATATATTTAAAAAAATTCTTAATTAATATTAATTTGAATAAAAAGTAACAAATTTGTTATGATATTTGTGTATTCTTATCCATGAAAGGTGTTGTATCACTTTTATAGCACGAAAAAGGTCAAAATAAAGAGTGAACTTGCATAGACCCGTAACTCACCCCTCCCCGCATTAGTTTTAAAAAATATATTTTGACCCGCCTCACATCCACATCCACCTCGCCCTGCCCCACATAGCCTTAAGCCTGCCCCTCACCCGTCCACCCCGCCCAATTGCCATCCCTATCAGGAAGAAGTTCTCACTACAAAGAATGAAGGCTTTTACGAAAAGTGTTCATTAGTAATAATATAATTGTCACTATATTATATTTAGCGGTAATAATAAATATGAATAGTTATAATCCATTTGCAATAACATTTAATTCTTAAAGAAAAAAAAGTGCAATGTGAGTTAAAAAGATAATACTTATGATAGCGTCTACTTTCAAGCATTCATGTCCATGATTATATCATTTGTAGTGTATGCTCTTTCTTGAATTATGTGCGGGCCAAAGGCATGGATAATAAACTCAACTTGTGAAATACTAGTTTTACCATATGAGAATATGTCAGAGGTCGCAGCAACACGTATCGCATCATTTGATATCGTTGACTCACTACTCTGTAATAAATCATAATTATAACTAATATGAACATCAAATGACGACTCTCAATGCTAACTATTTGACAATTTTTTTTAAACTATGTTTTGCAAAATATTATTGAAGAGATTTATGGAACCTAAAAATGAAACTCTCTTTGCTTGGATTTGTCACGCCCCGAGCCTACACCCTGGACGTGGCCAGCACTCGAGAACCATTGCTGGCTCCCAAGCGAACCCTCAATCTGGCTGACTACTTAGCGGAATATTTGACTCAAGCAAATTAAAAGTTTTAAAGAGAAAAATATAACTCAACTGTCTCAAATACTCATTTTAGCAAAATATACTATTCGGAAAACACTTTAAAGAAAGAATTTTTGAAATCAACTCAACTCTAGCTATCTATGAAGACTCTAAGTTCAACATGGACGTCAGGACAAGACCCTCGACGCCCCAAAGTAAATACTGAAATGAAAAATGAGGCCCTCCGAAATGCAAGGAGGTCTCACGATCCAAAACGAGTTATGAGTGACACCCACACTTAACCTTCTAAGTGGATGAACCAACTAATTCGAACCCCAACTTATATTAATTGTTCAACTTACGAAATACAACCATAATGCGTAAGTTCAAATCTTATTAATGTAAAAAAGAAAAATCCACTAGAGTCTATTACATATTATTCCCAAAAACCTGAAAGTCATCACATCAAGGACATCTAATCCAAAAATATTAAGTCTGAGAGTGTCAAAGACATCATAATATATAAATAAAATAGTGTAATCATTTAAAATTTATTAAATATAAATTTACAAAATGATTCGGATAATATTAAATTCATGAATATATTAGTCCAAATAAATATTATGGATTAATATAATTGGTTTAATTATTTAAGTCCAATAAATATGGATTTAATTAAAGTCCAAATAAAGTGATTTGGGCTACAATAAAGTGATTTGGGCATGCCAAGTCAAGCAAAGGAGCCAATGGGATCATGCAATTTGTCAAAAATGACAAGCCCGCTACATAAAGCCCATATGCCATGTCACTTAAATCTGATTGGCCAGAGGGAATCCTATTCCATTCACAACTCCTCCATCCTAAAACTATAAATAGGGGTCTTCATAATTCATAAAGAGACCGGAAATTCTAAATAAGAAGCTAGAAAAAGCTCGTGGTACAAACGCCATAAATTTCTCTATAAGCTGCAAGTTTAAGAATTCAAGCATTCAAGTTCAAGAACGATCAAGATCAAGACCATCGGATTCAAGAACAAGCTCGAAGCCCTTGAATCTAAGTAAAAGTCAAGATCAAGATAAAGTTCAAGTTAAAGTTCATCGAAGATTCAAGAACAAACTTTAAAGCCCTTGAATCCAAGATCAAGTTCAGTTCAAATTCAAGATCAAGCACAAGAGCCCTTGAAATTATATCTGAAAAGGCGAATTCAGAGGAATCATAGAGTTTGTAACACTCGCACTTTGAAATCAATAAAACGATTGTTGCATTATTTTTCAAGTCTTGAATATTATTTTCTCGACGCGAATTTTATTATCTACAAATTCTGGCACGCCCAGTGGGACAATCTCTACCTTTCATCTCAACTTTTCAAGAATCAAAGAATATCGAGATGACTTCCAAGAAGATCAACTCTCAATCAACTACCTCTAAGGACACTAACTACAAATTCTCTACTGAAGTTGAAGGAATCCTCGGTGTTACCTTCGGAAGCTTCAGAGCTGTACGAGGAGAAAAGCTGCTACGCTAGGACAACAAACACTTCAAGTGTCGTCGACATCAACTCCTATTTTTGGGTCTTCGACTCCAAAAGGATCAAGGCCCTCCACAAATGCTTTCGAAGGAGAAAGCAGCGTTGCTGAAAAGATAAAGAAGGCCTTAGTTCTACTTGAGTAATCTAGTTCCAAGAACTCTTCCACAAAGGGGAACTATGATTTAACCAATGAATCATCTTTGCGTACATCACGTAATGTGAGTCTATTGAAAATCAACTTGCGCGATAATCCATGCTACTCTCCTACATCCCCACTGATCATGCAAGCAATGGTAACTGATGCTTCTTCCACTGAGGAACAACTTGCAAATCTGATAAAGCAAGTTGATGGATTAACCAAGCATGTACAACATCAAGAGTCTACAATTGACAAATTGATGGATAAGATGGAAGGCCTTTTAGATGGAGAAGCCAGTCATGCGCCTGGAAAGGGTGTTGAAGTTCAAGAGATCAAAAATCCTGTGAAGGAAGCACCACTTGTCAAGGAGATGCCAGTTTCTTCTGAAGGAATAATCCCACTCGATCGTTTGAAGCAGTTCATTGAAGGCACACTCAAAGATAAGTATGAAGTCTCCACCAAGTCTTCTCATATGTATGCCAAGCCATAAACTGCAAGAATTGATAGATTCAAAATGTCTATAGGCTATCAACCCCCCAAATTTCAACAGTTTGAGGGTAAAGGAAATCCAAAGAAACATGTTGCACACTTTGTGAAGACATGTAATAATGCTGGAACTTATGGAGATCATCTTGTCAAGCAGTTCATCTGCTTTCTAAAGGGAAATGCCATTGATTGGTATATGGATCTTGAGCTAAATTCTATCGATAGTTGGGAGCAACTAGAGCGCGAGTTTCTCAATCGCTTCTATAGCACAAGGCGTACAGTGAGCATGGTAGAACTCACGAATACTCGCCAAAGAAAGGATGAACCAGTTATAGATTTCATAAATCGATGGAGAAACGCGAGCCTAAATTGTAAAGATAGGCTTAGGGAAGCCTCTGCAATAGAAATGTGTATCCAAGGAATGCACTGGGAGCTTCTTTACATCTTATAAGGAATAAAGCCAAAATCCTTCGAAGATCTAGCCACTCGCGCTCATGATATGGAGTTGAGCATGTCCTCTGCTGGAAAAGATATGACATTTGCCCATGATCCTCGCAAAGGAAGAGAGAAGCAGGAACCCAAGAGATGGAGCAAATTTGTGCCCAAGAATGACAACAAAGAATCCATAAATGTCAATGTGTTGCCTGTGAAGTTTACTACGAAGGAAAGTAAAAAGCAAAGTGTGAAAATGACTTTCCAAGCGCGTTCAAACCAAAAGTCGGTCCTAAGGGAGAGGTAAGAAAAAGAATATCCCTTCTTGGATTATGATGTTTCTGATATTTTTGATGAGTTGCTTGAGTTAAAGCTCATTGAGTTGCCAGAGATGAAGCGACCTGATGAAGCTGGAAAAACTGATGACCCAAATTATTGCAAGTATCATAGACTTGTAAGTCACCCTCTTGAATAATGTTTTGTCTTCAAAGATAGAGTTATGCGATTGGCTAGAGAAAAGAAGATTGTCCTTGATGATAAGAAAGCTAGTTCTAACAAAATCTCTATCATATTCGGCTCGCTCGATCCGGTCAAAATATTTATCTCTGAAAAGCATGAAGAAGATTCATTGGAGCAAGACAAACCTCAAGTTGATATAGATGGTGATGAAGGCTGGATTCTTGTGACTAGGCGAAGATGCAAAAAGTCAAGCTTACAAAAAGAATCATCCGAGCAACCGGTTAGGAGGAAGATGGTGAGGAAATTAGAGAAGCATAAGTCAATCAAGCGCCCAAAGAGGGAAAAAGTAGAAGTGCATCACTACCAAAAACCCCGACGCCCTGTGATTCTAGAGGAATTTTTACCAAGTTGGTTTTGCACAAAGTCTACTCAAAACAATGTCAAGACATCATGTTTCAATGCTGATGAAGAAGAAACAATGAAGGTTTCTCCTACTGACGAAGAAGGAACAATGAGTGAATCCTCACAAAAAATGTCTCCTAGTGACGAAAAAGAAGCAACGAGGGAAATCTCATCAATGATGTCTCCTTCGTCTTCTGAAAAACCTATTGAACTTTCTTCCCAAGAAGCACATGCATGTGATACAAAAATCACATTTACAGATAATGATCTTCTATTTGGTGAAACACTACACAATCATCCTTTGTATATAGTGGGTCACGTGCTAGAGAAGAAGATAAACAAAATCTTAATAGATGAAGGATCTGGAGTCAACATTATTCCTATCCACACATTGAAGGAACTCAGCATCACGACTGAAGAACTTAGTGAAAGTCATTTGTTGATACAAGGATTCAATCAAAGGGGACAGAGGTCCATAGGCTCTATTAAATTAGAAATCCACATGGAAGATTCACAATCAAGCGCATGGATGCATGTGATCGATGCAAAGACTTCGTACAACATATTGCTTGGTAGGCCTTGGGTACATGAGAATAAAATTTTCTCATCTTCCTACTATCAATGTTTGAAGTACCTTGAAGGCGGAATTGAAAAGAAGATAGTTGCGGATGATAATCCTTTCACAGAAGTTGAGACATACTTTGCCGATGCAAAATTCTATTTGATAAGTTATATTGTCAAGGGGAAAACCTGATGACGTCAAATCAATAAAGTCTGATAAAATCGCCAGCAAAAGAGTTGATGTGGCTGTCGAAAAGGTTAAAGTTGACACTAAAGAACCTTGTCCCATTTTGAATAAAGGAAAGAACATGTCTTCGAAGAAGAAGTTGACTTCTGTACTTCGCTATGTTCCAAAGGTGAAGAAAGAAGAAGATCAATCATCTAACCATTAAGAGAATGCACTTAGAGGATTGACTCGTCCTATCAGATAGATTGATGCAATAAACTTATCTTCGAAGCTATCGAAAAAGTCAATGGCTCAAAATCAAGTGCCGGATGTGGCACTCCCCACAAAACGCACCAGAGAAGGCTTTGATCCCAATGCTTACAAGTTATTTGTGAAGGCTGGATACAACCCTAATGAGCCATCAAAGTTAGGGAAACTTCCATCAGAAGATACAACTAGACAAGCACGTGAAGGCTTAGGCTATAGTCAACTGCCGTTAATTCACATTTCCATAAGAAGGGCAAGCAATAACCATATAACTTTAGAAGATGATGTCAATTATTCCAATAAAAAGCCTTCCGTCTTTGATCGACTTGGAGAATCGATTGCAAGAACTTCTGTGTTTGAAAGGTTAGGCCCATTGAAGAAAAAAAATAACAAGCATAGGAGAAGTTATCTAAGAGTGACAATGCTTGCTATACCTATGATCCAAAAGGGTTTCAAAAGTTTGATTCCTTCTAGAATAAGGCGGCGAGTGGAACTTGTGGTTTCTTGTAAAGAGGAACTAAAGGCAAAGACTCACACTGTGGTTTACACAAAGGAGCGCGAGGAAGATGAAGAAAGTGTAGGTTCCTCATATCATGTTACAATCCAGAATGATCACGATGCCTTGCCTCAAAAAATGATTGATGAAGAGTTGGAGGATATTGTCTAGTGTTATCACATATCTGTCAATGAAAATGATCCTTTAGAAGAGGAAGATGCTGGAGATGCTCCACCAGAACTTGAAGAAGGAGTGAAGACCACAATAGATCCCTTAAAGGAAGTTAACCTTGGCACTGATGAATACCCAAGGCCAACTTTCTTGAGCGCCTTTCTAGAAGTTGATGAAGAAATCACTTATATGAATATACTTAGAGAATATAGGGATGTCTTCACTTGGAGTTATAAAGAAATGCCTGGCTTGAATCCTAAAGTAGCAGTCCACCAATTGACTGTCAAGAATGGTGCTCGTCCTGTTAAGCAGGCTCAAAGACTTCCATTAATAGAAAAGGAAGTTAACAAACTCATTGAGGCAGGCTTTATTCGTGAAGTCAAATACCCTACATGGATTTCAAGTATTGTTCCTGTAAGGAAGAAGAATGACCGAATTCTTGTTTATGTTGACTTTAGGGATCTGAATAATGCATGCCCTAAAGATGAGTTCCCTTTTCCCATCCCTTAGTTGATGATTGATGCCACCACCGGTTATGAGGCGATGTCGTTCATGGATGGTTCTTCTGGCTATAATCAAATTCGCATGGCACCAAAGGATGAAGAACTCACCGCATTTCGCACTCCTAAATGTATTTATTGCTACAAGGTAATGCCTTTTGGTTTAAAGAATGTTGGTGCCACATAGGAGTGGCAAACGAGCGAGTCGAGTCGAATATGAGTCGATCAAAAATGAATTAAACAAAAATGGATAAAATACCCAACTCGACTCATATTTTAAATGGGTAAAAACGAGTTACCCAATGGATCATATGGGTACCCATATTTACCCATATTATTCCATGAATCAAGTTTCTCGCATGCTCAATGAGCTCCAAAATAACCAAGTCATAAAGCAATTCAAAGACATTAAATGATCAATTTGGATAATGAAGAATTGAAGATGATACTCATAACTCAATACAAAATGACCAGTTTCTATTACACGTATCTGGAACACTTGTGACTTGACAATTAAGTCTGCCTAACCACAACATGACTCAATGATTGAAATTACATTAAGACGAAGATCCATGGTTAATTGCTCGGCAGCATGTTAACTCTAAAAAGAAGAAGATGTTGCACCTACGAGGCCACCACTTCCAACAAAATTTCCAGAAACTTCAGTGATTCCTGCTATTGTGGATTTTCCTTTGAGATGCGATGATCTGACAGAAAAAGAAAACAAAAAAAAAACAAGATCGTAAGTATGCAGAGATTTTCAGATAGCTAATATACGCATATGCAGGATATCGAAAAACTGAATTTGTTTTCTCACTTTTCACACACACAGAGTACTAAGAACAATATAAAAGAAAGGCAGAAAAATGTGAGTTGCTCTTAAGTCTTACCTCTAAGTTTATCAACATAAGTTTGAAGGTCAACAACAATCTCATCTTCATCAGAATCTGATCCGAATCCATCAAGATCTTAAACAATTTTTTAAAAAAACAAGTCATTACAGTTCTAAATGCAAATTCACTAAATAAAATGAAACAAATGAAACTAGAGAAGATAAATTTACCTTCTTGTCCACAAATCCAATCCCTAGTACATAGTTTCGCCTCAACATTTGCAGGAAGAATAGAACTTCGAAACTTTCCAATGACACGACCTCCGGTGCTAAATGCAGATTCAGAGGCTACTGTAGTGATGGGCACACTCAAAACATCCAGTGCCATTAATGAAAGTTCTGGATACCTTAGTTTGTTATCCTTCCAAAATCCAAGTACATCTAGATTCAGATTTGTTTTACGATCAACATTAGCTTCTTCCAAATATAACTCTAATTGTGTTTTACCTATACTCGACTCTAACTGACTTTGAAACAAATCAAACTCCTCAAATGCATCAGTCACTTCATTTCTACTACTACAAGCATGCTCCTCTGGTAACGAGGTTGTAGTAGATGGTATCAAGTGCTCTTCGAATAATAACTTTAAATTATCTTCGATAACCTTCACTTTTTGATCAGCGGTATTAGAATTAAGCTTTGAAAAACAAAACTTCACAAAATTCAGTTTATATCTCGGGTCAAGAACCATTGCTATAGATAAAATGATGTTATATGACTCCCAATATTTCTTAAACTTCCTTAACATAGAAGTGGCAATCTCAGTCATCACTGGATCTTTACTTCTCTTGTGTTCTTCCAATAGCATTTCAATTCTCCATGTATTAGGAAGATACAAATTTTCCGTGGGGTACTTGCATCTAGAAAACAAAGTTGTAATATCATAGAATGGCCTAAAAAATGTAGCTACAATCTCAACCTTTTTCCATTCATCTTCAAAAAGACCATGTCTAAAATCAGGATCAACCAAGTCATAATGAATATATGCCTGCTGATACAGAAGAGCACTTTCAATCATTTGATAGGTTGAATTCCGTCGAATAGGCATATCTTGGCGTAGCTTTTAGAACATGGTAGACCAAGGTTACTAAGGCACTCCGCAAATTTCTCTAGTCTTACTTCTGAATTCTTGATATACTTAACACCTTCTCTAATTTTTCCAATAGCTGCATCAGCCTTCGCTAAACCCGCCTTAACAATTAAGTTAAGAATGTGATTTCCACAACGAATATGAAGAAACTTTCCCTCACAAACTAGTGAACGCATCAAAGACAAATGATTCTTCAAAACATCAACCACACCTTTATTGCAAGTAGCATTATCTAAAGTAAGGGTGAAGATTTTCTTTTCGATTCCCCATTCTTTAAGAAAATCAATCAATAAATGACCTAAAACTACACCCGAATGTGGAGGAGGAACATGACGAAAAATCAAAACCCTTTTCTAAAGAACCCAATTTATGTCCACAAAATGAGCTGTTACACACATATAGCCATTAGATACTACTGAAGTCCACATGTCAGATGTCAAACACACTCTACTAGAAATCAATGCAAGCTCAGCTTTTAGAAGTTCTTTTTCTCTAGCATACAAATTCAAGATATCCGACTTGGCTGTGTTTCTTGATATATGCCCTCGCTATTGGATTTAAATACGAATGAATGTCCCTGATGCCTTTATGCTCTACAAAACTGAAAGCATAATTATGCCTACATATGGCTAAGGACATCTTCTCTCGATAAGTTTGTTGATCTATTGGCTCATTTTGACCCTCTTTAGCCTTATTGGATTCATGTTTCTCCAAATGACGCTTTAGATTTGTTGTTCCAAATGTAGGGCCCATTGCAAATTTTATTTTACAGATTGTGCATTGAACTTCATACTTTCCGTCAATAGAATCAGGCTTAAGCCTAACAAAATAATCCCAAACAACAGATGTTTTCCTTTTTGCTCGTTTCAACGAAGTTGCAGAACTTTGTTCACAAGACTCTTCATTGCCTTCTATGGACATATCTCCCTAATTTTACAAATCGTAAACAATGAGCCATGCATACAATAACAAAATCAACTCATAGCAACACAATCAATAAGGTAAGAATATGAAATGAACCAAAAGTTGCTTTAGCTTTTCACAGACTATGTCTCTGTGGATTATCCATATCTATTCCACACTATTGAGGGAACTACTTCTTTGGCCTTCAACCTACCATAGCCCTCTTTCTTCATTTGGATTTGGACCAGGTATGCTCATATAGGCAGAGTTAACAAGTAGTTGTACCCATTAATAGAAGCCATATTTACACATGCATAAACTTCGAGAAAATCACCTAGCTCAATCAAACAGACCCCAAATCACTAACTAGATCTAAAAATCGAACTAAAAGAAACAGATAGAAAGTCTACCATCTAAGCAATCAAAACAGCAGGGCAGAGTACCGCATCAACAACAACAACAACAACAACAAAAAAAATAGAAAAGGAGAAAAAAGAGACGGAGACAGAAGTAAAGACGAAGGAGAGAGTCTCACCGGAGAAGTCGCCGGAGCTGAGAGAACGTTGGTTGATGGAAGACGATGAAAAGCTGAGGCAATTTTGGTTTGTGTGAATTTCAAATTTCTACCCTATTTTTTCTCTTCCAATGAATTTACCCATTTTACCCATTTAAGTACCCATATTTTACATGGGTAATATGAGTTGGACTCATATTTGACTCATTTAAAAAGTATTGGGTACCCAACCCATTTTAAATGGGTAAAAATGAATGGATACCCAGATTTATGATTCATTTTGCCAGCCCTAGTGCCACATATCAAAGGGCTATGCAAAATATATTTGATGACTTACTCCATAAAAATGTTGAATGCTATGTTGATGACTTGGTGGTGAAGTCAAGAAAGAGGAGTGACCATTTGAAAGACTTAAGAATGGTGTTTGACTTGCTCTGAAGAGATCAACTAATGATGAATCCGTTGAAATGTGCCTTTGGAGTTACTTCTGGTAAGTTCCTTGGCTTCATTGTCAGACATCGAGGGATTGAAATTGATCGAGCCAAAGTTGATGCAATTTTGAAGATGCCCGAGCCTCAAGACATTCATGAGTTAAAAAGACTTCAAGGAAAGTTAGCCTACTTGAGGAGGTTCATCTCAAATCTAGCGGGAAGATGCTAACCATTCAGTCATCTCATGAAGAAAGGTGCTCCATTTAAGTGGGACCAAACATGTAGCGATGCCTTTAAAAGTATCAAATCGTATCTAGCAAAACCTCTAGTTCTAGCAGCCCCTATACCTATAAAGCCATTGATACTCTACATTGCGGCACAAGAAAGGTCTATAGGAGCCTTGTTAGCTCAAGAGAATAGTGAAGGAAAAGAAAACTCTCTTTATTACTTGAGCAGAATGATGACACCAAATGAGCTGAACTATTCGCCAATCGAAAAGTTATGCTTGGCGCTAGTCTTCTCAATTCAAAAGATGAAGCATTATTTTCAAGCTCACGTTGTTCGCCTTATTTCTAGAGCAAATCCCATCAAGTTTGTCATGTCGAAACCTGTCCTTAGTGACCGACTAGCAAGATGGTACCTCCAATTCCAACAATTTGAGATAGTGTACATCCCTCAAAAGGTTGTGAAGGGACAAGCATGAGCAGACTTCTTGGCAGACCACCCGATACCAGATGATTGGGACTTAACAGATGAGCTTTCGGATGAAGATGCGATGGCTATCGAAATTCAACCTCCTTGGAAAATGTGCTTTGATGGGGCTGCACATTTTGGTGGAGCTAGCGCTGGCGTGGTGTTCGTCACTTCAAAAGAAAAGATTCTACCATTCTCCTTTACCTTGAACCAACGTTGTTCCAACAATGTCGCTGAATAAGCATTGATACTTGGGCTCGAAATGGCTGTCGACGTGAAGCAATTATAATTACAAGTCTTTGGTGACTGTCAGTTGGTGATTAATCAACTCTTGGGAAGCTACGAGGTCAAGAAACCCGAACTACGTCCTTATTATGATTATGCTCAAAAGTTGATAGGATGACTTGGACATGTAACCCTCCAACATGTGCCTAGAAATGAGAATAAGAAAGCTGATGCTCTAGCTTCTTTAGCTTCAGCGCTAACTCTTCCTGATCAGACACAAGTTATAATCTGTCAAAAATGGGTAGTACCACTGCCAAATGAGGGTGAAGATGAGCTAGAGCATATCGTCGCTGTTGTTGAAGTTGCAAGGGAAGATTGGAAACAACCTATTATCGACTATTTATGTTATGGGATACTTCAAGAAAACCCAAGGAGAAGGACTGACATTCATCGTCGTGCACCTCGCTTCCTTTACTACAAGGAAACATTATATAGAAGATCATTCGAGGGAGTACTCTTGTGATGTTTGGGAGAGGAAGAAGCATTCCTAGCTCTACAAGAAGCACACTCAGGAGTATGTGGGTCACATCAATCTGGACCAAAGCTCCACTTTCACATAAAGAGAATGGGGGATTATTGGCCAACCAGGGTGAAAGATTGCTTAGACTATGCTCGAAGATGTATGGCCTTCCAATTTCATGCGAATTTCATACATCAGCTGCCCGAAGTATTACACCCAACTATCGCATCTTGGCCATTCGATGCTTGGGGATTGGATGCTATTGGACCACTACCAAAGTCTTCTGATGGACATTTGTACATCTTGGCTGTAACATATTACTTCTCAAAATGGGCCAAAGTTGTCGCTCTTAAAGAAGTAAAGAAGGAGAATGTTACAGATTTCATCCGAGTAAATATCATCTATCGTTTTGGCATCCCTCGCTATATAATAATAGACAATGGTAAGTCATTCTATAACAAGTTAATGAACAAGATTTCTGATCTCTTTGACTTGAAGCAGCGTAAATCTTCTATGTATCGTGCTGCCGCCAATGGTCTTGCTAAAGCATTCAATAAGACTCTATGGAACCCTCTGAACAAAGTCGTCTCCAAGTCCAAACGAGATTGGTATGAAAGAATGGAAGAAGCTTTGTGGGCATATGGGACAACATATCATACGCCGACTCAAGAAACACCATATTCACTTGCTTTTGGAGTTGAAGCAGTCCTGCCCTTGAGCGTCAAAATACCTTCCTTAAGACTTGCTATTCAAGAAGGGCTCACTGAAGAAGAGAATGCTCGACTACGTCTTGCGGAGTTAGAAGCACTCGATGAAAAGAGACTAGAAGCTCAATAAAATCTTTAATATTATCAAGCTCGTCTATCTCGTGCTTTTAATAAGAAAGTCCGCTTGAGGTGCTTTCAAGTTGGAGATCAAGTCCTCGCAGTAAGAAGACCTATCATTACTTCGCATAAGTCTGGGGGCAAATTTACCTCAAAGTGGGATGGACCATATGTCGTACAAGAAGCATATTCAAATAGTGCTTACAAGCATGTTGATGCAGATGGCGTAAAGATCGGTCCTATTAATGCAAATTTTTTGAAGAGGTACTACCCTTGAAGTAAGATGATGCTCCTTAAGGTACGAGCCTAAACTACATGTCACTCCTGGCCCGCCAGAGTATAAATCGTGTACGGCACACCCAAAAAAAACAAAAACAAAAAAAAACACTCTTCGAGAACTACGTTGTGACTTGATCCTCTTCATTGAGGTACGTAGGCGCTTAAAACCATATTCTAAGTTCAGTTGCATAAGTGTAAAAAAATCACATGTTCCCACTTGATATGTTACATGAAAGTTAAGTCTATAAGTATTAACTTCAAACTTGCACGAAGTATTGAAGGGTCAATAGGGGGGCATACCCTTATAAAATATTAGTTTATTTAACAGTGAGCCTGAATTTTTTAAATTCAGCTAAGTATACAAGTTGAAGTCTTCAAATCCTTCAAGTATGCAAGTTGAAGTCTTCAAATCCTCCAAGTATATGAGTTGAAGTCTTCAAATCCTCCAAGTATACAATTTGAAGTCTTCAAATCCTTCAAGTATGCAAGTTGAAGTCTTCAAATTTGTCAAGTCCACAAGTTGAAGTCTTTAAATCCTCCAAATATGCAAGTTGTTGAATTCCCATGCCTTAAGGTGTACGAGATTTGTCCCTTTACACCTTAAATTGGTCTTTTTGAAAATTTATCCTTAAATGGATTTTTAAATTTCCATGCCTTAAGGTGGACGAGATTTGTCCCTTTACACCCTAAGCTGGCCTTTTCGTAGATTTATCCTTAAATGGATCTTTAAATTCTCATTCCTTAAGGTGTACGAGATTTGTCCCTTTACACCTTAAGCTGGTCTTTTCGCGAATTTATCCTTAAATGGATCTTTAAATTCCCATGACTTAAGGTGGACGAAATTTTTCCCTTCGCACCTTAAGTTAGCCTTTTCGCGGATTTATCCTTAAATGGATCTTTAAATTCCCATGCCTTAAGATGGATGAGATTTGTTCCTTCGCACATTCAGCTGGCCTTTTCACGGATTTATCCTTAAATGGATCTTTAAATTCCCATGCCTTAAGGTGGATGAGATTTGTCCCTTCGCACCTTAAGCTGGCCTTTTCACGGATTTATCCTTAAATGGATCGTTAAATTCCCATGCCTTAAGGTGGACGACAGTTGTCACTTCGCACCTTAAGCTGGCCTTTTCGCGAATCTATCCTTAAATGGATCTTTAAATTCCCATGCCTTAAGGTGGACGAGATTTGTCCCTTTGCACCTTAAGCTGGCTTTTCCACGAATTTATCCTTAAAAGGATCTTTAAATTTTCATGCCTTAAGGTGAAAAAGTTTGTCGTTTCACACCTTATGCTTAAGTATTCGTGATCTTGTAAAACGTCAAGTTAGTGATCTTCAAGGCGGGGACGTTAAACACATCCCTTCACACCTTATGCTTAAGTATTCGGGATCTTGTAAAGCCTCAAGTTAGTGATCTTCAAGGCAGGGACTTTAAACACATCCCTTCACACCTTATGCTCAAGTATTCAGGATCTTGTAAACCCTCAATTATGTTGATCTCAAGGTGGGAATGCTCAACACAACCTTTCACACCTCAAGATCAAATTATTATGTGATAAAGCTCTCCATTGTGTAGCCTCCGCAAAATACAAATACTGCTTATGTTGATCTCAAGGCGGGAATGTTCAACGCATCCTTTTATACCTCAAGATCAAATTGTTGTGTGATAAAGCTTTCCATTGTGTAGCCTCCGCAAAATACAAATACTGCTTATGTTGATCTCAAGGCGGGAATGTTCAACACATCCTTTCACACCTCAAGATCAAATTATTGTGTGATAAAGTTCTCCATTGTGTATCCTCCGCAAAATACAAATACTGCTTATGTTGATCTTAAGGCGGGAATGTTCAACACATCTCTTCACAACTCAAGATCAAATTATTGTGTGATAAAGCCCTCCATTGTGTAGCCTCCGCAAAATAGGAATATTTCTTATGTTGATCTACAAGAAAAAAACACACACACAAAAAAAAAAAGAGACAACAAAAGAATGGAAAAATCAAAAGAAAGAGAAAATAAATTACCTATGTACGAAACTTTTCTATTAGCTGTCAAGATGGAAGTAACACAGCTTCCAAGCCCTCAAATTGATTTATGCTAAAGAATAACGGGCTTGCATCTATTTATAGAGAGACTGCTACAATTGGTATCCAATACAAATTGGGTCTCGGCTATTTGACTTCTAATAGAAGTCAAAACAAAAGTATTATTTGTATGGCCGGTTGTGCCGTGCACTCTTTTAATTATATTAGGACTAAAACATAGATGGTAAGAATTCAAGTAGTATTTGAAAGTGAAAAGATCCTACATGATTTTAATTAGGACTCAGGATCTATTAATTCCAAAGTAGCATAGGAATCTACTGCTTATGTTGATCTTAAGGCGGGAATGTTCAACACATCTCTTCACAACTCAAGATCAAATTATTGTGTGATAAAGCCCTCCATTGTGTAGCCTCCGCAAAATAGGAATATTTCTTATGTTGATCTACAAGAAAAAAACACACACACAAAAAAAAAGAGACAACAAAAGAATGGAAAAATCAAAAGAAAGAGAAAATAAATTACCTATGTACGAAACTTTTCTATTAGCTGTCAAGATGGAAGTAACACAGCTTCCAAGCCCTCAAATTGATTTATGCTAAAGAATAACGGGCTTGCATCTATTTATAGAGAGACTGCTACAATTGGTATCCAATACAAATTGGGTCTCGGCTATTTGACTTCTAATAGAAGTCAAAACAAAAGTATTATTTGTATGGTCGGTTGTGCCGTGCACTCTTTTAATTATATAAGGACTAAAACATAGATGGTAAGAATTCAAGTAGTATTTGAAAGTGAAAAGATCCTACATGATTTTAATTAGGACTCAGGATCTATTAATTCCAAAGTAGCATAGGAATCTAGCCACTACATGGCAAATTACGACTCCTCCTCATTCTTGGTTAGTTGGTTTACTGGCTAGCAATAAGAAATTATTAATACTTCAAGTCTAGTCTTCGAAAAATAAAATCTCTTGACAAGACTTGAAGTAGGGGGCATTTTTAATCATTTAAAATTTATTAAATATAAATTTATAAAATGATTCGGATTATATTAAATTCATGAATATATTAGTTTAAATAAATATTATGGATTAATATAATTGGGTTAATTATTAAATTCCAATAAATATGGATTTAATTAAAGTCCAAATTAAGTGATTTAAGCTACAATAAATGAGCCCAGCTTGCTAAGCCCAATTTCATCTCATCCTAGAGGCCCATTTTGGTGCCTCGTGGCAAATGACGTGGCATGCCAAGTCAAACAAAGGAGCCAATGGGATCATGCCATTTGTCAAAAATGACAAGCCCGCTCCATAAAACCCATATGACATGTCACTTAAATCTGATTGGCCGGAGGAAATCCTATTCCATTCACAACTCCTCCATCCTAAAACTATAAATAGGGGTCTTCATAATTCAGAAAAGAGACCGGAAATTCTAAACAAGAAGCTAGAGAAAGCTTGTGGTACAAACGCCATAAATTTCTCTATAAGCTGCAAGTTTAAGAATTCAAGCATTCAAGTTCAAGAACGATCAAGATCAAGACCATCGGATTCAAGAACAAGCTCGAAGCCCTTGAATCCAAGTAAAAGTCAAGATCGAGATAAAGTTCAAGTTAAATTTCATCGAAGATTCAAGAACAAGCTTTAAAGCCCTTGAATCCAAGATCAAGTTTAGTTCAAATTCAAGATCAAGCTAAAGAGCCCTTGAATTTATATATGAAAAGGCGAATTCAGAGGAATCATAGAAATTGTAACACTCGCACTTTGAAATCAATAAAACGATTGTTGCATTATATTTCAAGTCTTGATTATTATTTTCTCGACGCGAATTTTATTGTCCAGAAATAGCTTGTGTCCAAAAACTAAGGACATCATGCCATGACCGAGAGAATCCAACACGAGCTAGAAGGAATAGCTCACCCTGAAATCTGATGTGTTGGAGACTGGCTAGAGCTGAGGGCGAGTTGAAGTTGCTGGTACACTTGTTGCACTCCACAAAAGGGAAACGAAGAATGATATAAGTAGGGGTTAGTACAGGGCAACATGTACTGAGTAGATATCATCAGCCGACTCAAAATAGAAACTAATATGCATAAAGTAATAACATGAAATCAACTATACACTTAACAGGTGGCAAGCAACAAGCAACATGAACAAGTGACAATAGTAATGAAGCCAGTACATAATTAATCAACAATAACAAGAACACACATAAGGACTCAGACATCCACACCACGCTCTTTTGGGAAATGGGTTCTTTGACATTGAGTATGTTGAGTTATTTTGTTATGCTTTCCTTTACTGTTACCGTACCAGAACGTGACACCCGATCCAATAATATTGTATCGGCTTGTGGTACCCGATCCAAATATATCGTACCGGCTCGTGGCATCCGATCCAACAATATAGTTAATTTCTCATTCTTTATCATCACTTTCCACTTCATTACCAATATTTCATAAAGCCTTCTTTATTCAAGACATCACTTCTATAGAACAAGTCCAAGATTATGGATTTCGTGGTCTTGGAATTTCAGACTAATCACAATAACACATGAATCATCCAAACGACAATAATTAAGTACATAGAACATTTCATAGCATTACTCACTAATTATCAATCACTATTAATAGTCTCTCTATCACATAGAATAAATCATAACCTACCTCAATCGAAGAACAAAAGAACCGAAGTCAAGCAAGATAGTTCACCAATTATTTTCCTTACTTCAATGCCTCAGAACGTTCCCAATCTATCAAGTATGCATAACTTGTAATTAAATGCCCTCAATTCTATAATTAAGTTTCAATCGTGATTTCAATTAATAGGTCAGATCTTATATTTCTTAAATTCAAGCCTAGAGTTAAGTCTCAATTTCTTCAAATAACATAAATCTAATGATATTAATATAATATAATATAATATATCTAATATTTAATTACATATGCCAATTTATCAAAACTTAAATCAGGATATGATAACTACCCAAAGAGTTACAACCCAAGTCATGTTAATCACGTACATCAGTAAATGAAAGACGATTAGAAGAAACCTCCTTACCTATTACCCATAATGTATGCACCCCTCCAATCATATTGTTATTATTATCCCTCAATTATGTTACAATCATCATGCAAGACAATTACATAACAATTTAACTCACCAAATTCAATAAACCCATGATGCACAGAAACCAATTTTCCAATTTCAAACGTATTTCAACTAAAATATTAATTTTATAATTGTTATCGATCAACTAAGCATCAAATATATTTAAAATGGATGCAAAGTGTAAACAAGATGGAGAGAATTAATTAGGTTACTTTACTTCTCGTTGTTGACGTCGAAACGGGTTTAGTGTTCTTACTAAAAAAATAAATTAAACCCAAATTAACTTTAATTCATTCCTATACATGGGCCAGATGACATAGGGTATTAAATAAATTGTGAACTTGGCCCATTAATCACCAATTTAATTAATTATTTAAAAATTACGTATCAATTAGATAACTATAGTTAAAGAATAGTCCAAAATACCCATTTAAATTCTTATGGGAATAGTCGAAATAGTTATAGTGCTCATAACGACCTAACATATCGTTACATCAGATACCAATTTACCCATCATTCGTCTTCGAATGGTCACAAGAAAGCGAGAGTAGGAAAGGGTTCCTAAATCGACAAAAAAGTGTGAATATCTTCTATGCATATCAACCTCAGTCTCCCAAGTGGACTCCTCAACCAAACAATTGTTTCACTTGAACTTCACAGATGCAATCTCCTTTGACCTCAACTTGCTCACCTCCCTATCTAGAATAGCTACAAGCTCCTCCTCATAAGACATATTCTCATCAAGCAGGACCGAATTCCAATGAATAATGTAGTTTCCATTACCATGATATTTCAATATAGACACATGAAAAATCGAGTGCACTCATCATAACCCCGGGGCAAAGACAATTCATAGGCCACCTCTCCCACACGCTTAAGAACTTCAAACGGCCCAATATACCTCGGACTAAGCTTACCTCGCTTACCAAACCTCATCACACCCTTTATGTGGGAAACCTTCAGCAACACTTGCTCTCCATCCAAAAACTCCAAGTTCCTGACCTTCCGATCTCCTTCTGCCTGCTCTGAGCTGCTAGAATCTTCTCCTGAATTAATTTCACTTTCTCTAGTGATTCCCTCAAAATATCAGTACCCCAAGGTCTCACCTAAAATGCATCAAACCAACCAAAGGGAGACCTACATCGCCTCCCATACAATGCCTCAAATGGGGCCATATCAATACTCGAGTGATAGCTATTGTTGTATGAAAATACTGCCAAGGGTAAGAACTGATTCCAATGACCACCAAAATCTATCACGCACGCATGGAGCATATCCTCCAACACTTTAATTATCCATTCAGACTGTCCATCGGTCTGAGGGTGAAATGAGGTACTAAGATCCAATCTAGTACCTAACTCAGTCTGCTAGGTCCTTTAAAAGTTAGAAGTAAACTGCGTACCTCGATGTGATATGATGGAAATCAGAACTCCATGCAATCAAATAGTCTCGCAGATATAGAGTTAGGCTAAATTTTCTACATTATAAGTCACCTTGACCGGAATAAAGTGTGCAGACTTAGTCAACCTATCAACAATTACCCATATCGAATCAAACTTACCGCCAAATGTCCTTGGAAGACCAACCACGAAGTCCATCGCAATCCTTTCCATTTCCATTCTGAAATGGGCATTCTCTTAAGTGTACCTCCAGGACTCTGGTGTTGTAATGACCCAGTTGTTCATTTTTGGTATTTTCATAAAAATTACCATTTTGTCCTTCCCAACTTTTGACCTCAACTTATTCTTGATTAAATTTTGAAAGTTGGTTTCAACCTTGAGTAAAAAGTTGAGATTTTGACAAGTTTTTAGTTTGAAAGGCTAAGTTGCATACAAGTAGTTTTTGGTGTCATTCAAGGTTCGGATGCTCGAATCGAATTTTTGAGGATTCCGTTGGATTCGAGGGATGATTTTTGGCCTAGGGGTGGTCTTGGTTAATTTTTTTGAGATCCCAAGCTTGTTTTTGCCTTTTTAGACATTGTGTTAGTTTCTTGTGGTTTTTACAGATGTCGAGTCAAGGAGACATCACATTCATATTTCAACGGTTCCATTGAGTCCGAAACTGTGACACCTCGGATTCGAAAAGAAGAAACTTCTGGTTTTCAGGTCTAGTGCCAGTACCAACAGAAGCCATATACGGACCGTAGGTTGACTTACGGGCCATGGGTGGGAACAGTAGATGGCCAAGTAAACTTTTTGAAAATTTCAAGTTTCAAGATCCTTTCAACGACTCAACAGGACGGTCTGTCATTGCTTCTACGGACCGTAGGTAGGTTTTGTAGGTCTCTCCAGATTTAATGAAATTTTAAGGGTTCATGGTTGGAACGACAGTTGGTATGTACGGCAGTCAATGGACCTACGGACCGCACATGGGGTTTCGTCGTTTGAAGGTCCAAAACATTAGTTTCTGAACTTTTCTACGATTGACCAGGATGGTCCGTGGTTGGATCTACAGACCATAGGTCATTACCCTAGGTCAAGTTTCGACAGTTATTTTTAAGAGACTTTTGGTCTTTTGGTCTTTTCCCTAATTGATCTATTCCTAATCTAAGTCAGTTAATCCCTAATCCTAGACCCTATATAAGGCTTCTAAGTCTAATTCTCTCCATTCTAAATCAACCCCAACTCCCTCCAAAAATCTTTCCCGAAATTTTTCTCTCTCTAGATACTTGAAGAAGAAGAAGGAAGAGCTATGGCTTTCAAGTCAAGCCTCTTAATCCTCCATTGATTTCAAGCTTTTGGCATCAAGGTATGATAGCTTTCACCTATGGAGTCCTTTCCTCCATAGGGTTCCTAAATTCTCTAACTTGCAAAGTTAGAATTCTCCAATTGAAATTAGGGTTTTTTTCTATCTCATGGATTCTTTCCAATTATGATCTAATTGATTGAATTATGATTATTTATGCATGAATTGAGTTAATTGCATGATTTGAAGGTGAAATTTCATGAACCCGTGCATGATATATGAATTCTAAGCAATGAATTTATGATGAAGTTTATGAATGATCAAATGATAAATTTTATGAAGCTATGCATGTTCAATTATGAAATTATAATTATTTAAGACTTGCTTTGAGTGTGAAGCGTAAATGTTGATTGTTCTTGGGTTGTGAAAGGATTTCTCACATAATACTCAAAACATGATTTGTGAAAGGATTTTTTTCACATGAAGGATTCATAAGAGTTGAAAGGTTTTCTCAACCAAAACTTTGAATCAAGAATAAGGAGCTAATCTAATGATACGACAAGTTAGGACTTATGATTAAATCCGTGGGAATTATGCTTAGCACTGAGTGGATATTGAGATGGAAGCTCTCCCATTAGTAAAGGTCCAGTTTCTAGTAGCAATCTCCTTATCCCATAACTATGTGCCACCATAGGATGATTGTCTTAGATAGACATTAGCTAGTGGATCCACCTAAACTAGAAGTTATGGTTCTTACCTTGGCTAGTAAGGGCACCTCTTTTTGGTGTGGTGTAGATACCGGATTCCATATTATAGCTCACATGGTCTATGTCGGTTAAGGCTCAATTCCCACAATAATGAACTAAGATTGCTTTTTTAAGGCTTTTAAGCATATGTTTTTTTAAGATGATTTCCTTGCATTGACAATGGCTTTTACCTCATGTTTTCTATCATGTCATCATATGATTTAAATTGGTCATTTTATCTTATGTCTAGCCCTTTTTGCATGATTTTACAACCTATATGCATAGTTATCATACTTGGTTCATTTTGTACTAACGCGTACTCTTACCTACATTTTCTTATTAGTGTAGGGTTCGGCTTATCTCTATCCACCCGTGGCTAGTTGTTGCTTTTGAGAGTTGAAGACTTGGTGAGTCATCATACATTCGAGGACATAGCCCCATTTACCTTTCATGTCATTTCCTTTTTAAGACTTGTATGGGTTACGTCCCACTTGCATTTCATTCATGTATTAGATGGCTTTGAGATTATGTCTAGTCTTCCGCTCTTTGATATAAAATGTTTTTGAACTTCTTACTTACTATTATCTTGTATGATGCTTGCTAGGTGGCTTGTATGGGGCCTTTCAGGGTTTTGTACACCATGTCATATCTAGGGGATACTTTAGGTCGTGACAAACTTGGTATTAGAGCACAAGGTTTTAGAAAGGTCCTAGGATGTCTCATAAGCCACGTCGAGTAGAGTCTTGTTCATGGGTGTGAAGCGCGCCACACTTATGAATGAGAGGCTACAAGATGTTTAGGAAACTTCACTTCTTTCATCACTCTAAAGTCGTGTGATAGAGTTTAACTCTATATGTCTCTCTCCTAATCCTTATCCAATATTTTTCAGGATATGGCCACTCGAAGGGCATATGCTAGGAGGAATGCGAGAGAGAATGTGGAATAAGAAGCTCCTCAAGTTTTGGTCGATCCTTTGGCCGAGCAAGTGACTAATGCGGAGTTTAAGGCTGCTTTTTAAGTGTTGGCCCAAGCCATGACGGCTCAAGCTAATAGATAGGTTGTGGTTCCCGTGAACCCAAATGTGGGGACAGTGGCATCTAGAGTGACGGACTTCACTAGGATGAACCCTCCAGAGTTTCATGGGTCTAAGGTTGAGGAAAATCCTCAAGAGTTGATTGATGAAGTGTATAAGGTGTTAATGATCATGGGTGTAACCCCAGTGGAAAAGGCGGAAATGGGCGCTTATCAACTCAAGGGTTCGAGCAATGGAAGAGCGAGAGGGCGGTTGATGCGGGTCCTCTTGATTGGGAGAAGTTTAAGGTTGCTTTTCTTGATAGGTTCTTTTCCCTTGAGATGAGGGAGGTAAGGGTTCTTGAGTTCATCAACATTCGTCACGGAAATATGAGTGTGAAGGAGTATGACTTGAAGTTCACACAATTGTCTAGGTATACTCCTACTATGGTTGCCGATCCTAGGGCAATGATGAGTAAGTTCGTTTCGAGAGTATCCGAAATGGTGGTTAAGGAATGTCGTACCGCCATGATCATCAATGATATGGAAATTTCTCATCTAATGGTTCATGATCAACAAATAGAAGAGGATAAACTGAAGGAAAACTCTAGGGAAGCAAAGAGGGATAAGACCAGTGATGGTGACTTTTCACGCTGAAGGACCAATGCATATGGTCGTCCTAAGTTTCGACAAAGATTTTTCTGTCAAGGTTCCTCCAATGCTCTTCCTAGATTCAACAAAGATAGGCTGTCTAACCCAAAACCTCAAGGAGGAAATGCTGGTGGATCTTTACCAACTACTTGTGCTAAATGTGGGAAGAAGCATGTGGGTAGATGCTTAGTTGGTACAGATGGTTATTTCGGTTGTGGTAAGAGTGGTCACAAGATAAGAGATTGTCCATCACTCGCGGCCAAGGGAAAGGAAGGTAGACAAGTTCCACCTAGTGGTTCGGGTTTAAATGCTCCCAAGCAAAACCAATTATATGCGCTCCAAACTCGACATGATTAAGAAGGTTCTCCCGATGTTGTTACCGGTATGTTGAAAGTCTTCCAACTTGATGTTTATGCCTTGCTTGACCCCGGTGCTACCTTGTCTTTTGTGACACCATATGTGGCTATGAGGTTTGATGTTCTTCCAGATGTGTGATTAGATCCCTTTTTTGTCTCTACTCGTATTAATAAACTATCGTGGCTAAGAGAGTCTATAGAAATTGTCCCGTCTCCTTATCCTATAAAGTCACTCATGTTGATTGGGTAGAGCTTGATATTCTAGATTTTGATGTTATTCTTGGGATGGTTTGGTTGCATTCATGTTATGCTTCTATTGATTGTAGAACCCGAGTGGTCAAGTTTTAGTTTCCAAATGAGCCTATCCTTGAGTGGAGAGGGGGAAATTCTATGCTTAAAAGTCGATTTGTTTCTTGTCTTAAAGCTAAGAAGATGATTTCTAAGGGTTGCTTATACCATCTTGTCCGGGTTAGGGATATGGATTCCGAGACCCCTATTTTTGAGTCGGTCCCCATTGTTAATGAGTTTCTGAAAGTGTTTCCCGATGATCTACTCGGTGTTTCTTCCGAAAGGGAAATAGATTTCGGTATTGACCTTCTCCCAGATACGAGCCTATCTCTATTCCTCCTTACTGAATGGCTCCGGCAGAACTTAAGGAACTGAAGGAATAATTAAAGGATTTGTTGGATAAGGGCTTCATCCGACCAAGTATCTCACCATGGGGTGCCCCAGTGTTGTTTGTTTGGAAGAAGGATGGTTCGCTTCAAATGTGTATTGATTATTGGCGATTGAATAAGGTTACTATTAAGAATAAGTATCCTCTCCCAAGGATAGATGATTTTTTTGACCAACTTCAAGGAGCGAGTTACTTTTCCAAGATTGACCTTCGGCCGGGCTATCACCAATTGAGGGTGAAGGAAGATGACATTCCAAAGACAGCTTTTCGAACTAGATATGACCATTATGAATTCTTAGTAATGTCATTTGGCTTGACAAATTCTCCAGCTGCATTTATGGATTTGATGAATAGGGTGTTTAGACAATACCTAGATATGTTTGTGATTGTATTTATCGATGACATTTTGATTTACTCCAGGAGTGTGAGTGAGCATACCGATCATTTGAGGATTGTGTTGCAAGTCCTCAAGGACCAACAACTCTTTGCGAAGTTTAGTAAATGTAAGTTTTGGTTGAGGTCACTGTCTTTTCCTGGTCACATTGTTTCCGATAAGGGTATTGAGGTAGATCCTCAGAAGACGAATGTGGTTAAGAGTTGGCCTAGACCACTATCCCTTTCATATATTCGAAGTTTCTTGGGTTTGCCTGGTTACTATAGAAGGTTTTTAAGGGGTTCTCTTTGATTAACTCTCCATTGACGACATTGACCCAAAAGAAAGTTAAGTTTGCATGGTCAGAAGCATGTGAGAAGAGCTTCCAATAATTGAAAGATAGGCTTACCTCCTCTCCGGTGTTAACTCTACAGTAAGGGTTCGATGGGTTTGTGGTATATTATGATGCCTCAAGAATTGGGTTAAGGTGTATCCTCATGCAAAATGGGAAAGTCATTGCTTATGCTTCAAGGCAACTTAAGATTCAAGAAAAGAACTATCCTACCCATGACTTAGAACTAGCGGCGGCTATGTTTGCTCTAAAGATTTGGAGGCATTACTTGTATGGTGTTCATGTTGACGTTTTCACTAACCATAAGAGTTTACAATATGTGTTCAAGAAAAAGGATCTGAATCTTTACCAAAGGAGGTGGCTTGAATTGCTAAAGGACTATGACATGAGTGTCCTCTAACACCCCGGCAAGGCGAATGTGGTAGCGGATGCCCTTAGTTGGTTATCCATGGGTAGTGTTGCTCAGGTTGAGAGTGATATGAAGGAATTAGTTTGAGATGTTCATAGATTGGCCCGATTGAGTGTTCAGTTGATTGATCATAGTGAAGGTGGAGTTATTGTTTATAATGGTGCAGAATCATCCTTTGTGTGTGATGTGAAAGCAAAGCAAGGTCTTGATCTAATTCTGATGGAGTTGAATGAAGCAATGCTTAAAAAGTCCGTTGAGGCTTTCTCCCAAGGGGGAGATGGTGTACTCCGATATCAAGGTCGTTTGTGTGTTCCGAATGTTGATAACCTGAGGGAGAAGATCTTATCAAAATCCCATAGTTCCTGTTATTCCATTCACCCGGGAGCCACCAAGATGTACCGTGACTTGCGGGAGGTCTATTGGTGGAATGTAATGAAGAAGGACATTGCAGAATTCATGGCTAAGTATCCTAACTGTCAACAAGTGAAGGTAGAGCATCAAAAGCCGGGAGGTTTGTCTCAAGACATTAGTATTCCTACTTGGAAGTAGGAAGATTTGAATATGGACTTCATTGTTGGTTTACCACGCACCCGGTGACAACATGATTCAATTTGGGTTATTATGGATCATATGATGAAATCGGCTCATTTCATTCCCGTCAAGGTTTCTTATTCGGCAGAAGACTATGCTAAGTTGTACCTAATGGAAATGGTTAGGTTGCATGGAGTGCCCCTATCCATTATATCCGATCGTGGTACACAATTCACTTCTCAATTTTGGAAATCTTTCCAAAAAGGCCTAGGTACCCGTGTTAAGCTTACACAACCTTTCATCCCCAAACCGATCGGCAAGCGAAGCGAACTATCCAAACTTTGGAAGATATGTTGAGGGCTTGTGTGATTGACTTCAAGGATAATTGGGATGATCATTTGTCTTTGATTGAGTTTGCTTATAAAAATAGCTATCATTCTAGTATTAGTATGGCTCCATTTGAGGCTCTTTGTGGTAGGAGGTGTAGGTCTCCTATAGGTTGGTTTGAAGTTTGTGAGGTTGCCTTGATAGGTCCCAAATTGGTACATGAGGCTATGGAAAAAGTCTGGTTAATTAGAGAAAGGTTGAAAACGGCTCAAAGCCAGTAAAACTCCTATGCCGATGTTAGGAGGAGAGCTCTAGAATTTGATGTTAATGATTGGGTCTAATTGAAAATTTCACCCATGAAGGGTGTAATGAGGTTTGGAAAGAAAGGGAAGCTTACTCCCCGTTATGTCGGCCCATATTAGATTTTGAGGCGAATTGACAAGGTTGCTTAAGAACTTGACTTGCCTAATTATTCAGCATCGATTCACCTAGTTTTCCATGTCTCCTTATTGAAGAAGTGTGTTGGTGATCCGGTATCTATAGTGCCATTGGAAAGTCTTGGTGTGAAGCAGAGTCTTTCTAATGAAGAGGTTTTGGTTGAGATTTTAGATCGGCAAGTTCGAAAGTTGAGAAATAAAGAAGTTGTTTCCGTTAAGGTTCTTTGGAGGAATCAGTTAGTTGAGGATGCTACTTGGGAGGTCGAGGCCGATATGATGTCCCGCTATCCTCATCTTTTTCCCTCCACTCCTACTCTAGCTTGAGGTATTTAGTTCCTCATGGTTCACTCTTTGGTCTCATGTATCTTAGATATTCCCATGATTCCTCATTTATGCATGTTTATGAAAAAGCTTAAATTTTGAGAAAATGAGTTATTGATTGATTTCTTTATGTTTATGTGCATTTGAGTATATGTTGCATATAGACCTTATGAGAAGATGTTTTTGAACATGTTTTAGCTTGGAGTTGATGTTTCCTCCTTGGATATATGAATTTATGTGATTGCATTCATGTTGGGCAGTTAGGTTTAGTTCCTATCCTCCTTATGATGTCTTGATTCTGATACGAGGATGAATGTTCCCAAGGGGGAGATATTGTAACACTTTGGATTCAAAAAGAAGAAACTTCTAGTTTTCAGGTCTGGTGTCAATACCAACGGAAGCCATCTACGGACCGTAGGTTGACTTACGGGTCGTAGGTGGGAACCATAGATGGTTAGGTAAACTTTTTGAATATGTCAAGTTTCAGGTTCCTTTCAACGACTAAACAGGACAGTCTGTCATTGCTTCTATGGACCGTAGGTAGGTTTCGTAGGTCTCTCAGACTTAATGAAATTTTAAGAGTTCAAGGTTGGAACTACGGTTTGTATGTACGGTTCGTCAATGGACCTACTGACCATACATGTGGTTCCGTCGTTTGAAGGTCCAAAACATTAGTTTCTGAATTTTTCTATGGTTGACCAGGATGGTCCATGGTTTGACCTACGGACCGTAGGTCGAGTTTCGGCAGTTATTTTTAAGGGTCTTTTGGTTTTTTCCCTAATTAATCTATTCCTAATCTAAGTCGGTTAAGCCCTAATACTAGATCCTATATAAGGCTTCTAAGCCTAATTCTATCCATTCTAAATCAACCCCAAATCCCTCCAAAAATCTTTCCCCAAATATTTCTCTCTCTATAAGCTTGAAGAAGAAGAAGAAGGAAGATCTAGGGCTTTCAAATCAAGCCTCTTAATCCTCCATTGATTTCAAGCTTTTGGCATCAAGGTTTGATAGCTTTCATCTATGGAGTCCTTTCCTCCATAGGGCTCCTAAATTCTCCAATTTGCAAAGTTAGAATTCTCCAATTGAAATTATGGTTTTCTTCTATCTCATGGGTTCTTTCCAATTATGATCTAATTGGTTGAATTATGATTATTTATGCATGAATTGAGTTAATTGCATGATTTGAAGGTGAAATTTCATGAACCCATGCATGATTTAAGATTTCTAAGCTAGGAGTTTATGATGAAGTTTATGAATGATCAAAAGATAAATTTTATGTTCAATTATGAAATTATGATTATTTAAGACTTGCTTTGAGAGTGAAACATAAATGTTGATTGTTCTTGGGTTGTGAAAGGATTTCTCACATACTACCCAAAACATGATTTGTGAAAGGATTTTTCTCACATGAAGGATTCATAAGGGTTGAAAGGTTTTCTCAACCATTGCTTTGAATCAACAATAAGGAGCTAATCTAATGATACGACAAGTTAGGACTTATGATTAAATCCGTGGGAATTATGCTTAGCACTGAGTGGATATTGAGATGGAAGCTCTCCCATTAGTAAAGGTCCAGTTTCTAGTAGCAATCTCCTTATCCCATAACTATGTGCCACCATAGGATGATTGTCTTAGATAGACATTAGCTAGTGGATCCACCTAAGCTAGAAGTTATGGTTCTTACCTTGGCAAGTAAGGACACCTCTTTTAGGTGTGGGGTAGACACCGGATTCCATGTTATATCTCACATGGTCTATGTCGGTTAAGGCTCACTTCCCACAATAATGAACTAAGGTTACTTTCTAAAGGCTTTTAAGCATATGTTGTTTTAAGATGATTTTCTTGCATTGACCATGGCTTTTACCTCACATTTTCTATCATGTCATCATATAATTTAAATTGATCATTGTATCTTATGTCTAGCCCTTTTTGCATGATTTTAAAACCTATGTGCATAGTTATCATACTTGGTACATTTTGTACTAACGCTAACTCCTGCCTAAATTTTCTTATAAGTGTAGGGTCTGACTTATCTCTATCCACCCATGGCTAGTCATTGCTTTCGAGAGTTGAAGACTTGGTGAGTCCTCATAAATTTGAGGACATAGCCCAATTTACCTTTCATGTCATTTCCTATTTAAGACCTGTCTAGGTTACATACCACTTGCGTTTTATTCTTGTATTAGATGGCTTTGAGACTATGTCTAGTCTTCCGCTCTTTGATATACGTTGTCTTTGAACTTCTTACTTACTATTATCTTGTATGATGCATGCTAAGTGGCTTGTATGGGGCCTTTTGGGGTATTGTATGCCATGTCACGTCTAGGGGGTACTTTAGGTCGTGATAGAAACATCGAGTTTAATCTGGTTTGTGTGTACATGATTCCAAATGAATCCCGTGGATTCTTTCGATATTTTGAGCCTTGGTTGGTTTTCTGATTTCTGGTAAGCTTCACTTTTGCGAAGGGTGCTTCTCGATCGTGAGGATCGTGAAAGTGAGACCCTGGTCGTGAAAGCAAAGAGCCTCTATTAGGCAGGGTTCACTTAAGCGAACCATGGGTTGCGATCGCGATGATTGCGAAAGCGAATCGTGGTTCACGAAAGAGAAGACTCCAATTTTGGCAAGGTTCACTTTTTTGAACCCATGGTCATTTTTGCAACATCAGAGGGAGTTTTATGCCTAGCAATTTCAGGGTTTTAGCCCCATTTTCCATCTTTGAGCTTGGAAAACCCTTGGAGGTGATTTTTGAAGAGTTTTCTTGTGCTAAATCATTTGGGTAAACTCTTATGACCCTAAAATATCATTTCCCTTTGATTACTTATGGATTCTAACATCATAATTTGTGATTTTTATTAGAAAATGGTAAGGTTTTGCAAGAACTTGATTTCTAATCTAAAATGGGGATTTTGAATTGATTTTGGCTCATTTTTTCAAAATAGTTTTCACCAATGAGTTCCTGAAGCTTTGAATAATATTTTCAAGAGTTAATTTTCGAATTCAAACCTCCTTTTTGAAATTGAGTTTTGAGTTGATTGATCCATTTTTCAAAGTAATTGATGTGGGTATTGTTATTTCTTGATATTTATTGTGAAGACTTGATTGTTATAGATTGTGTGGCTTTGGAAGTGATTCAGAAGGGTAAACGCGATCTTTGGGTTGATTAATTGATTGCTTTAAGGCAAGTGATCTTTTAAAACTTGTAATCTAGTAGAATTGTCTACTTCTCTTCATTGTATGTGTGTTGGGGAGTAATCGGGAATGAGGTGAAGAGTTTATTGCTTCACTTGTTTATGTTTACCAACAAAAAGAGGAAAATGAAAAGGCTTCATGATGATAATGATAAATTTTGAATTCCCTTGTTGTGGCCCTATTTGATTGATTGTTGAATTGCTTGAATGCATGAAAGTGGAATTGAGTTGTGTGATTATTGTCTCTCCATGTGGTGTGATATTCCTTGTGTGCATTGATTGTTGAATACTGTGATGAGACATTTGATATAAGGCCGATGGGAAATGGTTCCGGCTAGTGATATAAATGCCGAAGGAAAATAGTTTCGGCAAATGATATTTGGTGATAAAGCTAAAGGGAAATGGTCCCGGCTAGTGATATAAATACCGAAGGCAAATGGTTCCGGCAAGTGATATATGTGATAAAGTCGAAGAGAAATGATTTCAGCTATTGATATAAATGTCCAAGGTAAATGGTTTCGGTTAGTGATATAAATGCGAATGGAAATGGTTTTGGCAAGTGATTGAATGTGAAAGTCGAAGGGAAATGGTTCCGACTCGTGACATTGTGCTAAAGGGAAATGATTTCAGCAAATATTGACCTTTGTGATCAATATCCTTGTGGTATATAATTGACTTATTTGATGCATGTGATTGAGCTAATAGTGTATATGATTGGTTTATTTGATACGTGTATTGAGCATGCTTGATATTTGCAATTGAAATAGTTGGTATTTGAGAATAAATTATTTGATACTTGACGGTTGTTGTGATGTGACTATAATCTTTGATCCTTGTGACTTGTGTATTGTAGAATTGATAGGTTAGGCTGATTTTTATGCAGGTTGTAGTTTGTGGAGATTCGGTTGGGATTGAAAAAGTATTCGATTCTAGCTAGGTTGCCTTGTTTATTAGGTTGCTTGATAGGTACCGTGTTGTTAGTACTCACTCCTTACTTCTATACTTGTGTAGGTTCCTAGCCTGGACCTGTGTGATCTTTTTCTTTTTCTGATTTTGAGGCTCGATGAAGGACTTGAGAGGTAGCTGCTTGTCATCCCGGTGGGCCATCTTTTCCTTTTGGTTATGCTCTGTTCTATTTGTGGAACAAAACATTGAGACTTGTATTTATCTTTCGAATTATGTATTAACATTAGCGGCTTGTACACGTGACAATCAAATTTTGGGGTTATGTTTAGAATAAATAAGTTTTCCGCTTTTGATCTTGTTCTTGCTTTATCTTTCCGCATTTTCTTTGTTTCATTGGGTTGAGGCTGACTTGTCTTGGTGGGAATAAACAAGTTCCATCATGCCCATTTTTGGGTCATGACAAAATGGTATCAGAGCCCCATGTTCATAAGTCTCACGTGTGTACAAGTCAAGTCTAAGTAGATTCTTGAGGATTGGTACAGAGACATCTGTACTTATCTTTGAGAGGCTATGAGGACTGTTAGGAAACTTTCTTTTATTTATTCTTTCTTATCGTGTGTGGTTGCCTTCGCGAGTGCTGAGTTGCCGCATGTTGTTTTGGCAGATGCCGAGGACCAGAGCTTCTATTTCTTGTGGTAAAGAGGAGGCAGTCCCTGAGGTAATTACTGACACCCCAGCTAGGGGTAGAGGTAGGGCCAGAGCTAGAGGTCATGCTCGTGGAGTAGTACCGGCTAAAGGTCTTGCTCGTGGAGCGGCACCAGCTAGAGGCAAAGCTAAAGAGGCAGAGCTAGAGAGGCAGAGCTTGAGCCACAGGTTAAGGTTGCTGAAGACCAGGTTTCTCCCGGGTTTAGAGCTCCTTTGTTTCAAGAGACTTCGTTGAGGATGCTGGGTGTGCTGGAGAAATTCTCTTAGGGTGATGCGATAGGCACACCACATGGTTCTCAGACTGGATTAGGGGAACAGACTCTAGGTCAGTAGCAGGCTCCAAGTATTCAGGATTATGTGGGTCAGCCACCAGTGGTTCTGGCACCAGCTATGGGAGTTCAGATTTCTCCTGAGGTTATTTTGACAACAGCTGAGCAGCAGTGTTATGAGAAGTTTCAGAAGATGAAACCACCCAGTGTCAGGATGGTAAGAGTGTGGATGCTCATGAGTTCTTGACTTTGTGCCATGAGATGCTTGAGGAAGAGGGTATAGTGGATACTCGTGGTGTTTGTTTTGTTGCACTTCATGTGCGTGGACGTGCCAGAGAGTGGTGGAGGACTTTTGTGAGGTCTAGACCAATTGGATCTCCCCCGGTTAAGTGGGACGTGTTCTCTAGTGCTTTCTAGGACCACTTCATTCCTTGGAGCGTGAGGGAGGAGAGTTAATTGAGGTTTGAGGACTTGAGACAGGGTAGTTTGTCTGTGACTAAGTAAGAGGCCCATTTCTCTGAGCTTTCTAGGCATGCTATGACTATTGTTCCCAATGAGGCAGAGAAGTTCACAGGTTTGTGAGAGGGTTGAATTTCTGTAACAAGTTGTATGTGTTCCAAGTAGCCAGAGAGGGGGCTTTCTTCCGGTCCATTGTAAGCACCACCAAAGAGGTGGAGTTGATAATTTTACAGGAGTTTGGAGAGCCCAAGAGGGCCTGTTGTTCTAGTCAGTTTTTGGGTGCCTCACCTGGAGGCAAGGGATCCCACTGATTTAGTGGCTCATTTCAGTGCCATGCGTCAGTTCATGCATCTATGCCAGCAGCTGAGAGTAGACAGTCATCCCGAGGGTCTTATGGTCTTGGCCGAGGTGGCCATGGTAGCGCATCTGGTTTGTAGTAGCAGTTATTCGTACTGAGGTCGTGTTACGGTTGTGGGGATCCCGTTCATATGATTCGGCAGTGTCCTCTAGAGACTCACTCAGGGCCTCAATGTACTTATTTAGCTGCTCCAGCTAGAGATTCAGTGCCTTCAAGCAAGGGTCGAGGCAAAGGTCAGTCTGATAGAGGCGGCAGGACTTCTGGTAGGGGTGCTTCCGCTCCACAGGATGGATGTCAAGGTTATACTCAGAATGTATATGGAACAGAGGGTCAGTGTTATGCTTTTCTAGGGAGACCTGAGGCTGAGACTTCTGATGTTATGATTACGGGTATCGTCCCAGTTTGATATCGACCTTTGTTTGTATTATTTGATCTGGGTCTACTTTCTCATATGTGTCTACCTATTTTGCTGCTGGGTTGATATGATGCCTAATATCATACATGTGCCTATTCATGTTTCTACACAAGTGGTGAGTCCTTAGTGGTGGATCGAGTGTATCAATCCCGTCTTATTTCTTTGGCTAGGTATGATACTTGGGTAAACTTGATCATTTTGGGGATGGTAGACTTTGATATTATTTTGGGTATGGATTGGCTCTCCCTGCATCAAGCGATTCTTGATTGTTATGCTAAGACTGTGACCTTAGCAATGACAGGTGTCTCGAGAATTGAGTGGACGGGTGCTAGTGGTTCTTTCCCTAGCAAAGGTATCTCCTTCATTCGAGCTCAGAGATTGGTTGATGAGGGTGTTTGTCTTATTTGGATTCCATTCGGGAAATTAGTGTTAAGCCACCACCCATGGATTCCGTGTTTGTGGTCAAAGAGTTTTCGAATGTGTTTCTTACTAATCTTCCAGGTGTTTCTCCGGATAGAGATATTGATTTTCTATTGACTTAGAGCTGGGCACCAAGCCCATCTCTATTCCTCCTTATCGTATGGCTCCAACAGAGTTGAAGAAATTGAAGGATTAGTTATATGATTTAGTGAGTAAGGGGTTCATTCTCCCTAGTGTTTCTCCGTGGGGTGCTCATGTTCTGTTTGTGAGGAACAAGGATGGCTCCATGAGGATGTGCATTGACTATCGATAGTTGAACAAGGTGTCAGTAAAGAACAAGTATCCTCTTCCTCGTATTAATGACCTATTTGATCAGCTTTGGGGGCATCTTTGTTTTCTAAGATTGATTTGAGATCCGATTATCATCAGCTGAAGATTAGGGCATCAGATATCCTTAAGATAGCTTTCAGGACTCATTATAGGTACTATGAGTTTGTTCTGATGTATTTTGGTTTGACTAATACCCCTACAACATTCATGAAGTTGATGAACGGGGTGTTATGACCTTATTTGGACTCTTTTGTGATAGTCTTCATTGATGACATCTTGGTGTACTCCAAGACTGATGAGCAGCATGATCAACATTTGCGGATTGTGCTCCGAGATTATGGGAAGAGAAGTTGTATGCCAAGTTCTCAAAGTGTGAGCTTTGGCTTGATTCAGTTGCATTTCTAGAACACGTAGTGTCCAAGGAGGATATTAGGGTGGATCTAGCCAAGATTAAGGTAGTTAGAGGTTAGACCAAGCCTACTTCAGTCACCAAGATTTGGAGTTTTGTGGGACTTGCAGGCTATTTTCGATGATTTGTTTAGAGCTTCTCCACTATTGCATCCCTTTTTGACCAGATTGACTCGGCAGAGTGTGAGCTTCCAGTGGTCTGATGAGTGTGAGGAGAGATTCCAAAAGCTCAAGACCTTGTTGACTTTGGCTCCAGTTTTGATTTTGCCCGAGGAGGTTGTAAACTTTACCATTTATTGTGATGCTTCTAGAGTTGGATTGGGTAGGTTTCTGATGCAAAAAAGGTAAAGTGATTGGATATGCTTCTAGACAGTTGAAGTCCCATGAGAAGAACTACCCTACCCATGATCTAGAGTTGGAAGCCTTGGTTTTTGTGCTTAAGCTATGGTGGGATTACCTATATGTGGTTCATTGTGAGGTCTTCATTGATCATCGGAGTCTTCATACATCTTCAGTCAGAGGGATCTGAACTTGAGGCAATGTAGATGGACTGATCTACTAAAGGACTATCATATCTCTATCTTGTATCATCTATAGAAGGCCAATGTGGTGGTCGATGCTTTGAGTAGGAAGACTTCTAGTATAGAGAGTCTTGTCGCTATCAGTGTTGATGAGAGACCATTGGCTAGAGATGTTTAGAGGTTGGCCAACAATCTCGTCTAATTGCAAATTTCTAAGGAGATAGGTGGTTTGATTGCTTTTATAGAGGCCCATTCTTCCTTAGTTAAGCAGATTCGTGAGCACCATTTTGATGATGAGAAGTTGTGTCTCATTCGAGACAATACTGAGAGGGGAAGCCAAGGTGGTTGTCCTTGATTCGAACGGTGTATTGAGGATTGGAGGCAGGATTTGTGTGCCCAAGACGGGAGAGTTGGTTAGATTGATTCTTGAGAAGGCTCATTGTTCTCGATATTCCATACATCAGGGAGCGGCGAAGATCTATCATGATTTGAGTCAGCATTACTAGTGGTGTGGCATGAAGAGGGATATTGCAGACTTTGTTTCTAGGTGTTTTTACTTACCAATAGGTCAAGTGTGAGCACCAGCGGGTCGTAGGTTTAGCTCAGAGGATGCCTATTCCTACTTGGAAGTGGGAACGAATCACTATGGACTTTGTTGTGGATTTGCCTACCACAGTGGGTGGTTATGACTCCATTTGGGTTGTTGATGATAGGCTGACCAAGTCTACCCACTTCATCCCAAGTATACAACGAAGAAGTTAGCTGAGCTTCATATCAGTCAGATTGTGCGACTACATGGAGTCCCAATTTCTATTGTTTCTAATCGAGGTTCCTTGTTTACTTTCCATTTCTGGAAGGCATTGCAGCATGGGTTTGGTACTCTGTTAGATATGAGTACAACTTTTCACCCTCAGGCAGATGGCCAGTCCGAGCGGATAATCCAAGTGTTAGAGGACATGCTCCGAGCTTGTGTGATCGATTTTGGTGCTAGATGGGATTGGCATTTTCCCTTAGCAGAGTTTGCCTACAACAACAATTATCATTCCAGTATTCAGATGGCTCCATTTGGGGCGTTGTATGACAGACGGTGTAGATCTCTTATCGGTTGGTTTGATTCAGCTGAGATGGACTCTTTGGATACAAACTTGCTTAGAGATTCTATGGAGAAGGTCGGTATGATTCAGGATAGGTTGTTAATAGCCCAGAGTCGATAGAAGAGATATGCGCATCAAAGAGTTCTAGCTCAAGTAATCATGGATGGTGATCATGTTTGGCTTCGAGTTTCACTCACGAAGGGTGTGATGAGGGTCGACAAGAAGGGAAAGTTTAGCCTTAGATTCTTTGGACCTTTTGATATTTTGAGCTGAGTGGGAGAGGTGGCCTATAAGTTGGCCTTTCCACCTAACTTGTCAGTTGTTCATCCTGTGTTTCATGTCTCCATGGTTCGGAAGTACGTGCTAGATAAGTCCTATGTGCTTTCTCTTGATTCAGTTGAGTTGGGTCCAGACTTATCTTTTGAGAGGGATCCTATAGCTATTTTGGATAGACAAGTCTGCAAGCTTAGAACCAAGAAGATTGCTTCAGTAAAGGTGCAGTGGAAGCACCGTTCAGTTGGTGAGGCGACTTAAGAGATAAAGTTGGATATGCATGCCAGATATCCTCATCTCTTCGAGGCTTCAGGTACTTTATTTTTGCATTATGTTCAAGGACGAACATGGTTTTTAGTGGTGGATAGTGTAATGACATGGTTGTTCATTTTTTGGTATTTTCATGGAAATTATCGTTTTGCCCCTCCCAACTTTTGATCTCGAGTTATTCTTGATTAAATTTTGAAAGTTGGTTTCAACCTTGAGTAAAAAGTTATGATTTTGGCAAGTTTTGAGTTTGAAAGACTAAGTTTCTTAAAAGTGATTTTTGGTGTCATTCAGGGTTCAGATGCTCGGACTAGATTTTCGAGGGTTCCATTAGATTCGGGGGATGATTTTGGCCTTTTTAGGTGTTGTGTTAGTTTCTTGTGGTTTTCACGGATGTCGGGTCAAGGAGACATTGGATTCGTGTTTCGATGGTTCCATTGAGTCTGCAACATAGAGTATAATCGATTTGCATATCTGGTTGGTGTGTACAGAGTTTCGAACAAATCCCAAGGGTCCTCTCGATGTTTTGAGATTTTACTGGTTTTCTGATTTCTGGTGCGCTTCGTGATTGCGAGGATCGCGAAAGAGAGACCCTGTCATTAAAGTGAAGGACCTCTATTAGGCAGGGTTTGCTTAAGCGAACCATGGGTCGCGATCACAATATTCATAAAAGCGATGACCCCAAGTTTTGTGGGGTTCATTTTTGCAAACCCAGGGTCGATTTTGCGACATCAAAGGGGAATTATGCCTGCCAATTTTGGTGTTTTAGCCCCATTTTCCATTTTTGAGCTTGGGAAACCCTTGGAGGTGATTTTTGAAGAGTTTTCTAGTGCCAAATAATTTTGGTAAGCTCTTGTGACTCTAAAATTTCATTTTCCTTTGATTACTTATGGATTCTAACATCATAATTTGGTATTTTGATTGGAAAATGGCAAAGTTTTGCAAGAATTTGAGTTCTAATCTAAAATAGGGATTTTGAATTGATTTTGACTCTTTTTTTGAAGTGGTTTGCACCAATGAGTTCCTAAAGCCTTGAGTAACATTTTCAAGTATTGATATTTTGATTCAAATCTCTATTTTGAAATTGGGTTTTGAGTTAATTGACCCATTTGTCAAAGTAATTGATGTGAGTATTGTTGTTTCTGGATATTTATTGTGAATACTTGATTGTTATAGATTGTGTGACTTTGGAAGTGATTCTGAAGGGGAAATCGCAAGCTTTGGGTTGATTAATTGATTGCTTTAAGGCAAGTGATTTCTTAAACCTTTTAATATAGTAGAATTGTCTACTTCTCTTTAATATATGTGTATTTGGGACTAATCGGGAATAAGGTGAAGGGTTTATTACTCCACCTGATTAATGTTAACCAACAAAAAGGAGAAAATGAAAAGACTTCTTGATGATAATGATAAATTGTGAATTGCCTTGTTGTGGCCCTATTTGATTGATTGGTGAATTGCTTGAAGGCATGAAAGTGGACTTGAATTGTGTAAATTATTGTCTCTCTGTGTGGTGTGATATTACTTATGTGCATTGATTGTTTAACAATGTGATGAAACATTTGATATAAAGCCAATGGAAAATGGTTTTGGCTAGGGATATAAATGCCGAAGAGAAATAATTCCGGCAAGTGATATTTGGTGATAAAGCCAAAGGAAAATTATTTCGGCTAATGATATAAATAATGAAGGGAAATGGTTTCGGCAAGTGATTTTTGTGATAAATCCGGAGGAAAATGGTTCCGTGTAGTGATATAAATACAGATGAAAAATGATTCGGCAAGTGATTTAATGTGAAAGCCAAAGAGAAATATTTTCGACTAGTGACATTGTACCGAAGGGAAGTGGTTCCGGCAAATGTTGACCTTTGTGATCAATCTCCTTGATGCATATAATTGACTTATTTGATGCATGTGATTGAGCTAATTTGGTGTATATTATTGGTTTATTTTATATGTAAATTGAATATGCTTGATATTTGTGATTGAAATACTTAGTACTTGAGAGTAAATTATTTGATACTTGATGATTATTGTGATGTGACTATTGGTCTATGATCTTTGAGCCTTATGACTTATGTATTGTAGAACTGTTAGGTTAGGCTGATTTCTATGTTGGCTGTAGTTTGTGGAGGTTCGGTTGGAATTGAAGGAGTATTCGATTCTAGCTAGGTTGCCTTGTATATTAGATTGCTTGCTAGGTACCGTGTTGTTGGTACTCACTCCTTACTTCTAAACTTGTGTAAGTTTCGAGCCCAGAACCCTGTGATCTTGTTCTTCTTTTTCTTCTGATTTTGAGGCTTGTCTAAGAACTTGAGAGGTAGCTGCTTGTCATCCCGACGGGCCCTTTTTTCCTTTTTTCTATGCTTTGTTCTATTTGAGATACAACACATTGAAACTTGTATTTATCTTTCGAATTCTGTATTTACATTACTGGCTTGTACACATGACAACCAGATTTTGGGGTTATGTTTAGAATGAAAAAGTTTTTCGCTTTTGATCTTGTTCTTGCTTTATCTTTTCGCATTTCTTTCATTTAGTTGGGTTGAGGTTGACTTGTCTTGGTGGGAATAGATAAGTACCATCACGTCCATTTTTGGATCGTGACAGTTGTTCATACTTTACCTGCTTCGGACATAATTGGGCAATAAAATCAACAATGTCATACTTCATTCTATTCGACGAATAAGTCTTTCTAAGATCACGATACATCTTGGTTGCACTAGGATGTATAGAATACCTTGAACTATGAGCCTCTTCAAGAATAGTCTGAGTCAAATCATCAACACGGCGCACACATACTCGCCTCTTAATCCTCAAGATGACTTCCTCATCAATCACAACCTCCTTTGCCTCTCCCTACAAGACCATATCACAAATCCAACTGAGCTTTTTATCATCAAATCCTTTAATCTTGTCAAGAAAAGAAGATCTTGCCTCCACACAAGCCAGGAATCCTCTTTTCTTAGTTAATTCCAGCCTCATAAAGTCATTAGCCAAAGTTTGAACCTCTCTAGCCAATGGGGCGTCTAAAAACCTGCAAATGGGCTAAACTACCCATGCTTCCTGCTTTTCTACTCAAGGCATCAGCCACAATAATAGCTTTTCTTGGGTGATAAAGAATAGTAACATCGTACTCTTTAAGCAACTCCATCCATCTTCTCTGCCTCAAATTCAAGTCTTTTAACACATATTGTAAACTGCGATGATCCGTATACACTTCACACTTGACCCCATATAGATAATGCCTCTAATGCTTCAATGCAAATACAACCGCAGCTAACTCCAAATCATGAGTGGGGTAGTATCGTTCATGCACTTTCCAATTCCTTGAGGCATAGGCAATTACATTTTGCTCCTGCATTAGCACTACACCTAAACCAGAGTAAGATACATCACAATAAACAATAAAATTCTTACCTTCCACAGGCAAGGCAAGGATCGGTGCGATAGTCAACAAGGTCTTGAGTTTCAAAAAACTCTCTTCACACTCATTTGACCATACAAATGGAATATTCTGCTTGGTCAAATTGGTCAGCTGGGAATCAATGGAAGAAAATCCCTTGATGAACCGACAGTAGTAGCTAGCTAGACCAACAAAGCTCATTACCTCTGAAACATTAGTGGGCCTTGCCCAACTCTTCACTGCTTCAATCTTCTAGGGATCCAACATTACTCCCTCCTTAGAAACCATGTGCCCCAAGAAGGACACTTAATCGAGCCAGAACTTACATTTGGAGAATTTGGCATAAAGCCTTTTCTCCCTTAACAATCCCAATACAATTCTCAAATGCTCTTCATGTTCTTTCCTACTCTTTGAGTAAATCAATATATCATCAATAAATACAATAACAAAGAGATCTAGATATGACTTAAAAATTCCATTCATCGGGCTCATGAAAGAAGCAGGGGCATTTGTAAGCCCAAAAGACATTACAAAGAACTCATAATGCCCATACCTTGTTCGAAAAGCAGTCTTTGGCACATCCACTACCCGCATTTTTAGTTGATGATAACTAGACCTCAAATCAATTTTAGAGAAGACACAAGCCCCCTGTAACTGATCGAACAAGTCATCAATGTGAGGAATGGGGTACTTGTTCTTAATAGTCACCCTGTACAGCTGCCTATAGTCTATGCACATTCGAAAACTACCATCTTTCTTCTTCACAAATAAAATTGGAGCACCCTAAGGAGAGGCACTCAATCTAATAAAACCTTAACCCAACAACTCCTGAAGTTGGGCCTTCAACTCCCTCAACTAAAGTCGTGGCCATTCAATAAGGTGGAATGGAAATAGGGTGAGTTCCCAACTCCAGGTCAATACAAAAATCAATATCCTTGTCTGGTGGCATACCAGGCAAGTCTGCATGGAAAACATCCACAAACTCACACACTATCAAAACAAACTCAATCGAAAGAACTTTGGAAGTATCATCCCTGCATTGTGTAAAGAAAGTTGAACAACCCTTACTCACCAATCTCTTAGCACGAAGAAAAGAGATAGTCCTAACTGGGGCAGGGATATAGTCACCCTCCCATACTAGCGGATCTATCCAAGCTTGGCCAAGGTCACGGTCTTAGCAATACAATGTAAGATAGCAAAATTTGGAGAAAGCCAAGTCATACCTAGAATTACATCAAAATCAACCATCCCCAAAATGATCAAATCTACATAAGTTTTGCTCCCATAAAAGTCCCAAGGCAAGACTTATACACCTTCTCAACTAGCACAGACTCACCCACTGGAGTAGAAACACGAATAGGCATGTGACGTAAGTCACAATGCAAATCAAGTCCATAAGCTAACGAGGAAGATACATTAGAAAAAATGGATCCAGGATCAAATTATATGGAAGCCATGCGATCGCAGACCAGAAGAGTACCTGTGATAACATCATCATATGCCTCTGCCTTTGACCTCCTGGGGAAAGCATAACAATGGGCTCTGTCACCTATCTGACCATTGCCCCTGCCGGGTTGTGCTCCAGTAGTTCCAACCTATCCGCCACCTCGGTCGAACTGGTGACCACCACTACCTTGGCCACCACGTCCTCCAGAATGATGGCCTCTACCATAACTACCCCTACCTCTAACGGTTAGGGCTCTGTAACCCTAATCATATCGAGCCTGACTCTACCTCAAACAATATTTCCTAATATGCCCAACCTCATCACATCCATAACAAGTCCTAGAGTCGAGAGTAGGTCTCTATAAAGACGAATAAAACTGAAGACAACCCCCAAACTCAAAAAAGGGCTAACTGGACTATGACTGACCCTTAGCTGAAACCTGCCATGAAGACTAAATAGGACGAGATAGAGAACCCCCAGAACTTTTCCCTCTGGAGTAAGAACCACTAAACTCGCCTCCCTTTTGAAATTTCTTGAACGTTGTCACCTTGGTGAAGTTATCTATCTTCACCCCTCTACCTCTATCACAAAATCAACCACTTCGTGAAAATATTTTGCAGAAGCAGCCACCTGTAAAGTTGAAATCTACAAATTTGACCTCCATCCCTTCACAAAGCGGCGAATCTACTCTTGTGGACTTAAGTAAAGCTGAGTAGCATACCTAGATAATGCATGAAATTTGGCCTCATATGTTGTAACAGACATCTTCCCTTGCTCTATATTTAGGAATTCATCTCTCTTCCTATCTCTCAAAGTTCGGGGTATATACTTCTCCATAAAGAAGTTAGAAAATGCTGCCCAACTCATAGGTATTGTCTTTTCTAGTCGGCACTCAATATGAGACCGCCACCACATATTGGCATCTCCCTAGAATTGGTATGTCACAAACTCAAAAACAAATCGCTCCACTATATCCATCTTATAAAGCAACTTATGACAATCAACAAGGAAATCCTAAGCATCTTCATATACAGTACCCTTGAGGACTGGAGGTTTCAACTTTAGGAACTTAGTAAAGAGATCATGCTGGTCACTAGTCATTATAGGCCCTGTAGTCAATCCAGGAAATGTGCCTATTTCCATGGACGCATCCATACGGGAAGCCACGACGGCTACATGTTGTACTCCCTAAACATGAGATGCTGACACAGAAAATGCAGGGGGTGCTTGGCCCTGATCGGATAATCCACTGAGATAGGTGAGAACCTGGTGGATCACCCCTGGAGTAGAACGGGGTGGTGCTTCCTTCACATGAATCTATTCATCCTCCTTCTCATCACCCTTTCTTGCTACCTTATCGGTCGATGGAGGGGTCGCTGCTTTATCGTTGGCTAGCCCAGCTCCTGACCTACCCTGGTGAAATTTCTCTCGCGACCTCTATAACGACCTCTCGTCACTACTCCCCCTGTGGCTAAAACCCCAACGGTTGGCTCAGGTGCATCCTCTCATGCTGGTGTTGGTGTTGCCACTGTTGTTGATATAGTTCTAACCATTTGTGAAATAGAGTGAAGAAGGTCAGATACCAATTCATATAACCTAAATACCAATTGGATTCAAGTAACAAAATGAAAGAAAGAAGGAAATGAGTTTTCCTAAAGTCTTATAGTCTCTCGAAGAAAAGTAAAGGCATCCCCGTACCGTTCCACAAGACTCTACTACACCAGTCTTTCTGTGATGAGATCACCAAATCTAAAGCTCTGATATCAAGTTTTTCACAACCCAAAATGAGTCATGAGTGGCACCCACACTTAACGTTCTAGGTGGGCGAACCAACGAATTCAAACCCTAACTTATATTAATTGTTCAACTTACGAAATACAACCATAATGTCGAAGCTCAAATCTTATTAATGTAAGAAACAAAAATCCACTAGAGTCTATTACATATTATTTCCAAAAACCTGAAAGTCATCACATCAAGGACATCTAATCCCCAAATACTAAGTCTGAGAGTGTCAAAGACATCATAATAGATAAATAAAATAGCTTGTGTCCAAAAACTATGGACATTATTCCATGACTGAGAGAATCCAACACGAGCTAGAAGGAATAGCTCACCCTGGAATCTAATGTGTTGGAGACTGGCTAGAGCTGAGGGTGAGTCGAAGTCGTTGGTACACTTGTTGCACTCTACAAAAGGAAAATGAAAAACAATACAAGTAGGGGTTAGTACATGGCAACATGTACTGAGTAGATATCATTGACCGACTCTAAATAGAAACTAATATGCATAAAGTAATAACACGAAATCAACTATAACACTTAACATGTGGCAAGCAACAAGTAACATGAACAAGTGACAACAGTAATGAAGCTAGTACGTAATTAATCAACAATATCAAGACCACACATGAGGACTCATGCCTCCACACCACGCTCTTTTGGGAAATGTATTCTTTGAGATTGAGTATGTCGAGTTATTTTAATATGTTTTCCTTTACTGTTACCGTGCTGGAACGTGACACCCAATCCAATAATATTGTGCCGGCTTGTGGCATCCGATCCCAATATATCGTGCCAGCTCGTGGCATCTGATCCAACAACATAGTTAATTTCTCATTCTTTATTATCACTTTCCACTTCATTACCAATATTTCATCAAGCCTACTTTATTCAAGACATCACTTTGATAGAACAAGTTCAAGATTATGGATTTTGCGGTCTTGAAATTTCAGATCAATCATAACAACACATGAATCATTCAAACCACAACAATTAAGTACGCAGAACATTTCATAGCATTACTCAATGACTATCAATCACTATTAAGAGTCTCGCTATCACGTAGAATAAACCATAATCTACCTCAACTGAAGAACCGAAGTCAAGCAAGCTAGTTCACTAATTCCTTTCCTTTCTTCAATGCCTCAGAACGTTCCCGATCTATAAGTATGTATAATTTGTAAATGAACGCGCTGAATTCTATAATTAAGTTTCAATAGTGATTTCAATTAATAGGTCAAATCTTATATTTCTTAAATTCAAGCCTAGAGTTAAGTCTCAATTTCTTCAAATAACATAAATCTAATGGTATTCATATAATACAATACACATAATATTTAATTATCTATACCAATTTATCAAAACTTAGATCAGGATGTGATAACTACCCGAAGAGTTACAACCCAAGTCATGTTAATCGCGTAGATCAGTAAGTGAAAGAAGATTAGAAGAAACCTCCTACCTACTACCCATAATATATGCTCCCCTCCAATCATATTATTATTCTTATTATTATTATTATTATCCCTCAATAATGTTACAATCATCATGTCAGATAATTACATTACAATTTAACTCAGCAAATTCAATAAACCCATGATGCACAGAAACCAATTTTCCAATTTCAAACCTTTTTCAACTAAAATATTAATTATATAATTTTTATCCATCAACTAAGCAACAAATATATGTAAATCGGATGGAAAGTATAATCAAGATGGATAGAATTAATTAGGTTACCTCACTTCTCATTGTCAACGTCGAAAGGGTTTTAGTGTTCTGACTAAAAAATAAATTAAATCCAATTTAACTTTAATTCTTTCCTATATATGATCCACGTGACATAGGATGTTAAATAAATTATGGACTTGTCCCATTAACCATCAATTAAATTAATTATTTAAAAATTATCTATCAATTAGATATCTATAGTGAAAGAATACTCCAAAATATCCATTTAAATTCTTATGGGAAGAGTCAAAATAGTTCTAGTGCTCATAACGACCTAACAAGTCGTTACAAGAGGACTCACCAAAACTCTCAAATGGGAAAAGAAAAATGATCTCAACGAAGCGCCTGTTGTTGATCCTGAACACCTGTATCTGCATCATAAAAAGATGCAGGTCAAATGACATCAGTACATTGAATGTACGAGTATGTAATATAGCCGAAGCGAAATGACTAAACGAAAGGACTGCAATAGATATAAATATGTACTCAACTGAATGTAAAGAGATAAAGGAGTGAAATCATTTAAACTTTACAAAATACTTACTCATCTCTGAACTCAATTTATTAAGTGATATGATAAAAATACACTTTTAACTCTATTTAGGAGATTCTCTAACTGACAACCATCACTATGAGCAATGTGATGACACATCATCTTGCCCACACTGCCAAAATTCTCATATACCTTATCGAGATATAGAACATCTCAACTAAGTAGATCCACTAAAGTTCTGCTCAAAAGTAATAAGGAGTCGTCTAAAAAGTACGATCCTTTACTCATGTTGGCTACATGGTTTATGAGAAATGTAAGTTGTCTGAACTCATCCCTATATCGGTACTCAATACTGCTCTCAATAAATATATACTCATGCTCAAATGTATAAAACATACTCTTTCTTAATTTGAGGTAATTGCTCAAAATATCCTCTTAAAAGAGATAACTGCTCTGAAATATCTCAAAACTCATTAACTCATTTAGAAATCAAAATTTCTCTATTCTCAATGTTAAAATAAGTGATAAGGCTATAGAACATCTCAACTAAGTAGATCCACTAAAGTTCTGCTAAAAAATAATAAGGAGTCGTCTAAAAAGTATAATCTTTTACCCATGTTGGCTACATGGTTTATGAGAAATGTAAGTTGTCTGAATTCATCCCCATATCGGTACTCAATATTACTCCCAATAAATATATACTCATGCTCAAATGTATGAAACATACTCTTTCTCAATTTTAGGTAATTGCTCAAAATATCCTCTTAAAAGAGATAACTACTTTGAAATATCTCTGACTTCATTAACTAATTTAGAAATCAAAATTTCTCTTTTCTCTATGAAAGCAAAAGTGATAAGGCTATTAACCCTATTAAAGAAACAAATACTAGGAATACCTTTGCTGCTTTAGCTGATGTAGCCAATGATGAGGAGCAGCAAATTGAATCAGGGGATGGGGAGACTCAAAAGCCGGACAAACATGATATTGAAGTAGAGAATCAAGATCAAAAGAATACAATTAGTAGAGAAGATAAAAGGCAAAGGCCTAAATCTACTAAGGAATGGATCATGAGAACTTTTACTAGTCATTAGGAGATGACTTTTGAACGACAAATTTGTAATACATCTTCAAAGCATATGCAACAAGGGTTCAACAAAAATGATGGTGATACTAGGAATAAACAAATCGTAACTAAATCAATTTCAGAAGATGTCATAGTAGGAGATGAGGCTGCAATCATCAGGTAGTGTGATATATTGTAAAACAATTAGTTCACAATCAATCTAGTGATAGTGTAAAGGAGAGTGAAGTATTGAATACACACAATGATAGCACAGGGAAGGAAACACATGAAAAGGAGATAGTGACTTATCAATATCGAAAATTAGATCTGAGAAATGTTATTTATCATGAGCCTCTCTAAGCCAAGGTTTCAATGGAAGGGAGATCTACTCCTCAAATTGTACCGCAAGTAGGTGATGGTGAAGCCATTACAAAGAACAATCAACAATTAATAAGTTTTGAATGAAAGGTTTAGGCTGTTAAAATTGGAACTAGAAGGTCAGCACCTAATGAAACTTTGCATGTAATTGTTTCACACCAGATCCAACTAGAGAATGAAAGTACAACCATAAAATAGAACATAAACAAGGAAGATTTTAATAAGGCAAGTATTGAAGAAAATGAAGAAGAAGAAAGTAGTTAATTAGAGATCAATCTTTGTAAGGAAGTTAGTCTATCTCCTAAGATAATGACTACTGGAAACAAAGGAAAAGGCAAATAGGCTACTGATTCAAAGCCAACAAGGATACAAGTAAAGAACCGGGGGAGGGGGAGGGGGAGGGGGGCAGGTCTGCGAGAACTCAAAATGCATTTCATAAAGGTCAGATGCTATACAGATATCATAAATTCTTTCTAGCTACCTTGATGGAACCTTTTCAAGACAATAGACAGATTAAAAAAATCAAATGCATAACACTAATTGAAATTATAACAATGTATAATATTAAATTTAAATTGTATTACAAGTATTGTTTATATTTAATACAATTTTAATACAATTGTAATGTATAAACTAGTATGAATAGTATTTGAATATTTTAAATTCAAGTATAATGCACTTTTAACACCATTAATAAGAGAAAAAAAAACAACAACTATAAAAACATGTTGAATTCAATATATTATACATATTAGAGACATATTTCAAAGCACGTAGTGAATATACAGCTAAAATATTTTTAATACAAATGTATTATAAATATGACATATGAATTTCCAATATTCTGGTACTATTTAAATTAGTTTACATTGTTACAAATATATTATATTTGTCCTGAAATAACAACTATCAAATTCATAATAATAGATAAAAGTGAATCCGAATTATATTACAACTATCGTTTATATTTAATACACTTTTAATACAATTATAATATAACTTTCCAAAGATGCACCTCTTCTTTTCCGGTGATTCACCACTACCAAACTATCAGTAGCTCACATTAATTTCATTACAAATCACAACGCAGTCTACTCGCAACTACCAAACTCCCTTTTCCCCATTTTTTCGGTCCAAACACCACCACTAGATTTGAACATTGGAGAGAGTTTTTTTATGAGATCTAAACGTCAATTTTCATGAAGCTCACCGGAGCAACGAACACCATCGGAGTTTTTTAGATTTAACAATACCACTGATTTTATGTTCTACACTTTTACTTAAGTAACGAACATAAAAACTACAATCTTCTTTGGTTCTAATAGTTATAAATTGAAAAACAAATAACGTAAAAGAGAAAGGTGCGTAGAGATTAGACATCGTCTGATTTTTATGGAGCTCCTAATTTTTTATTGGAATTTGATGATTTTCCAATTTGGTTATTGTGTTGTTTGTTGTTGCTGAGTCTATTTGATAATGATGTGAAGATGGGACTAGAAAATTAGAGTTGGGATGGTTATTGTTTGTTGATTTGTTTGCCGGAGAAAGAGAGAGATAAGGTTGAGGGGTTGGAGGAGAAGGAGAGAGATGAGGAGTGCAATGAATAATTTCAACTATTAAAGGTAAATTAGACTATAAACTGTAATAGAAAAAAAGTGTTAAGACCATCTCCAACCTTTATGTATTGTACTCTTTATTCTCTATTTGGAGAGTAAAATAGAGAATGAGTTCTCCAATCACTCCCTATTTCATTTCTTGTTCTCCAAATATAGAGAGGTGAATAGTAGTTCTCCGAGAACTACTATTCATACTCTCTATTTCACTTTTGATTATTATATTATTATTTCTATTAGTTTCTAATTAACATATTATTTTTCATATAAGACTGTTAATTAAATTTATAATATTCGTAATTCTTTTTAAATATAATATAACATTTTAAAAAATATATTATTTAATATATACTACTTTCATCCTGAATTAATAATATTTTAAATATATTTTTAAAATTTTTGTCATTTAAAGTGATATAATTTGATATTATTATTAACTAGGTAAATTATCCGTCCTTCGCACGGGATTGAACTATTTTATTAAGCTTACATATGATCATTCGGTAATATTCCTATTTTCGATACATACACTATATTGTCAAGAACATTTTATCTTAAGGTAAAGCATTCCTCCGGAATCTTAAAGTGCTATATTTTTTAAATTTTCATTTTTGTTATACAAAAATTATGAGTCATAGAGAGATTTTTAGTATAAGAAAAAAGTCTAAGAAAATCTCCATGGAAATAGTTGGTCAGAAGTAACAAAATTTTCTAAATTTTAAGAAGTTATAAAGAACAATATCAGACATTAAAGAAGAGACCAAAAAGCCTTGAACAACAACGCTCCCAAATAAAGTGGAATATCACGTTCATACAAGAACATAATTAACTAAATTCAAATGGAGGACCTTCGGTTCCTTTCTTATAAACCTCCATCAATATCTTTTTTATTATAGTATGTCGTATCATATATATGCTAAAAATGACCATAAAATTGTTAGTATCATAAAAGTTTTTCTTCATTGTCTCAGAATAATCACTACTATTGCTTAGGTTTCATATCACCGCCCCCAAGTTATTTGAAATTGAACTATAGTTATTGTTATGGTTATAGTATATAGTTACAAAGAATTAATGCAATGATCAATCAAGCAGTAGGTGGCATCTGAATGAAACATTTCACAACTGGATATTCTAAACCAAAATTTTGATACATAACATATTAAAATCTCACAGCATAATTTTGTGAGCACTTGAATTCACAAATATCCCCAAATAATAATAAAGACGACCTTACTTTCCTAAAAATCAAGAAGAAAAAGGCATGTTGCTTAACATATTTTTCAAAAAGATAGTCTGTCAGGCTGTATCCAAGTTTATAGTTCACAAATTTAATTGAAAGAAGTCAAAAGAAAGAGTTATCACTATAGCAAAAATGATCTTTAACGGTAATTTATAGCTTAATTACCGCTAAATATGTATTTTCATAGGCAATTTGTACTCTCTACAAATGTCCCTAAAGTCTATAGCCACATTGAATCTAATGATAATTAATTAATATCGGTAAAGGCTCTAGCACTCTTCGTTAATGTGCATATTTATTGCCGATAAAAATTATTTTTATTAAAGTGTATTTTGGGCATCTGTTAGTTTCAAGAAAACTAGATCTCTTATTATGCCCAAAAATAAGAGAGGAAGAAATATGGCAAATTAGTCAACTTGCGATAAAAGAAGTGGACTAATTGTCTCTATATTAATATTCTAGGAAGAGTACAATGGCATACAAAATGTTTGTATCTAACATAAAACAATCAAAATAATATACTAACTGTGACAAGCAAGAGAGCAATCTATTTGGTTCTTTTAACAAACTTCATCATTGGTTTCGTATTAGTTATCACATATTTGTTGTCGTGTGCTATCAAATATAGCAAAACCCACAAGCAATTTTCACAAAAAGTATATGAAGAAACCTGAAGAAAGGGACAAAAGAGAAGATCAATTTTTAATCATCCTTGTTAGAATTTTTAACAAAGTTAAAAAAAGTCACCAAAATAGCAAAAAGAAATTGCAATAGTTACATGAATCACTATGACTTATAGTAAAAGATTAAGCTTCATGAAATAGGAGGAATGAAATGCACTTCATAAGAAGCTTAATTAATGTATTTGAATTCGACTCCCCTATAGCCGAAAAAAACCTACAAATAATAGTGGCAGAAATAGAAGTTTTGTTTACTAAAGAACCAAATGTAATGAATTCAACCATTCAAGCAGTGTTATGAGTTGTGAACTGATAGATGCAAGAGTAGTAATGTCACATTGCAATTGAAATCAATTTTCTTTATTTATTCTTTCTTCTTTTGGTGCCTTGGAATTAAGTGTTGGGTTTTAAAAGGTGTGAATGAAAAATGAAGAGTTGTGACTTTTGTGAAAAAATTTGTGACTTTTGTAAAAAAAATTATGATTTTTATGAAGAGTTGTGACTTTTCTAAAGAGTTGTGACTTTTCCGTAAGGTTGTGGCATTTAAAAGATGTGAATAAAAAATGAAGAGTTCTAACTTCTTAGAAAAGTTGTGACTTTTGCGAAAAGTTGTGACTTTTGTGAAGAGTTGTGTCTTTTCTAAAGAGTCGTGACTTTTATGAAAATTAAAGTTGTGACTTTTCCGTAAGGTTGTTACTTTTAAGAAGGACAATTTTGGAAATAAATAAATAAAAAGAGAATCCCTTGCTTCTGGTGGTGCCACGTCACCGGGTTGAGGATTCTCTTTTATATATAGGTATGATTTTCACTATGAAGAATGCACAAAATTTAAATGATAAGGCAAAAATTTTAATTTAAAAATACAATACATAACATAATAATTTAAATACAAGATAACAATACAATACATAACATAATAATTTTAAAAATCACAACAATAATTTAGTAATCCGGTAGGTCGTTTCTAGGTTTAACAATATTCGAAAAAAATTTAGTGTATTATCCAGAGAATTGTTGTGGTTGTGACTGCGGTTGTGCTTGTTGATTTCTTTTTTCAATTAATCGTAGTTGTTCTTGTTGGATGTATTCATGAGCAATTTTAGCTAGACATAAAAAAAATTAAGGACATAAATACTCATTTTGATCTCCGTAATGCATGAATAGAGAATTTATGAAAGCAACACAATAATCTTGAAAATTGAGTATTAATGTAATGTTTATGTAATTGTATTTCATTAATTATTTCACTTTTATTTGAATAATCCATCAATATGTATATTATATAATATTTACTTATAATTTATGTTATTTAGAAATTAAAATAAAATAAAATTTTATATTAAATAAAGAATTTTAAAAAATAATAATTTTATAGTACATGAAAATTATATAAGGTGATTATTTGGAAAAAAGAAAGAAAGAATTTATATTATGAAATAAAAAAATAAAAATGAAATAGAAATAATGATATAATATTGAAGAGAGAGAAGAAGTTTCCTTTTTTAAAAAGTAAAATAGAGAATTAAGTTAGAGTTGGTTGTCTGAACAAAATAGAGAACCCTACATTTGAAGAGTAAAATAGAGGGTACGGTTGGAGATCCGCTAAAAAGAATAATAATTAATCTAAATGAATTTATTTATGTAAAAAATATCCTATGTTGTTTAATGATAATTTTTTGACCCATTGGGTCTTTCAACCCAAAAAAAATAAAAATACTCCATCTTGTTATGCTGCTAGGTATAAAATAAAGTAGTTCTATCTTAATAGTTCATTTCTTTAGTGGAGCAAAAAGTGGATTTATTCACTAATCTTTGTTTGGTGAGAGGCAAAGTTGTTATTTGGAATTTGAACTTTGAAATGATTCTATTCTTGTTCATTGTATACCCGGTATATGTCCCTCTAAGTTGAATGAAACCTAACATTTTCCCTGTTCACTTTTATCTTATTTTATTTATATAATTTTAGCATTAGCTTTTTTAAGCAAAAGATTTTTCTTCTTCAAGATTCTTTCAGAAAGATAAAAAGAAGAAAATGGTCACATTGTTGTCCTTGTTTAACATTCAGAGTAGTGAACCCTAAACTTGCCAACCCACATAGAAAAACAACCCTAGTTTTCCATGGGGACTTGCTGTACCAGTAGCACAGCTCTCAAGCTTGGTTTTTTGTTGCTACAACTAAGCTATGTGCAATGCCATGGAAGAATACTCAAGGATAGCTCCATGTCTGATCAAATTAAGAACAAGTTTCAAAGAATTCTTCTGAGTATTCTTTTTGGTATGTTTACAGGATTGATTTGTGCACTTGTTTTTGCTTGGCTTGTTCGGGGTTTTGTTCGTTACATCAATAAAGCCCCAATTCTCAAAGGCCCTGTTGTATTTTCTCCTAAAATTCCACCAAAGACTCTGCAATCAGCTCTTGCTAATGATACCCAGTTGCTAGGGTCAAGTACATCTGGAAAATATTACAGGACTGTTCTCGATAATGGTCTTACTGTTGCAGTTAAGAGGATGGAACCTGGTTCTCTGCAGTTACATACCAAGTCATTCAAGAGAAGAATACAACACGAACTTGAACTAATTGCTGGTTTGAGGCACAGGAATTTGATGAGTTTAAGGGCTTATGTTCGTGAATCGAATACATTCTTTCTGGTTTACGATTATGTACCTACCGGCAGTCTTGAAGATGTAATGAACAAAGTTAGGGAAAATCAATTGCAACTTACCTGGGAAGTCAGGCTTCGAATTGCTGTTGGGATTGTTAAGGCTCTTCAGTATCTTCATTTCTCTTGCAACCCCATGATTTTGCATCGAAATTTGAAGCCCACAAATGTAATGTTGGATGCTGAATTTGAGCCTAGGTTGGCTGATTGTGGTTTGGCTAAAATCATTCCCACTTTAAATCTCCCTGCTGCATCAAGTTATGGTCCTCCGGAATCTTTCCAGAGCTGCAGGTATCATATTTTCAAATCTAACACTTTATGAATTTAGGTTTTCAATATGTTTAATTGCCTCCTGTTGATGCATTTATGTTGGCCCACTGATCAACTAACAATTTTTAATATTTTTTTGCTCTGCCTATGTTAAGTGATATTGGAGTTGAACTGTTGCGATGCATTATGGATGGTGTGTTCGTAATGAACACAATTTGTTGTAATATTTGAAAATCCCTTTTGCAGTTTGTTATAGCTTAACACTATCTTGTTCCCCTTGACGTCTCCTATATTTGATAGTTCTGAATTTCTTTTGAATACAATACTCAGAAAATTCTCCTACGCCTGCCTGCTCTTCTTTATCAATTGTTTGACATAGAACTTCACAAGTGTATGGTTGCTTCTGTTCTCTCGTAGTTATATGATCAACGATGTTTAGTTTTGAATTTACAAAAACTACTTGCTTATCTAATACCTCTTATTTGACACAATACATACATATGTTAAGTCATTGAACCTATAGTTGTTGCTATTTTGCAGCAGGTATACTGATAAGGGTGACGTATTCAGCTTTGGGATCATATTGGGTGTTCTATTAACTGGAAAGTACCCAACAGATCCCTTCTTCGGGGATACATCTACTGGAGGAAGTTTAGCACGTTGGCTTCAACGTTTGCAGGAAGCAGGCGATGCTCGAGAAGCATTGGATAAGAGTATTCTAGGGGAAGAGGTTGAGGAAGATGAGATGCTAATGGCAGTAAAAATAGCAGTAGTATGCTTATCAGACATGCCTGCTGATCGGCCTTCCAGTGATGAGCTCGTTTCCATGCTCACCCAATTAAATAGCTTCTGATTACAAAGCAGTCAAGGATTCAAATAATCACAAGATCCTTAAGGTTGTTCTTTTGGCTTTCTAAGGTGATAGTTTGCTGTGTGGAAGCATATCCTTTTGGTAGTTGAGCAATGCCTTTTGGTTATGGCGATGAAAGTGAGTGTAGTTGGCTCATTCGAGAAATATGACTGACTGGAAGTATTTTTTACCTCTGGAAACAGAGCTGAAACTTGAGAAAGCACTTGAACAATGGCCTCATTTTGGCAGGATTTTTTTTTAATTGACCTTTGTATGCTAATTTGAGTAATGTTGTTAATTAAATGCTGTTTGTTTTAGAAAAGATTTGCTAACAGGAAGAAAATATGTAACAAATGCACATTGGAGACATTTGCATTGACATTGTTTTAACCTTTAGTAATGATAGTATGTTTTGTGGGGTTACTTAGGTTGTCCTTTTGCAAGACATGTTTTGTTTATCTAGGAATCACGAGTTGTTGGGGCTCGGCAAAAGCAAGTTTGTTTTGATATTTCAACTTAGATCAAAACCTTTTATCTCCATTCAAATTTTGGTGGTCGACACTTGCCACAAGGACCAATCTAAGTTCTGACAAGTATAACAAGTGTTAAGGTGTTTTGAGGTTGTAAGTCGAAAGAAAGGAGTAAAATTAAATTAAATCAAGCAATGGGAACTTGTCACTTGAAGAAAAGAAGTGCCCTTGAAATTCAAAACTTTTTTTAAGTCTTGACCTAATATTATTTGAAAGCGTGATGGCACCCAACCTTCTAGTTGGGTGAACCAAAATGAGATAATTTCTATATCTATCATATCATATCATCATACTATACTAAAAGTGGGAAGAATTTTTGGCAAAAGTTAGATTACGGTTTTACCCCTATATTAAATTTGAATGTCATAAATTATTTAATAAATTAAATATTAAATAGTAATCATCGTATTAGTACATGAATCAACCACCATAAAGTCTCTTGAATATGTATTCTTTATATTAATTTAAGTCTTGCGATAGAGTTGAACTCTATAAGGGTTTTCCTCCTAACTCTTGTTCCACGTGTTTTCATAACATGCCTCCAAGAAGAGCTCCAGCAAGAAAGAATGCGAATGTGAATGTGAAACTCGAAGTTCCTCAAGCTCCGATCGATCCTTTGGCCGAGCAAGTGTCTCATGTGGAGTTTAGGGCCGCTTTCCAAGTGTTGGCTCAAGCTATGACCGCACAAGCTAATAGAGAGGTTGTAGCTCCCGTGAACCCAATTGTGGGTATGGCGGCAACAAGGGTAAGAAACTTCACAACGATGAATCCTATGGAATTCCATGGTTCGAATGTGGATGAGGATCCACAAGAATTCATTGAAGGAATCCATAAGATTTTGGATATTATGGGAGTGACTCCGGAGAAAAGGTAGACTTTGTCCCTTATCAGTTGAAAGGGGTTGCTCAAGTGTGGTTTTCTCAATAGAAGGATGAAGAGCACTCGATGCGGGTCCCTTGGATTAGGACAAGTTCAATGGGGCGTTTCTTGACTGGTTCTTTCCCCTTGAGATGAGGGAGGCTAAGGTGCAAGAATTTATCAACTTGAGGCAAGAAATATTAGTGTAAAGGAATACTCGTTGAAGTTCACTCAATTGTCCAAGTATACTCTAACAATGGTTGTCAACTCTAGGGCACGAATGAGTAAGTTTGTTTCGGGTGTGTGTGAAATGGTTGTCAAAGAATGTTGAACCTCCATGTTGACCAAGGAGTTTGACATCTCATGATGACTCATGCCTAAAAAATCGAGGAGAAAAAGCGTAAGGAGAAATCTAGAGAGTCTAAGAGGGTAAGGACGGACAGTGGTGATTTCTCTCACTCGAGGTCCGGTGGAAATGGACGTTCTCTGTTTCGGAAAAATTTCTCCGATATGAATCCATCTAGTGCTTCGGTACAAAGGTTCAAAAAGGATAGGGTGTCTAACCCTAAGCCTCAAGGAGGTGGTTCTAATGGATCTTCATTCCCCGCTTGCCAAAAGTGTAGCAAGAGTCATCTGAGAAGATGCTTAGCCGGTAATGACGGTTGTGATAGTTGTGGTAAGAGTGGTCACAGATTGAGAGATTACCCTTTGCTTGTTAGCAAGGGTAGAGATGGTCGGCTCGTTCAGCCTAGTGCTTCTTCTGGTTCAGGTGGTACTCAGTGTCAGAACAGGTTTTATACCCTTCAAAGACTTGACAGGATCACAAAAGTTCTTCAAAAGTGGTGACTGGTACGTTACAAGTCTTTCAGTTTGATGTTTATGCATTGCTTGATACATGTGCTACATTGTCTTTTGTGACTTCTTATGTGGTTACAAAGTTTGACGTTAGTCCTGAAATTCTTTTAGAACCTTTCTCAGTCTCTACTCCTGTTACTGATTCTATTGTTGTGAAACAAGTCTATAGAAATTGTCCGGTTTTAGTTTCCCATAATGTCAGCCCAGTTGATCTTGTGGATTTAGACATGATAGACTTTTATGTCATTCTTGGGATGGATTGACTTCATTCTTGTTATGCTTCCATTGATTGTAGGGCCCGAGTGGTCAGAATTTGGTTTTCGAATGAACCTGTCTTAGAATGGAAGGGTGGAAATTTAGCGCCTATAGGCCAGTTTATCTCGTGCCTTAAGGCTAGTAAGATGATCTCTAAAGGTTGCACTTATCATCTTGTTTGGGTTAGGGATATAGATTCTGAAACCCCTTCTCTTGAGTCAGTTCCTATTTTTAATGAGTTTTCGGAATTGTTTCTCAATGACCTTCCTGGTGTTCCTCTCGGAAGGGAAATAGACTTTAGAATTGACCTTTTTTAGATATGTAACCTATCCCTATTCCTCCTTACCATTTGGCTCTGATAGAACTTAAGGAGCTAAAAGAAAAGTGAAGAATTTGTTGGATAAAGGTTTCATTAGACCGAGTATCTCACCATGGGGTGCCCCAGTTCTATTTGTTCGGAAGAAAGATGGTTCTGTTTGCATGTGTATTAACTATCAACAATTGAACAAGGTCTTGATAAAGAATAAGTATCATATTTGAAGAATAGACGACTTGTTTGATCAACTTCAAGGTGCTAGTTTCTTCTCAAAGATTGATCTTCGATTGGGGTATCATCAGTTAAGGGTAAAGGAAAGTGATAATTTTTTAAGACGGCTTTCTGAACTTGGTATGGTCACACTGTGTTTTTAGTAATGTCATTTGGCTTGACAAATGCCCCAGCAGTTTTCATGGATCTTATGAATAGAGTGTTCAAGCAATATCTTGATATGTTCATGATCGTGTTTATTGATGATATATTGATTTATTCTCGAAGCGAGGATGAGCATGCTGATCATTTGACAAGGATCATCAGTTGTTTGCTAAGTTTAGTAAGTGTGAGTTTTGGTTGAAGTCCGTTGATTTCCTTGGCTATATTATTTTAGGTGAAGGTATTCAGATCGATCCTAAAAAGACTGGTGCAGTTAAGAACTGGCCTAGACCTCTTTCCCCTTCTGATATTTGGAGTTTCTTAGGTTTGGCCGATAATTATAGAAGGTTTGTGGAAGGAAATTCCTCTATTTCTTCGCCATTGACTACGTTGACTCAAAAAAAGTAAAGTTCTTATGTTTAGAAGCGTGTGAGAAAAGTTTTCAAGAGTTGAAGACTAGACTCACTTCAGCCCCAGTCTTCACCTTGCCAAAAGATTCCAATGGATTTGTTGTATATTGTGATGCTTCGAGAATTGGACTTGGTTGCTTTCTAATGCAACACAGTAAGGTAATTGCTTATGCGTCGAGGCAGCTTAAGGTGCATGAAAAGAACTACCCTACTCATGATTTGGAGTAGTGGTTGTTGTGTTTGCTTTGAATATTTGGAAACATTATTTTTATGGTGTCCATGTGGTTGTGTTCACCGATCATAAGAGTTTGCAATATGTGTTCAAGCAAAAGGATCTAAATCTTCGCCAAAGGAGATGGCTTGAACTTCTGAAGGATTACGATGTGCATGTCCTTTACCATCTGGGTAAGGTAAATGTGGTCACCGATGCTCTTAGCCGATTGTCGATGAGTAGTTTTGCTCACATTAAATATGGGAAAAATGAATTGGTTCGTGATGTTCATAGACTAGCTCGTGTAGGTGTTCTCTTGGTTGACTCCGAGGATGGTGGCATCATTGTGCAGAATGGTTCAGAATCGTCGCTTGTATTGGAGGTGAAGGCTAAGCAAGATCTTGATCCGACTTTGGTAGAGTTAAAGGAAGCGGTGCTCAAAAAGGCTATTGAGGTTTTCTCCCAAGGGGGAGATGGTTTGCTTCATTATCAAGGTCGGTTGTGTGTATCGAATATTGATGAGTTGAGGCAACATATTTTATCGCAAGCTCAAAGTTCTCAATATTCTATTCACCAAGGAGCCACCAAGATGTACTGTGATCTACATGAGGTCTATTGGTGGAATGGGATGAAGAAGGATATTGGGAAATTTGTGGCTAAGTGTCCAAATTACCAACAAGTGAAAGTTGAGCATCAGAAACTGAGAGGTTTTGCTCAAGATATTAGCATTCTTACTTGGAAGTGGGAAAACTTGAATATGGATTTCATTACAGGTTTACCCCGCACTCGGAGGCAACATGATTCGATTTGGGTCATTCTGGATTGGATGACGAAGTGGGCACATTTCATTCCCATAAAGACTTTGTATTCGGCTGAGGATTTTGTTAAGTTGTATATCCGAGAGATGTTTAGGTTGCATGGGGTGCCCTTGTCTATTATATGGGACCGAGGTACCTAGTTTACTTCCCAGTTTTGGAAGTCTTTCCAAAAAGGCCTTGGTAGTCGAGTTAAGCTCAATACGGCCTTTCATCCCTAGATCGATAGTCAATCCAAGCGTACTATTGAGAATTTGAAAGATATGTTGAGGGCTTATGTGATAAACTTCAAGGGTAATTGGGATTATCATTTGCCTTTAATTGAGTTTGCTTATAATAATAGTTATCACTCAAGTATCTAAATGGCTCCATTTGAGGCTCTCTATGGTAGGAGGTGTAGGTCTCCTATTTGTTAGTTTGAAGTTAGTAAGGTCGCCTTGATAGGGACCGAGTTGGTGCATGAGGCTATGGAGAAGGTTTGACTAATATGGGATCATTTGAGGACAACTCAAAGTCGATAAAAGTCTAATGTGGATGTTAGAAGGAGAGAGCTTGAATTTGATGTTGATGATTGGGTTTACTTGAAAATCTCACATATGAAGAGTGTGATGAGATTTGAAAAGAAAGGGAAGCTTAGTACTTGATATGTAGGCCCATATAAGATTTTGAGGTGTTTTAGTAAGGTAGCCTATGAGTTGGATTTGCCTTCCGAATTAGCGTCAGTGCATCCGGTGTTTCATGTTTCATTGTTGAAGGAGTGTATTGACTATCCTACTTCGGTTGTGCCATTGAAGAGTGTTGGTGTTAAGGATAGTCTCTTTTATGAAGAGGTTCTGGTTGAAATTTTGGATCGTCAAGTCCGAAAGTTGAAAAATAAAGAAGTTGCTTCTATGAAGGTCCTTTGGAGGAATCAATTAGTTGAGGGTGCTACTTGGGAGGCCGAAACTGATATGATGTCCAAGTATCCCCATATCTTTCCCTCCATTTCGGTTCTAGCTTGAGGTAGTAGTTACTCATGTTTACTCTTTAGGATTTATGCATTTTAGTTATTCTCATGTTTCCATATGCATGCATGATCATGAAAGTTATTTTAAAGTTTGTGTTTTAGCTTGGAGTCAATTACTCCTTGGTTTTGTGCATTTTGATGTGATTTGTATTCATGTTGGGTAGTTAGATCTCTCTCCCTACTTTATTCATGCTAGTTGAGTTCCATTCGAGGACGAATGTACCCAACGGGGAGATATTGTAACACCTCGGAAGCTGGAAAGTTGAATTAGAAAGGAAGCCTTCAGAAATTGTTGCTGGTTCAGGTTGAATGTGGCTACCTAAGGACTGTACAAAGTCATACGGTCCGTAGGAAGGCAATCGTGGTTGGAGTCCTGAAGGTTGAAAAATGTTAAATTGTAGATGTTCTCCCACGGACCAACAAGACGGTCCATAGGAGGACCTACGACCCGTAGGAAGTGGTCCGTAGGTATGGTTCCAGACTTGGGGAAATTTTGATTGACCCTGGGTTGTATGGTTGGGACCTACGACTAGTGGAAGGTCCTACGAGCCGTAGGTGGTGGCCCGTGGTTCTTGGTTAAAATTGGTCTTTAGTATCTTGACCTATGGACCAGCAGGACAGCCCGTAGCTCGATGTACGGATCGTAGGTGGCGTCTGTAGGTCACTTTTGACAGTTATCTTTAAAGGTAATTGGGTTTTTCCTACTCATTTAACACCTAAACTATGTCGTTCTAATCCTATTCCTAAGCCTTGTAACTGATTTTACTATTCAAATTCTACCCATTCCCTCTCATTCACTCAGAACCCCTAAAAGCTCTCAAGTTTCTTCTCTAAAATTCTCTCCAAGGATTCCAAGGAAGGTTCTTGGGTTTCATCAAGCTTTCAAGTCTCCTCTCTCAAGATTAAGGCTAGGCTCATCAAAGGTATGTGGGAGTTCATCAATGGATCCTTTTCCATCTATTGAGTCCCAAGATTTCTCAAGTTCTCTTATATGAATTCAACCCAAATTTTAGGGTTTGCATGAATTCTCATAGGTTTAATTGAATATTCCTAAATGTTTCCTATTTGATCTTATTATGCATGATTCGATCCAAATTATATGTTTTTAATGAGTTTCATATGAACCCATGCCATATGCCTATTTTATGATTATGAACTATGTTTTGAGATTATGCATGCATCATGAAATTGAGGAATTTATGAATCAAGGATTCTTGTAGATAAAGTATCAATATGTTTTATAAAAAAGTTGCTTCAATTTGAAGTAATCTCATTATGAAAAGATGATCATGATTTTGATGTTTTAGACAAGTATCTCTATGAATATTTTTATGAAATCATGATTTTGAAAGGTGATATTCTATGATATGAAGTTATGATTGGATTGGTATTACTAGATTCTTTTATTTTCAAATATTATGATTATGCTTATATTCTGTTAGGAGTTTACTTAACACCGACAGGACTTTGGGATGGAGGCTTTCCCATTAATAGAGGTTGGGTCTCTAGTAGCAATCCCCTTATCCCACAACTATGTGCCCCCGTAGGACTTAGTATTAATTGACTCTAGCTAGTAGATCCACCTAAGCTTAAGAACATGGTCTTTACCTTGGCAAGTAGGACAATCTATTTTCGGTGTGGAAAAGACACTGAATTCCATGTAATAGCTCACATGGTCTGTGTCGGTTAATGGTAAACATCCCACAAAAGATTATGTTTTTCCTCAAATGATCTAAGACTCCTCAAAGACTTTGATTTAAGTTTATGAAATAATTTTCTAAAGACTTGCATTGACCGTGTCCTATACTTTACGAGTTTAGATTATCATGATTTGATATGCTCCACTTGGTCATGCATTATCACATTTTTAAGACATAGCATGTTTATATCCTTACTTATGCATTTCTCTTATACTCGGTACATTTTATGTACTGATGCATACTATCTTTTATGCCTATATTGTCTTATAATATAGGTTAGGACGTTCCTCCATCCGATCGTGACTATGTGGATTGCCCAGCTTTATTTGAGTTACTTGTGGTGAGTCCACATGGTTCGGGGATCTTGCTACCATAAGCCTTTTATTTCTTTCATGTCCTTTAAGTTTTCAGACTTACTTCATGAGCTAGGGTTTTGTCCTAGCCACGCTTATGATATTAGAGGCTTGTAGTCAGACATAGTATTTTTTTTGCTTATGAGTTGTACTCTATTTTGGTATCAAGTATGTTGATTTGAGACTTATATTTTATTTATTTCATTTGTAGTATTATGCTTATGTCAAGCGGCATGTGTAGGGTCTCTTGAGACTGTATTCGCCATGTCACGTCTAGGGATAGCTTGGGCCGTGACAAAAAACTTATACAAAATCCAAACGAACGACCAGGTGGCCCAATTGGTAGTTCCAGCAAGTTATAAATGACTTAGGGTCGCTATAGAAACACTCTAAATGATGAAAAAAAGGCAACAACATAGAAATGACCTGGAGAGTCATTACACTACAAATTTGACTTCCATGGTAAAAGAAGCTATTAATGTTTGCTTCACACTCTTCCAGTAAATAGATCCTCCAGGCATCATGAAAATATAACCTAATGTGGATCTCAAACTATCAAGACATCCAGTGAAATCTAAATTGGAATATCCTACAATCTCCAAGTGATCCAGCCTTTGATAAGTGAGCCTTTAGTTCTTTGAAGATACCTCATAATCCATTTTGTTACTTTTCAATGATCCATTTCCGAGTTACTTAAATATCGACGCAACATTCCCACCATGTACGCTATATCTGGATGCTTAAAAGCATACATGAAATTTCCCATTGTTGATGCAAATGGAATCTTGTCCATCTCTTTCTTCTCTATGTCTAAATTAGGATATTGTCACAAACTTAATTGATCACCTTTTGTCACAAGTGTATCTTCTGGTGCACAATTTAGCATACCAAATCTACTTAGCACCTTATTGATATATAAGTCTTTTTCAATAATCCAAGTATATTTCTAGTACGATCTCTATAGATCTCTACACCCAAAACAAAGGACACTTCGTCAAATCTTTCATTTCAACTTTACTGAATAGAAATTTCTTGGTTTCATGCAATAAACCCACATCACTTCTTTCCAATAGAATATTATCTACATATAGCACAAGGACAACAAATTTGCTCTCATTGAACTTGAGATATATGCATTGATCAATGGTGTTTTTCATAAAAACAAAAGATGTTATCACCTAATCAAATTTTTGGTACCATTGACGGGATGCCTATTTTTGATCATAAATGGACTTTTTAAGTTCACATGCAATGTGCTTTGAATTTTGAGACTCAAAGGTTTCTGATTGCACATTGTATATTGTTTGTTCAATGTCTCTATTGAGATATGCAGTCTTTACGTCAATTTGATGCAACTATAAGTCATAGTGAGCTACAAGTGCCATAATGATTCAAAATGAGTCTCTTGATGAAACTGGTGAAAAAATCTCTTTAAAATTTATGCCTTCTTTTCAAGTGAATCCCTTAGAACCTAGATGTGTTTTCTATCTTTTGATGTTATCTTTCAAATCACTTTTGATTTTGAAAATCTATTTTCACACAATTGGTTTTGATCCTCGTGGTAACTCGATTAGACCACAAATGTCATTATATTTTATAGATTTTATCTCATATTTCATACACTCGATCTATTTAGCAGAGTCTTGACATGATTTTACTTGACTAGCAGCTATAGGGTCATCTTCTAATTTCATGTCAAAATCATGTTCTTGGAGATAAATAACATAGTCATTCGAAATTACATTTTTTCTTTCTCGGTTAGATCTTATTTTAGGCACTACAACTTGAGATTGTTGAACATGAGGTGATATCATTGTGTTTTCTGTATAATCTTGATTTATAGGTTGAAACACATTTGGTAAAACTACTTGATCATTTTTACTAATAGAATAGATATTATAAAATTCTTTTTCAAATACAATTTTGTTGTCTTGATTGCTTCCTCCATAATCAACATCCTCAAGAAATTTGATGTTTTCTGTTTCAAAAAAGGATCTATTTTAGGGTTCGTAAGACTTAAAACATCTCGGCCTTTCTGAGTAACCTACAAATTAGCAACTAACAGTTCTTGAAACCAAGTTTTATTCATTGAGCTTGTAAGGCCTTACCTCTGCTGGACATTCCTAGATATGTAAGTGCCTAATGCTAGATTTCTTATTGGTCAATAATTCATACGAGGTGTTAGTTACTTTTCTTAAAACTCTATTCAATATGTAAACTGCAGTTTTTATTGCTTCTCCCCAAAGTTAATTAGGTAAAGATGAATGACTAATCATACTTCTTACCATATCCTTTAGAGTTTGATTTCGTCTCTCAGCTACACCATTTTGATGTGGAGTTCCTGGCATGGAATACTGAGATGCAATCTCACACTCTGCTAAATATTTTGAAAAAGTTCTTGAACATTGTTCAACTGATCCATCGTATTTACTGTAGTATTATCCTCCACGATAAGATTTAATAGCCTTAATTTTCTTGTCTAATTGAGTTTTAACTTCAACTTTGAAAATTTTAAAAACATCTAAAGATTGTGACTTCTCATGAATTAAATAAAGAAATTCATAGCAGGAGTAATCATCTATAAAGTTAATAAAATATTGTTGACCATTTCATGAAGTTGTAGGAAAAGGACCGCAAATGTCTATATGTACCATCTCTAAAGGTTCTTTACACCTATAAGCACCTATTTTCTTGTATTTATTTGTTTTTCCTAATGAATTCTATGGTAACTTTAAAATTTGATAAATCAAGGTAATTAAGTGTAATGACCTTCCAAGTCAATTCTGTGTTATTGTCTTCTTTTTGTTGTTTAGAGCTTTCCTGTAGTGACTCCAAGTCATTTATGACTTGCTAGAACTGACAGTTCGGTCACCTGATCATTCGTTTGGATTCTGTGCAAGTTTCCATAGTTTGGAGCATCTAAAACTTGAACGGTTGACTTTGGTCAAAAGTTCAGGAAGACAACCTCAGATAGCAATTCTAACGGTTCATTTATCTCTGGAACATCGAGTTTAGTCTAGAAGAACCTTTCGTACAGATCTCGAGGCTTCTAGGCGAATTCCGAGCCCCCTTGTGGAATTTTGCTTAAAATGAAGCTTGGGTGTGGGACCCATTTTTTAAAATCAAAATGGCCTTGGTTGGAAGTTTTGATGGCTCCATTAAATCTAGAAGGCCGAATTTGATGGGATAGCATATTCCTTTTGCACGCACAGAGTTCTAAACGAATCCCGAGCACCAGTCAAGGATTTTGGCATTAGCCAAAGACAGTTGATTTGCATGGGTTGGTGCTGGCATAAATTTCCCTTCCGCATTTGCAGGATGTGTACCACGTTCATGGAGGCTTGAGATTTCACCTTCCGCAATCGCGAGGCGACAAACTTGTTTGCGAAGGCTTATGTGATCGCCTTCCGCGATCCCGAGCTCCCTTCCACATTCGTGAAGGCCTAGCTGAGTGGCGTTCCGTGATCGCGGACCCCTCTTTCACGTTCACAATGAAGTATTCCATATGGTTTTTTTAAATGAAGACTAGAAGCATTTCAGCAAGAGGGAGAAATTTCATTCTTCAATATCTTGAGCTTTAGAGGTCCAATTTGGGTGATTTCATGTCCAATGTATTTGGGAAGTACGCATTGGAGTGTTTGGGACTTGTGGGGGTGTTGTATTGAGGTAAAATTTATCCCGAAGGGGATTCCTAGCCTTATTTCTTTGCTTTACTGGTGATTTTAATTTCATGTGGTTGATTGCTACTTTTCGAGCCCCGAATTGCATCCCATTTTGGGATACAAGTTTGGGGGACTTAAATGGACCTTTTGACGAAGTCAATTCTAGGATTTTTGGTGTAGGTCTCATATTTCTATTTTGACTCCAATTTTGGTTTGTCTCTGATTAATGTGTTTTGGTGTCTAAATGGCCGTCTTGACATTGTGATCTTATTTTTGATAGTGTGACAGCGTTCGAAGGTCGTACAGAAGGGAAAAGCTCCGGAGTTATAAATTTGCAACGGGTGTGGTATGCTTCAAGGTAGGCTATGTCTTCCCGACCCTTAGATTGAGCTTGTGAATGTAAATTCATATTGATTTGTATGAATTTGGGTTGGGTAGCTCATTGATCATGCTTAGTTACTTAGAAATCATGTTTAGGCCTATTTCGGGATATTTCGATACTTACTAGCATGTTGTTCTTCTTTTTTGACCATCCTTACCTTGTGGCATGTGTTGAGCTTTTTTTCTATTGATGTTGGAAGTGGGTGGCCTTAGTTTAGGTCTTGACAAGTGTTTTCCTTAGAAATGCATGTCTTGGAGTCGATAGATCTTAGTTTTTCTTCGACGCCATTTTGAACGGCTTAGCTCTATGTAGACTGATGTAAAAGACTTGGGTCTGATAGAATGAGCTTTAGATTAGGCGATAACTCAATTCCAATGACCTTCTATCCATACCTCCCTCTTTCTACGGCCATGTGGCTTTCGGTTGAGATTTAGGATTCTCTTGGCAACATGGGGTTATATTTGGTTCGGGCTTGGAGTGTTGTACTGGGTATCTTAGTGTGGACGTCATTCCATAGTGGTAGTATGATGATGATTTGGCATGGGATTCTTCAGCAGCCTTATTGGTCGCAGATTCGAGGTCTGGTCATTTGATCTACAGTCGTCGTCTGTGATTCAGGCTCTTTATTCTCTACGGAGTTGATACCTCTCGGCTAGATCCTATTGGTTACTTTGGGAGGCTATCCGTGGTTTGAGGTTCGAGCTATGCACTTTTAGACTTTGGATGTGCTTATTGATCCATTTGGAGGTTATCCGCAGTTCGAGCTCTGGCTATGCACTCTTGGGCTTGGGATGATCCTATTGGTTACTTTGGAAGGCTATCCACGATTCGAGGTCTGGGCTATGGACTCTCTGGCTCTAGACTCACCGAGTTCTACTTAGTAGTTATATCTATTTTGTGTATCCGTCGGACTTCTGGTGGTTCGTTCGGGTTCTTACATAAACTTGTGCACGAGTGTACCTTCTGGGCTTATGGGGGCTTTGTTAGGTTTAGTTAGCTATTATTTACTTCATTCAGTTCCTTATTACACTCGTGTGCATTTCTATTAGATTTTCGTTCTTTGACCTATGTTGTGTGAAATTACCATTTTTCATATTGTCTTTACTTTTCTTGCTCAGTCAACCTATAATTCCTATTGAGTACCTATTGTTTTGGTACTCATGCTACACTCTGCATCTGTTTTGTGATGTAGGTCTAAGCACCAGCTATCAGTGTTGATCTAGAGCCAACAGTTTCCATATTTGGAGGCGAGGGTGAGCACATGGTGTTCTTGATCATACTTGTCTCCATCTGTATTTAGTTCACTAGTCTTTGTATATCGAGACAAGTATGTTTGTTTGTGGTTCATTTTTGGGACTTGTACTCTTTTATTTAGTATCTCTGTACTCATGACTTTCACGATCTGGGAGGGATCTTTTGGTCTTATCTATATGTGTTATGCTTCCGCCTATTTTTCCTGTTGAATATGTTAAATTGCTTACTCTTGTTTAGTTCCTACCCTTATACCCATTACTCGATGTTCCGGGTTGCGAGTTGTCTTACCTACTGGTGGGTTATAGTAGGTGACATCCTGACTTGAGAAATCGGGTCGTGACATCAAGAATTTCTTCTAACACAAGTCTTTGTATTATTTATTTTGAAATATGACTCAATCGCTTATGTCATAATATTGATGAATTCTTATTTGTTAGTCTGTGCTTCGTACCAAAATTACTTGCATGCAGGTTTTCATTGTTTCATGAGGCATGACTGTCAAATTTATATAATTTATCAATTAGAATACAAGTTCCAACAGTACTAGAATTTAGAGAAATACTACAAAATCCATTTTCAATTGAACAAATATATCCAGATTTGTCCAAACAAGAAATAAAAATTAAGTTCCATCTAAATGACGGTACAACAAATGTTTCCTCTAATTTCAAATAAAAATTAGTATCCAATAAAATTCTAAAGATACCAATAGCCTCCACAACTCTCTTATTTCTACTGCCCACATAGATGTATCTTTCAGCATCATTTGGTACTCGGCTCCTTAGGCAATTCTACACAGTGGCACTTACATGAATAGTTATACCTGAATCTATCCACCAAGTGTCAGTAGGTACCATAGTCAAGTTAACTACTGAACAAATAAAGTTGAAACGATTATCTTTCTTTTTACGCCAGGCAGCGTACTTAGAATACTTTTTTTTATGTGACCAAATTTTTTATAAAAGAAACATTATTATGCTCCTTTATCTGAAGTTCCTTTAGCCTTACTCCTTTTTCGCTTATGTGCAACGACTTTAATTTCATAGGTAGACACCAAATAAGTACTTTCAATCTGGTCTTGTTTAATTTTATCCTCTTCTTGCACACATTGAGCAATACGCTTATTCAAAATCCATTTCATAAAATTTGTGTCATCCAACATATGAATATTGTTCACATTGGCAAATATAAAAGACACCATAAGATAGAATAAATAATGCTCACAATTAATCATTCAAATAAATCATGCATATGTGCAGATAATTAAATTGGATTAAACTAAATAAAAGATAGAAAAATATTTACGTAGCACACACATATACATAAAAGTGGGCTCATGTCAAGATTCCTAACACAAAATTGAAATAATAACTTGTAAGTGATACTCTTATACATAGTGAATAAACATAGATTACTAAAGCGTCCTAATAATATGTCTTTCTTTGGATTGACCTACTACTAGCACACAATACAAATGTATCACATATTCATGATTATCCATAATCCAGGGAAAATAATATTTCTTTGGAATAATTATTTCACAAAGATAAAACATATTTACATGTTTAAAGTAAATAAAATTTACGAAATAGAGGTTAGTTTGGCAACATATTGATTTCAATTTATTCACTTAAGAACTTGAAACAAAAATAAATTAATGACACAAAAAATTTGGGAACTAACAAAATGACCAAATTCTGCAATTAAAATAAACTTTAAATAAAAATAGAATTGTAGTGAGAAACAAATGCATCTCAAAAAGTTTTTTGGACCTTTCATGTTTTAGTTTTCAAGTACTTATCATGAAAATAATAATGCCCCAAAAATCATGACTAGAAAAGATATAATATCAAGAAAAATATGAAAAACAGACCCAATTCCCAAATAAAAAAAAGTTGTTTACAGAATTTAAAAACAACTTTTGTTTAGTTTCCTGCCTCAAAATTGTATTTCAAAAGGCCAAGTCAATTCTGCTTTGCGTCAAACAAAACAAAAGAAAACAGAGAGTTTCTCACTCAGCATTAAACAATCACCTATTTATTTGAATGGCATTGGGAAACTTTTCAAAAAAAACCAAGAAAATACGTGCAGCCAACCACTAAAGCAAAGTAAATTTATTTATTTGTTTCATTGATTTTGACCCAAAAATAAATAAATAAATAAATTAAATAAATTAAATATCATGTTCAAGTATTTAGTTAGACCGAGTACTGATACCACTTATTGTATAATTATAATGACCCTCTAGGTCATTTTTTTGTTTTGTGGTATTTTTGGCATTTAGAACATTTCAATAGCGATCGAAGTTATTTATTACTTGTTGGGACTGCCGGTTTAGTCACCCAGTTGTTCGTGGTTTTTGTGCAAGTTTTTATGTTTTATAGCTTTTGAGAAATTTGAACAGTTGATTTCGGTCAAAACTTCGGGTCTCCAGGCTTTTAAGATATCAAGTTTTGTTAAGATGGAGTTTGATTTGAGTATCGAGGCTTCTAGGCTCATTTCGAGTAACCTTGTGGCTTATCGCCAAAATGGAACCTTAGGTGTGGGACCCATTTTTTATTGAAACGACCTGTAATGGATGTTTCAATATCTCCGTTGAATTTGGAAAGTAGAATTTGGTGGGAAGCATAGTTTGTTTGTGTGAACGGAGTTCCGAATGAATCCCTAGCTCCCGTCATGGCGTTTTTCCAATTCCAACTTGAGCTGGTGCAGCCTTTGTTGATGAACCCAACTTTGTGAAGGTCCATGAGATTGGTCTTCGTGAATGTAATCTCAGCGTCGCATTCGTAAAGGACATCTTCTTCGGTCTTCGAGTTCACGAGCATTGACCACAAGATCACAATTACAGAGTTATGGACCAAGACAATAATTGACCATCACCATCATGACCTTTATGTCACACGATCGCGATGAGTAGTGTGACTAATAGTATATCAGTTTAGTCCCATTTCAATAGCTCACTTTCAAATATCTTCCTCCTAAGACAGCCCTTTAGAGCTCAAAATTAGGTGGTTATTACTGGGAATTGTTGGGAACAGTTGGGAGAGTATGTATGGACGTTGTTAGGCTCGTTGTTTACGCGTTAAAATTCTAAGTTCCCTTCGATTTCCTTCATTTTTCTTAAATTGTGAATTCTCAAAGTGTGGTGCATGACGTATTTTGGGGATGGTGTGAGCTCAGATTATGCCCTTTTGAGGGGCACAAGTTCCTGGAGCGGATTGGAAACATTTGGCGGAGTCAATTCCAGGACTCCTTGTGCAGGTCTCACAATGCTATTTTTGGCTTGTTTTTAATCCTGTTGTTGATAGTTACGAATTGTGTGTCGATAGACCATGTTGACATTGGGATCATTAATTTAGTAGCCATTCAAAGGCGTCTCGAAAGGGAAAAATATTAGTTTAGAGGATTGGAGTGTGTGATCGGCTTTGAGGTATGCTATGTCTTACTATCTTTAGACCTTGCTTGTTATTTGTTCTAGCATGATAATTAGCTAAGTGTTGGGTTTGTATTTAGCATGAATCCTCGTTGTTTCCTTATTTGTGTTGAATTGGCCTTCTTTCGGTGATTTCTGGTAATTCTTGAGATTCTTATTACTTGTTGGCATCCCGTTTGTGCCCGTGAGTTGAATTTCACGCTAGATTGGCCTTAGTGTTGTTATTGTGGAGCCTTAGACAAGTTTTGGCTAGATTTTCTTTAGATGTTGGTATTTGAGGCCCGCGGGCTTGTTTCAAGATTAGAGTTGGGTTAGATGCGACATTCCAAGCTAGGTTATGACCTTTGGGTAGCTCTATTGGTAGCTATGATTGGCTAGATATGGGAGTGGTTACTTAGACTCATTCAGGACCCCTTTTCCTTTTAGCGTTAGCTGAACCAAGGTAAGGTTCAAGGATAAGCTAGGGTCTTGTACAACTAATCCGATGTATGATTTCGGGAGCTGCTAGGTTTTTGTGTGTCCATTACGATGTAAGATTCTAGGGTGGGACCGGTCTCAATAATGTAAGATTCAAGGGATGGTTGGGTTCTTATATGTCTTTTTGGCGTAAGATTTCAGGAAGGACTTTCTATTTCGATGTAAGTTTTTGAGATATGTTAGGTAATATCAAGGCTTTTTGATGTAAGATTCTAGGGAGGACTAGACGTTCTGATTTAAAATTCCAAAATGTGTTAGGTTTTGTTAAGGCTATCAGATGTAAGATTCTGAAAAGGACTAGCTATTCTGACATAAGATTCTGGGAGACGCTAGGTTCAGGGTGTTGTTGTTCATTTTGAAATTGTGCCTTGTAGTGTAGCCTTTGAGTGTTTCCATCGGGCTTATGTGGGTTTCGGTCAGGTTATTGTTTCCATGCTTTATCATTGTCATACCTTTGTATGTGCCTTTTGATCTTATGGGGGTCCATCTAGGTTTAGATAGTTTTACCTCTTTCCTTATCTGTTATAAAAGCTTTACGTCGATGAATGACTAGATAGGCCTTTATATTCTCCCTATTACCTTGTTATGCTCGCTTGTTATCTTTTCAATGCAATCTCAAGCTCGTTCAGCCCATGATGCCTACTGAGTACCCATTGTTTTGGTACTTATAATACACTCTGCATCTTTTTCCCTAATGCAGATCCGAGTGCTAGTCGGCTACATTAATTCTCGTGTTGCAGTAGTTGAGAATTTGAAGATTAAGGGTGAGCTACCCGCCTTTTGTAGTAGCTTTCCACTAGCATCCACTAGGTTTTGGGTGCGATCTTGTATTTTCGATCCTTTTTCAAAGGATGTGTATATATGTATGTTGTTCCTTATTTCTTCTATTATTTCTTAAACCGCTTTATTATGCTTATTTCTACCACTTTCTCTCTCTATGCCTGTTATCGTTGGTTCCAAGCCATGGGTTGGCTTAGCTACCGGTAGGATGTATAGGTGCCATCATGACCCCATTTTTTTATCTTGACAAGTTTGTATCAAAGCCCCACATTCACCGGTGTTGTTCGTGCAAAGCTAATTTCTAGTAGAGTCCTACGGATTGGTGCGGAGATGTATGTATCCTATCTTTGGGAGGCTATAGGATGTCTTTAAGGAGATTCTTTTATTTGGTTCTATATTGTGCATCCTTAGTCCGATTGAATTCTTTCGCAGATGATGTGCACAAGAGGTGTCGCAACAGGGGATGATGCTCCCAGGCCGGTAGATAGAGACCCAGCTAAGGACAGGGCTATAGGTCGACCTCGAGGTTGTGTGATGTGTCGAGAATTTTGACTCATTTAGAGCTTCAATTTAATGAAATAGTATCCTCAATGCATATTTTGTGTTCAAAACTGATGTTAAACTGTTTATGTGCAGCCATGGAGGCTTAAGAAAAAGGCAAGGACATTACATTGTGAAAAGGAGTGAAAAAGTAGGAAAGGCTGAAGAAAAAGAAGGCTAGGGCTCGCAAAAGCCACTCGGTGAGTCGCCGAGTGAGCGTAAAGCTCACCTAATCTTCCAGTAAGATGGCTCATGAAGGAGACCAACTCGGCGAACAAAAGGGGAATTTGGCGACACGCCGAACAAAACGGTGAACTCGACCTAGCTCGCCTAAATGACCAGAACCTTTTGAGGCAAAAATCAAGTACAAAAAGGAGAGCTGGATTAATTCAGCGGATTGCCGAATAATTCGGCGAGCTTGACTTATTTCATCGAGTGTTTCCACGTGTTGAAATGTGTGGAAATTTTTAGGAACGTATAAATTGAATTTTTAAGAGAGAGGAAGGCACCAGGCTTAACCAAGCTGAAGAAAACATTCATACTTTTGATACTTTTGAGTTATTAAACACTTTTGAGAGAGTTTTGTTCTTAGACTTTGGGTTTTGAAGGTTTAATCTTAATTTTTAGCACTTGAGTATTGAAGACCTTGTCATTTGGATGGAAAACCTTATTGGTAACTATATCTTACTTTTTACTATGATTGGCTAAAACCCTTGTCCTTAGGGGTGTGAATATGTAATCGGATACATAAATTAGCTTATGGGTGTTTCTAATTGCTATATTTAATGTTGTTTTGAAATAGGTTCAGTTGTTTATTCATGTTTTCACTTATGAACTGAAGTTGCAAATTTAGTTCTAGGTCTATATCTCTATGTTTGCTTGTGATAGATGCATTAGAGTGGGATTTATGACTGATAGTTGTATTGATTCTTGTCGATACAACCCAGCTTGATAAAGTGGGTTAAATTAAGGAAGTTGTTTTGTATTGAAAGCTTGTTGAGGTTCGATAGAACTCACTTGATACATGATAGTTGATTGACAAATAGTTGTTATAGTTATAATCCATCCTAACCATTGAGATTCAGCAACTTAAAGCAATTAGTAATCACCCATTAAGCGAAATTAGTATCCGATTGCTCACACACTCCTAAGGTCCTGCTCTCGATTGATTAAAACCCGTGTTAATTGTCTTTGTTAGAAATTTGTTACTAAACTCCCTTGATATTGATAATTAAAACTTGATGATTTTTTCTATGTTGCATTTTGCATATTTAGATTCTACAAAAGATTAGACCACACTCATACTTCGTAATTGAATTCTTTTCTGTACCGCTCCTTGTGGGATCGACCCCAACTCTCCGTTGGGTTTATACTTTTAGCGACCGCCTACATTTTGAATCATAAGAGGTGTAGTTGAGCGTTATCAAAAATGGTGTCGTTGCCAGGGAGTGGTGTCTAGAATTCTTTTATTGAAGTGTTTTTGTGAACTAATTTGGTTGTAGTAGAACGTTCTTATTAGTTTATTGTTGTTATTGCTCTCAATAGGTGAAGAAATTAGTGTGATTGGGAGTAACGCTGGTAGTCAACTTGGGCATGATGACGACATCGAAAACTTGAACGATGTCAATGCAGACCAAATGGGAAGTGCCGGAGCTATACGTTTACCCCCAACTGCGGGTAACACTATTTTTCATATGACTGAAACCATGCTTCAGCTGCTGCAAATGAAAGGGCTCTTCGGGGGACTTGTGCATGAGGACTCTCATGATCACATTCGCAATTTCGTGGATGTGTGCGGACCATTCACTTTCAAGAATATTTCTGAAGAGTCAATCCAGCTTCGTTTGTTTCCCTTCTCTCTAATGGGGGAAGCAACGAAGTGGCTGACCGAACTGCCAAGAGACTCTATTACTTCTTGGGAGGATCTCATAGAGGCATTCTATGAACAATTATTTCCTCCCTCGAAGATGATGAAGTTGAGGGATGGCATTAAAAATTTCAAGCTGATTGATGGTGAATCCATTCATGAAACTTGGTTGAGGTTTCAAAAGCTACTCATCCAATGTCCTACTCATGGGTTTCCTAAAAATATGCTCTTGCAATATTTCTACCGAAGTCTTGACTCTGTCAACAAAGTTGTTGTTGATCATCTTGTCCGGGGTGGAATCATGAGACAACCATTTGTCGTGGCATCGGCTTCGCTTGATCAGATGACTAACATTAATCGATCATGGCACACGAGAGAGGATCAAGTGTCTCCTCTAAATGTTGGGTTGACAAAAGAACAAATGGAGAAGAACCAAGACCGCGATGAAAACATGGCCAAGATGATGACCCAAATGGATTTTTTGACAAAACATGTCATGGGAGGTGGTTATAAGGCTGTGAATGCGGTTGGCGCTAGTGGTGGAATGAGTCCGGATGATGCACAATTCTAATCCATGTATAATGAAGAGGTACAACTTTTGTCGAACCAAGTGGGGGGTTCTCGTCCGAGCTATCCAAGGTCGGGCGGGAATCAATGTTGGAACAAGGATCGTGATGGTTGTTGGAGAGATAGAGAGCGCAATTGGCGTGATAGGGGTGCAAATTTGAGAGATAGAGATGGTGATAGAGATCGCTATGTTCCTCCCCATGACCGTCCAAAACCGAAAGAACCAAATGCCGATCCCAAGAGTTTTCGTACCGAAGATATGATTGCCCGCATCCTAAACAAGGTAAAAGGATCGGATAAAGTGCTCAAGGAAATAAAAGTCAATTTTTCCTCTTTGAATCAAACAGTGACCTCTCATTTGGTTTCGATATAGAAATTTGAGACCCAAATGGGTCAAATTTTAGCTCATTTAAACCCAAGACAAAAAGGGGGTCTTCCTAGTGACACCTTGGCCAATCCGAAGAATGACAATGCCAATGCATGGAAATCTCGACCCGGAGTGGTAAGGTTGTAGGAAGTGATGTGCTATATGGCGATGAAGCTAGTCCAAGTAAAGAGAAAGATGTTGTGTTTGAGGGAGATGGATTTACCAAAGAATTGAACAATGAAACTTCCGATGAGGTTGATGATGCTCCAAATTTTTTTATTTTCGGTGATGCTATGAAGTCAAAGGTGGGGGTTGTTCCTTCCTCGGTATCTCCAAAGCCATTGCCAAAATTCACTCCACCATTTCCCCCAAGATTGAAGAAGAGGGATGAGGATACGAAATTTCAAAAGTTTCTCTCATTTTCAAAACTCTTTCTATTAATCTTCTATTGGTAGAGGCATTGTTAGAGATGTCGAGTTATGCAAAGTTTATGAAAGAGTTGGTAACGAAGAAGAGAAGTATGGATTTCGAGACGGTTGAAGTGTCCCATAGTTGTAGTGCCATTATGTCAAATGTGGTTGTCAAGAAGGATGATCCAGGGGCATTCACTATCCCTTGAACTATAGGGATGTTTCAATTTTCTAAAGCTTTTCGTGATTTGGGGGCAAGTATAAATTTGATGCCTTATTCCATTTACAAGTAACTTGGGCTAGGTGAGCCTAAGTCCACAACTATGTGTCTTCTCATGGCCGACCGTTCTATCAATCGTCCTATTGGCATTCTCTATGACATCTTGGTGAAAATAGACAAGTTTATATTTCTGGTGGATTTTTGATCCTTGATTGCGAGATTGATGCCAAGGTTCCTATTATTCTTGGTAGGCCGTTCTTGGTTACCGGGAGAGCTCTTGTTGATGTGGAAAGTGGTGATTTGAAATTTTGGGTAAATATTGAGGAAGTTACTTTCAACGTGTGCAAGTTTATGAAGCAACCAAGTGACCTCCATGTGATATCGGTTATTGATGTGATTGATGAAGCAGTTGCTAGTGTGGGTGAAATCTCATGTGTTGGTGAATCTTTGGCAACTGTCCTATTGAATTATGATGGGGAAGAAATCCAAGATTATGATGAGGTATTTGTTGCTCTATCGGGGTTAGGGTCTTACCCCAAGAACCCCGTGAAGCTTGATATTGATTTGAAGAATAGGGAAAGTCCTCCCGCAAAGCCATCCATTGAAGAACCACCAAAGCTTGAGTTGAAGGTACTTCCACCGCACCTTCGTTATGTGTTCTTGGGAGCTAATAATACTTTACCCGTTATTGTTTCCGCTAATTTGCTCAATTGGAAAATACAAGCGCTTGTTAGTTTAAAAGATTATCAAGGCTATTGGGTGGACGATTGCCGACATTGTGGGAATACCTCTCGGTATTTATACCCACAAAATACAATTGGATAGTGATTGTAAGCCAAGTGTTGAACATCAAAGAAGGTTGAACCCTCCAATGCAAGAAGTTGTAAAAAAGGAGATCATCAAATGGCTTGATGCGGGAGTGGTTTACCCTATTGCGGATAGTAAGTGGGTGAGCCCCGTTCAATGCATCCCAAAGAAAGGTGGTATGACCATGGTCCCAAATAAAAAAGGTGAGCTTGTGCCATTGCGACCGATCACCGGTTGGCGTGTATGTATGGACTATCAAAAATTGAATACATGGACCGAGAAGGACTATTTTCCAATGCCCTTTATGGATCAGATGCTCGATAAACTTGCGGGGCGTGGATGGTATTGCTTCTTGGATGGTTACTCCGGTTATAATTAGATCTCCATTGCACCAGAGGATCAAGAAAAGACAACTTTCACATGTCCCTATGGGACCTTTGCTTTCAAAAGAATGTCTTTCGGGTTGTTCAATGCACCGGCAACGTTTCAAAGTTGTATGCTATCCATTTTTGCCGATATGGTAGAGGACTCTATGGAAGTCTTCATGTATGACTTTTCAATTGTTGAGGACACATTTGAAGCGTGCCTTGAGCACCTTGGTAGAGTCTTACAAAGATGTGTTGAAACGAACCTTGTGCTCAATTGGGAAAAATGTCACTTCATGGTCAAGGAAGGTATTGTGTTGGGGCACAAAATTTTGGGAGAAGGCATTCAAGTTGATCAAGCTAAAATTGAAGTCATCGTCAAGATGCCTCCCCCTATTTCGGTTAAAGGTGTTAGAATTTTTTTGGGTCATGCGGGTTTCTATCGGAGTTTCATAAAAGACTTCTCTAAGATAGATTATCCTCTTTGCAAGCTACTTGAAAAAGAAAGTGTATTCTAGTTTGATGAAGCTTGTAACAAGGCATTTTTGTGTCTAAAAGAGATATTAATTTCAGCTCCGATCATTGTTGCTTCGGATTGGAACACCTCATTTGAGCTAATGTGTGGTGCTAGTGGTGTGGCCTTTGGGGCTGTTCTTGGCCAACGCACGGTAAAGTTGTTTCACTCGATCTATTATGCAAGCAAGACTTTGAATGTAGCTCAAAATAACTACACCGTCACTGAGCAAGAGTTGTTAGCCGTCGTGTATGCTTTTGAGAAGCTTAGAGCATATTTATTGGGGACTAAGGTGGTGGTGCACACCGACCATGATACTATACGTTACTTGATGGCCAAAAAGGATGCAAGCCAAGGTTGATTCGATGGGTGATGAGAACCAGATGACTGATCACTTATCGAGACTTGAGACGAATGTGGTTGTCTCCGGTGAAAAAGACATTGAGGAAACCTTTCCCGATGAGTCAGTGATGGTTGTGTCGAAGGGCACCACACCTTGGTATGCTGATTTTGCCAATTATGTAGTGTGTGGGATTCTTCTCGATGGCTGAAATTTTACCAATGAAAAAGATTCCTTTTTGATGTGAAGAAGTATTTTTGGGATGACCCTTAGTTATTCTGGGAGTGTGTAGATCATATGATTAGAAGATGTGTTCCGAAAGTTGAGGTAGATGCTATTATTGACGCTTACCATGCGTCACTGGTTGGTGGACACCATAGTGGAGTGCGTACAGCTGCGAAGGTACTACAAAGTGGTTATTATTGGCCGACGTTGTATCAAGATGTGAACTCCTTTGTTAGAAAGTGTGTTCAATGTCAAAAGTAAGGAGGAGTGTCACGAAGGCATGAATTACCTCTCACTCCAATTTTACAGGTTGAGTTGTTTGATGTATGGGGAATCGATTTCATGGGCCCTTTTGTAAGTTCGTATGGAAAAAAATACATCTTGGTGACTGTTGATTACATCTCTAAATGGGTGGAGGCTGTGGCCTTACCTAATAATGAAGGGAGAAGTGTGGTTAAATTCCTCATGCGGTATATTTTCACAAGGTTTGGCACTCCACGTGCAATTATTAGTGATGGGGGCTCTCATTTCTGCATTCGAATGTTTTCATCGTTATTGAGAAAGTATGGGGCCAAGCCTAAGGTTGCTACCCCTTATCAACCGCAAACAAGTGGGCAAGTCTAGGTGTCAAACCGGGAAATCAAAGGGATTTTGGCCAAAACCTTTAATGCAAATCGAACCGATTGGTCTCGGAAGTTAGATGACGCTCTTTGGGTGTATAGAACTACATTCAAGACCCCAATTGGTATGTCCCCATATCAATTGATATTTGGTAAATCTTTTCATCTATTGGCTGAGCTCGAGCATAAGGCGTTGTGGGCCTTGAAGGCCATGAACTTGAATTGGGAAGATGCATCCAAGGATGGAGTTGACCAACTCCATGCTTTGAAAGAGTTTCAGCTTCGAGCTTATGAGAGTTCAGCTCTTTATAAGGAGAAAATGAAGAAGTGGCATGATGCCAAAATCCTTCATCGAGAATTTAAAGTTGGTGATTTTGTGTTGCTTTACAATTCTCATCTGAGAATCATTCCAGGAAACTCAAGTCAAAATGGTCGGGTCCGTTTAAAGTTCATCGTGTGTTTACAAATGGGGCAATAGAAGTTGAAAATGAGGATGGGTCGATATTCAAGGTGAATGGGCAATGACTTAAGCTTTACTTTGGAGAGCGCCCCAATGTGACGTTGATTGATGTGTTGTATTTGGACGATGCTTGAAGGCATGTCCACGTCATACCACAACGTTAACCAAGGCGTTTCTTGGAAGGCAACCCAAGTTTTATTTTTAGTTGTTTGAATAACGTTTGTTGGATGTGTAGGTTGAAGTTCGTATATTTGAAGAAATGCAAATGGGCGAGGGGATGGACTACTCGGTGAGCCGCCGAAATACCCCTATCATCGCCCAAATGCATCGCCCCTTGCAGGCCAAAAGTGAGGAATCTTCTAGAAGATTTGGCGAGCTGAAAGCCAACTCGGCGAGTCACCGAGTTGGTTCAGTGAGCCTGATCGAGCTCGCCCTTTGAACCTACTGAATGGCTGGATTTCTATTAATTTCGGTGAGCTAAAGCCCATTCGGTGCATCACCGAATGGATCGGCGACGTTAGTTCCCTCGCCGACTGGGGCGCGAACTGAACGGTTTAAACCTTTTAAATTCAAATCTTCCATTTTGTTTGAAATTTTTGACTTCTTTACTCATTCCATCAAACTTTAGCATTTTAATTTCGTATCTCATGTCATGTACTTTGCTTTCGGAGTGTCGATTGGAGTTATTGTCCCTTCCTCTTTGCAGCATCCGTCTTTTTGTCTACCTTGAGGTTGATGTCTCATACTTTGTTTATTTTCATATCGTTTTTGATGTGATAATTGGTAGTGTAGTGGGTAAATGATTAGTTGGTTGAATTGTATGCTTTGATTTAGGCCCCTTGCTTCATATTACGTTATTTGATTGCGAGCATGATTAAATCTATTGTTTGGGGTGCTTTTGTCCTAAATTCTCGGGGTAGATGTTGAATTGTGATTGTTGCTTATTGGGTTATGTGTGGATGAAGTCTGAGTAGCCCGAATTCGATCGAATGACTTGAATTTGCCCGATGATGGATTGGGTGTTGCCATTCTTATGGGCAAATTCATCATTTCATTGATTTTAAATCGATTGGGGGAAGTCTGAGTATCTCGGGGAGTAATTGGGTAGTGGGTCAATGCTAATTGTTGAAAATTGTGCTTCAATTGATGTGTCGTGGGTTGTTAGTCGTGAATTGAAAAAAATGGGGAGGTGATGCATTGGACCACTCGACGAACTTAGTCGAGCTCGCCAGATTGGTTGGGCGTGTTACCAAATGTTCTTCCCATCACTTTTTTGACCTGCTTTTGTGTTATTTTGTTCTCTGATATTCGGTGATGTCTTAGTTGCTCGCTGAGTGAACTCGGTGACTTGCCGTTAGGTCTTGTTATCGCCCTTTCGACCTGAATATTTTCCCATATTTTCTGGAACTTTCGGCGATGGCCTTGTGTCTCGCCGAACTTACTCGATGACTCGCCGATTGATTTGGTGAGCTTTTCTGCAACTTTGTGTGAAGTCTATTTTCTAACCGATTTGCGATCGAATTTTGCTTTGATTTGTGTGCCTTTGCTGGAAATGGCTAGACCCAAGCTTCTTGCTAGTGGTCCACCACCCCGAAAGTGGGTAAAAGGGGTGGAGATTGTGGAGAAAATCCAGCAGCCCCAACCTACTCGCCGCCAAACTTCACAGGCAAGTGGGAAGGGCAAACAACAGGTTCTAGAGATTTCTAGCTCGGAGATCCAATTCTCATCAATGTACTCCGAGAATGAAGAGGAAATAGAGTCCGGGGCTCCAATAGCTAAGCTTCTGAAGCAGAGGCGTTCCGAGTTGCATTCCAAAGTAGCTCATGATCCCTTAGATGCCCCACCAGCACCCTTGGCATCACATGTAGCTCCTGTACCTCCGGTTCTGGTTAACTCTCTGAGGTCGATGAACAAATTGAAGGCCGAGGGTTTATGAACAATCTTAGAAGAGAAGCGGTTGTTCATGGATGGTGTGGTGGACAGGTATCCGACTGTCTGGGGGACACTGCAATATCATAAGTTCCAGTAGTTCAACAAGCCTCGGGGAACATACGTTCCTACATGGGTCCAAGAACTCTACGAAGGGTATGTCAAGTTAATCCCAAAGGGGAAGACGAAGGCGAGTGCTATGGCTCCGATGGAGTTTGTCGAGGTCCGGGGGAAAAATGTTAAGTGCAGCAAAAATGATATTAATGATGTGTTATGTTGCACAGTGCGGGTTCAGCATTCGTTTGCCAATAAAATCAAAATCCAGATATTAGATGACTTGAAAGGGTGGCTTTCCCCATTGCTGAGTGATGCAACGCCCCCATGGATCGAGGCAGGGGCCAGCATTGAAAATAAGGACCTGAACATCATAGCTCGGTACTGGTTTGGGTTCACTATTAGTACCTTGATGCCGTCCCAGAACGAGTCTATCATCCGGCATCCGAAAGCTGCACTTCTGGGTTGCATAATTGGCAGGGAGATTCTAAATCTGGGGATGATCATTGCACAGGAGATAGCTATGAGGGCCAAACAAAATAAAACCTCGTTGCCATTTCTAATTTTGATCAGTGAATTATGTCGATGAGCAGGTGTGCCTTTTGAAGCGAAGATGGATGTTGAGGTCACTCTGACCTCGTCTTGTGATATCCGTAGGATCAAAGCTGAGTACTTTTAGGTTGAAGCAGAGAGGAAGAAGAGACTCCTAGTGGACACCTCTCCGGTCGTTGATGTGGATGCTATGGAGACCGGCCCTACTTCTTCTCCCGCCGTCGAGCCATTAGGTATACCCACATCTACGACTATTACTACTCTTGCTCCTGTCCCCATTCCTAGCTCCCATCCCCTATTGACACAGACCATGCTTATTAAAATGGGCCACATTGCCCATTTGGCCGATGTGCGGGCTTCGAGGGTTGAGGCTGCTGTCCCCACGATGATTGAGCGTGCCATTATTGCCGCCCTTGCCCCCATTCAATAGAAGTTAAAGGAATAGCGCCAATTGATCATCGCCCATGGGCTAACATTGGATGCCCTCACCGCTCGGGTGGAGGTGTGCGAGCAGACGGACCAGAGCCCCTGTGAGTTGACAGTCGTGAAGGCTGATATTGTTGGGTTGCATCGGGATGTGGACGAGCTAAATTCCACCGACATATCCATGCTTTGGGGTACTGTAGAGGTCCCTGAGGGCCCTAGTTCTGAGATCCCTCCAACTACTACCATCGGAGACGCTGCCACTACGGATGAGGAGGGGGATTTAGACATTCCCGAGATTGATGAGGAGGACTTAGTTCGGGAGAGAGATGTCTACGAGGACTTGGAGGACCTAGAGGGTGATCTGATGCAGATGGCCACTGTAGCTTCCCTTCGAGACACATCCATGATAGGGTCTAGTGGGTCTAAGCCCATAGCTAAGGACGTTGCGCAGCCCTCTGGAGTAGAGCCGGGCACTGATGCCCACGTCGAGGCTACACTACCACACCGGAGCTCACCTCAGGCCAAGCCTGATAGAGGGATCTTTACTCTCCTTCCTTTTTATTTCATGCTGATACTTTAAGTTTATTTTTTCATTGAGGACATTGATATTTCTTTTTGGTGGGGTGAAGGCATCTAGTTGCCTACCCTTGTTAATTTTATGTTTGTTTTGGTATTTGGTTGTTTTTGTTTTCAAGATATTACTATGTTGGTATTGTTATATTTTCATTCGGAATGAATGTTGTGTTTTTGATCCTTTGACTTTTCTCTCTCGTTTGCTTGTTGATGAATGATCGGTTGATGTTCTCTTTTACATTTGAGTATCGGTTGTGATCAATAACGATAACTTGAATAGTGCTCTTGATGAACGATATGTTTTTGTGAGTTCAATGAGAAAATTTGAGTTGCATAGTCTTGTGTGAACTCTTAGCCTCTCATTGTGACTAGTTGAATGTCGAAGTGAGTCTTGCAATGACCGTTGCACGCAAGCTTGACTCGTAGAGTTGTGATCCACAATTGTGTTTGGATGCCATGTGTGGTGAGCTTTACTTGAACGGTGTTTATGATGATACCTAGAACTTGCCCCGTTGGTCCACTTGACTAGCATTAGTGAATAAAGGAAATGATTTTAGGCATAAATTTTTGAGAGTGAACCTAATTGTTATACCTTTCTTTGACCACCTTGTGAGTGTGTGAACCCCATTTGGCACCATTTGAGCCTACCCTTTATCTTTGGATGAAACATGAACACAATTGTTTAAGCCGGTTGTTGAAATTTCCATGTATTTCCCACTTATAACTATAATGACCCTCCAGGTCATTTATGTGTTAATGCCTTCTTCCTTTCGTTTAGAGCGTTCCTGTAGCGATCCCGAGTCATTTATAACTTGATGGCACCGATTGCTCGGTCGCCTGGTCAATCATTTAGGTTTTATGCCCGTATTCCTACTTTAAAGATTTTGAAACTAGAAAAGTTGATTTCGTTAATAACCTCAGGTAAACCAACTCAGATGGGAATTCTAACGGTTCCATAAGCTTTGAAGCGGCCAAATTAGGCTAGAATCAAGGTTGGCACGAGTCCCGAGGCTTTTGGTGTGACTTTCGGGCCATTTGGCGCTTTAGCCTTCGAAATTTGGATCAAGTTTGACTTTGGTTAACATCTTGGTAAACGCGCTCGGATGAAAATTCTTTCAGCGCGGTTAGTTCCATAATTCTGAGTTTGGTCTAGAATGACCCTTCGTGTGCTTCCCGGGGCTTCCAATCTAATTCCGAGGCCCTCAGTGGAATTTGGCTAAAATAGCGATTTGGGTGTGGGACTCACTTTTTATCAAAATGACCTCGCATGGAAATTTTGACTTTGCCATGGAGTCCGGAATGTCGAATTTAGTGGGGTAGCATATCAGATTTATTTTCATCGGGTCTCGAACGAATTCCGAGAATCCGTTCGGAGACTTTGAAAAATAGCAAAATCTGGTGTTACTGGTGAGACCTTTAGCGACCAGAATTTATACTTTTAGCGACTTGAGATAGCTTTTAGCGACCAGAATTGCTATTATTTAAATAGCGAAAAACCAAATTCAGCCCTCATTTTAAAACTTCAATATCTCAAGTTCTAGAGCTTCGTTTTGGGTGATTCGAAGTCCCAGATGCTCGGAATCATGTTGTCTGTGTGGGTTAGTGCTCGTATAGTGTTGGGTGATCCTCGATTTCCATGAATTTGAGGCGTAAGTGGCTGCCTTGAGCTAGAATTGTGTAAAGTTTTACATCTTGGGTTTGTTGTTGCATGGAGCTGATCCGAGCCCCGAGAGGTGTTTCTTTTTGAATCACAAGCTCAAGGGAGGGTTTAGGACCTCTTCACGGAGTCAATTCAAGAAATTCCAAGAGCAGGTCCCACATTTCCCTATTTTGGCTCTGAAATTGGTCTATCTCCGATTTTGATGATTTTAGTGTCTAAACGACCGTGTTGATGCTGTGATTCTATTTTCTATAGTGTGGCAGCAATCCGAGGCCGTTCGGAATGGAAAAGCTCTGGCAGAGTGATTTGGAGCGTGCGCGGTCAGCCTTCAGGTAAGCTACGGCTTCCCTTCCTTTAGATTGAGCCTGATTGTTTAAATACTTGCTGATTTGTGCGAATCTGGGGTGGGTAGCTAGTATTTCTTATCTTCTTATTAGAAACCATACTTTAGGGTTGATTTTTGGGCAGTTTCGGGTTAGTACCATGTTATCGGAGAGGTTGCTTATCTGTGTTTGTTTTGTATTATCTATTGGGCTGGTTATATGTTTTTGCATGCAGGTTTTCTGTTGGATTTCTAGTTTGTGTTGGCTTAAGTCTTTGGCCTTAGTTTAGGATAGACTACTGTTAACTTAGACTCATGCACCTGGCTGACTTTGGTATGTATCCGACGTCGATTGGGATGGACTACGTCCTTGTAGATCGGCATAATAGACTTGGGTCTGAAATTTGAGCCTAGTTTTGGGCTTGGTATTGCTTGTCATCCTTCTGTTTACTCTCCCCATTTCTATGGTGCCGATGCGTTGTCATAGGTAGGGTATCTTCTTTGGTTGGGTGCGTCGAGGTTGGTTCTGTAGTTGGTAGTGGACGTCGATCCACGATGACTTGGAGTTGATACGCTTGTTGTGATGTGGTTGGTGGTGGATGGCGATCCATCTGGTTTGGTATTTGAGATCCTCTACGGAGTTGATATACCCCGCACACTCTGACTGGCTAGGTAGGGCCCCCAGGAGTGTTAGCTGACTCACTTGGCTTGCTTGGGCAGGGCCCCCAGAGTTATCAGCCGGCTAGGCAATTGGATATGAGTTATTTGAGGTCCTCTTCGGAGTCGAAATGCCCCGCGCACTCGTCTAGCTTGGGCAGTGTCACGATCCGAGGTACCCCTAGACGTGACATGGCGTACAAGACCCCAAAAGGCCTCACACAAACCACTTAGCATACATGCATACAAGATCATACAGATTAAGAGTTCAAAAGATACTGTCATATCAAAGCTTTTTAAGAAAATAGCAAAAGTCTACATCTTATGTCTCAAAGCCAATCTAATCATAAGAAAGAAAAATAAGGTTTGGGACGTAACCCAGTACAATGTCAAAAGAAAAGAACATAAAAGTAAAAACGCTAGGCTATGTCCTCGAATGGATGAGGATTCACCAAGTTTTCACAAATCTTCTCCTAAGCTCTAGCCACGGGTGGATGGGGAATTGCCGAGCCCTGCATTAACAAGTCAATGTAGGAAAGAGTATGCATTAGTACAATCAAGTACAAAGTATGATAGCAATGCACATAAATGTTTAAAACATACTAAAACGGGACATTTCCATGACATGCAATGACCAAGCTAAAACATGATAAAGTATAACAAGCATAAGGCATAAACCATGGTCAAAGCAAGCTAAGCATCTTTACTTTACTTGAAAACATTATAACAATGCTTTTAGTTCATTGTTTATGGGAAGTAGCCATAACTGACATATAAGACCATGTGAGCTATCAACATGGAATCCGATGTATAACCCCATCCTGATAGGGCCATTCTACTTGCCAAGGTAGGAACCATTTCTTAACATATAGCTTATGTGGATCCACTAGCTAGTGTCTATCATAGACCATCATCCTATGGTGGCACATAGTTTATGGAACATGGGTAATCGCCACTTGTCCACTCGGTGCTAAGCATAATTCCCACGGATTAGACATAGTTCAATTATCATAAGTAGACATGGGTGATCGCCTCTTGTCTATGTTGGGGAACATGGGTAACCGCCTCTTGTCCCTTCATTAGAATAGCTCTTTAAGAACATGGGTAATCGCCTCTTGTTCATTCAAATTCATAGTGTGAGTATTACGTGAGAAACTCTTTCAGAACTCAACCATAACATCAACATATCATAAACTTTGATGCTTAAATCTCGAAGCACCCTTATTTCATTATTAACCTCATATGAGACATGCATAAATTCATAAACTTCATCTTTGCATAGTTCATCATGCTCATAACTTACAAATCATAGGGTTCACATAGCTTCATGAGAATTCTTCTTAAATCATGCAGTTCAATGCAAACTCATGCTTACAAAACCATAAACAAGGCAATTTATCCATACTTGAAGGAACCCACATAATAGAAGTAAATCATACTTTTGATTGATCATGCTTACTTTCATAAAATCATCCTTAGTTCATTCATAATCTCATCATAAGAAGTCTTAGCTTAGAAATCATAATTCAACATGGATTCAATGAGATTTCATAAAATTCATCACTTCATAATTCAACCCACCAACAAAAGCAGAATTTCGAAATTGGGGGATTTAGCATGGGTTCATGGGGATTCATCTAATTTCATGGAATTCAACTCAATTAATGCTTCAAAGATCATAAATCAATCAATTCAATCATCATTGCAAGGAACCCATGACATAGAAGAAAACCCTAATTCAATTAAGAACTTCTAGCTTGAAAATTGGAGATTTTAGGGATTCCATGGAGGAAAGGACTCCATGGATGTACACTATCATACCTTAGTGTCTCAATTCCTTAAGCAAATTGATGAAGGAAACGTAATTTCTTGAACCCTAGCTTGCCCTCTTCTACTTCTTTTTATTCTATCTTCTTAGAGAGAGAATATTTGAGAGAGGAAAATTTGAGGAAATTTGTAGAAGGGGTTGGAAAGGATAGATTTTAGGATTGGATAGACTTATATAGTGTTAGGGAATGAGAGAAACCGACTTAGATTAGTAAATAGGCCAATAGGTGAAAAGATCAAACGATCCCTTTAAAATTTCTATCGGGCCCCTACCTACGATTGGGACCTACGGTCCGTAGTTAGACCTACGACCCATCCTGTCCCTCCGTAGGTAGACTCAGAGACTGCCAAAATTAAACCCTGCAACGTCCTATCTACGCCTCGTAGGTCAATCAACGGGCCGTCCTGCAGATCGTCGTTTAAGGTTCTGAAACTTGACAATTTGGAAACTTGGGCTTGCCACCTACGGTCCCTACCTACAGTTCGTCAGTCTGTCTATGGTCTGTAGGTGGCCTCCGTCACTTGCACCAGAACCCAGAACTTCTAAAAAATTTCCACCCTTGAATTTGGGGTATTACATTATCTCCCCCTTTGGAACATTCGTCCTCGAGTGAGAATAAAGACATCATAAAGAGAGTAAGAATCAAGCACTGACAACCCAACCTAGAATGCAATCACATAAATGCACATATCTGAGGAGGAAATATTAACTCTAAGCTAAAGCATGTTTAACACATTATTTCATGAAGACTTATGCAACTCATACTCAATACACACAATCATAGATAAGTCAATCAAGCTAGCTGATTTTCACAACATTAAACTCTTTATGAACATGCATAATCAAGGAATCATGGAAATAACTAAAACACATGAAACCAAAAGAATGAACCATGAGGAACTAGGTACCTCAAGTTAGAGTGGGATCGGAAGAAAAGAGATGAGGATATCGGGACATCATATCAGCCTCGGCCTCCCAAGTCGCACCCTTAACTAATTGATTCCTCCAAAGAACTTTCACTGATGCAACTTCTTTATTTCTTAGCTTCCGGACTTGCCGGCCTAAAATCTCAACCGGAACTTCTTCATAAGAAAGACTATCCTTTATTCCAAGATTCTCCAATGACACTATAGACGTCGGATAACCAACACATTTCTTCAACAATGAGACATGGAAAATCGGATGCACCGATGCCAAATCATTAGGCAAGTCAAGCTCATATGCAACCTTGCCAACATGTCTCAAAATCTGATATGGGCCTACATAACGGGGACTAAGCTTCCCTTTCTTCCCGAATCTCATTACACCCTTCATGGGAGAAATTTTCAAGTAAACCCAATCATCAACATCAAATTCTAAATCTCTTCTTCTAACTTCGGCATAGGACTTTTGTCGACTTTGAGTTGTTTTCAACATTTCTCTAATAAGCCGAACTTTCTCCATAGCCTCATGTACCAACTCGAGGCCTATCAAAGCAACTTCACCAACTTCGAACCAACCTATAGGAGATCTACACCTCCTTCCATAGAGAGCCTCAAATTGAGTCATGCCAATGCTAGAATGGTAGTTATTGTAAAAAGCAAATTCAATTAAAGGTAAATGATCATCCCAATTACCCTTGAAATAAATTACACAAGCTCTCAACATATCTTTCAAAGTTTGGATAGTACGCTCTGCTTTCCCATCGGTTTGGGGATGAAACATCGTACTGAGCTTAACACGAGTACCAAGACCCTTTGGGAAAGATTTCCAAAATTGGGAAGTAAGTTGTGCACCCCGATCGGAGATAATGGATAAAGGAACTCCATGCAACCTAACCATTTCCCTCAAATACAACTTAGCAAAATCCTCTACCGAATAAGAAACTTTGACATGAATGAAATGGGCTGATTTCATCATGCGATCTACAATCACCCAAATCGAATCATATTGGCGCTGGGTGCATGGTAAACCAACAATAAAGTCCATATTCACATCTTCCCACTTCTAAGTAGGAATACTAATAGCTTGGGTCAAACCTCCCGGCTTTTGATGCTCAACTTTCACTTGTTGGAAATTAGGATACTTAGCCACAAATTCCGCAATATCCTTCTTCATCCCATTCCACCAATAGATCTCCCGCAAGTCACGGTACATCTTGGTAGCTCCCGGGTGAATGGAATATTGAGAACTATGGGCTTCCGATAAAATTTATCCTCTTAAGTCATCAACATTAGGCACACACAAACCGCCTTGATATCTAAGGACACCATCTCCCCCTTTACAGAAAGCCTCAACAGACTTTTGAGCACCGTTTCCTTCAATTCGACCAAATTTGGATCAAGGTCTTGCTTAGCCTTTACATCATGTACAAAGGATGATTCGGAACCATTGTGAACCATAACACTACTTTTAGTGGAATCAATCAACTGAACACCCAAGCGGGCCAGTCTATGAACATCACGAGCCAACTCTTATTTACCATCCTCAACATGAGCAACACTACCCATAGATAACCGACTAAGAGCATCTGCCACCACATTTGCCTTGCTGGGGTGATAGAGGACACTCGTGTCATAGTTTTTTAACAACTCAAGCCACCTCCTTTGGCGAAGATTTAGACCTTTTTGCTTAAACAAATATTGCAAACTCTTGTGGTCGGTGAAGACATCAACATGTACCCCATACAAAAAATGCCGCCATATCTTTAAAGAAATCACGACCGCCGCTAATTCTAGGTCATGAGTAGGATAGTTATTTTCATGCACCTTGAGTTGTCTTGAAGCATAAGCAATAACTTTCCCATTTTGCATGAGAACACATCCTAGCCCAATTCTTGAGGCATCGCAATAAACCACAAAACCATCGGACCCTTCCGGTAAAGTCAATATCGAGGCCAAGGTAAGTTTATCTTTCAACTCTTGAAAACTCTTCTCACACTCTTCGGACCAAATAAACTTAACCTTCTTTTGAGTCAAAGTCGTCAATGGAAAAGCAATGGAAGAAAACCCTTCAACAAACCTCCTATAATAACCGGCTAAACCCAAGAAACTACGAATATCAAAAGGTGATAGAGGTCTAGGCCAATTCTTAACCGCATTCGTCTTCTTAGGATCTACTTCAATACCTTTACCGGAGACAATGTGACCAAGAAATGCCACGGACCTTAGCCAAAACTCACATTTACTAAACTTCACAAAGAGTTGTTAGTCCTTGAGGACTTGCAATACAATCCTCAAATGATCAGCATGCCCATCCTCACTCCTTGAGTAAATCAAAATATCATCGATGAACACAATCACAAACATATCAAGATATTGTCTAAACACCCTATTCATCAAATCCATAAACGCGGCCGGAGCATTTGTTAACCCAAATGACATTACCAAGAACTCGTAGTGACCATACCTAGTCTGAAAAGTCATTTTCAGAATATCATCTTCTTTCACCCTCAATTGGTGTTAACCCAAACGAAGGTCGATCTTATAGAAGTAACTAGCGCTTTGAAGCTGATCAAACAAGTCATCAATCCTTGGAAGAGGATACTTATTCTTAATAGTAACCTTGTTCAATTGACGTTAGTCAATGCACATACGGAGTGAACCATCTTTATTCTTTACAAACAAGAGTGGAGCACCCCATGGAGAAACACTTGGTCGGATGAAACCCTTGTCCAACAAATCCTTCAATTGTTCTTTTAGTTCCTTAAGTTCTGCTGGAGCCATTCGATTAGGAGGAATAGAAATAGGTTGCGTATCCGGGAGAAGGTCAATACCGAAGTCTATTTCCCTTTCGGGAGGAATACCGGGTAAATCACCGAGAAACACTTTCGAAAACTCATTGACAACGGGGACCGACTCAAGAGTAGGGGTTTCAGAATCTATATCCCTCACCCTAACAAGATGGTATATGCAACCCTTAGAAATCATCTTTCTAGCTTTTAGACAAGAAATAAATTGAACTCTAAACATAGAATTTCCCCCCTTCCACTCTAGGATAGGCTCATTCAGGAATTGAAACTTGATCATTCGGGTCCTACAATCAATAGAAGCATAAGAAGAATGCAACCAATACATCTCAAGAATAACATCAAAGTCTAACATATCAAGCTCTACAAGATCAACATGAGTGACTCTATGGGATAAGGGGACAGGATAATTTCTATAGACTCTCTTAGCTATGATAGATTCACCAATCGGAGTAGAGACATGAAAAGGATCTAACAGCACATCCAGAACAACATCAAACCTCATAGCCACATATGGCGTCACAAAAGAAAAAGTAGCACCGGGATCAAGCAAGACATAAACATCAAAGTGAAAGACTTTCAACATACCGGTAACCACATCGGGAGAGCTCTCTTGTTCATGATGAGCTTGAAGTGCATAGAATCAGTTTTGCTTCTGATTTCCACTAGAATTCGATAGGTTTTGAGATTGAGTGTGTCGACGATTATCCCCTTCATTCTTAGCCACAAAGGGACAATCCCTTATCTTGTGATCCATCTTGCCACAATCAAAGCATGCATTAGAATTGGCTAGACATTTACCCTCATGCTTTCTCCCACACTTAGCACAAGTAGTCTATGAAAAGCCACCACTATTTCCTCCTTGAGGCTTGGGGTTAGACACCCTATCTTTGTTGGACTTAGGAGGAGCATTGGTGGAACCTTGACCGGAAAACCTTTATCGAAATCTAGGACGACCATGTCCATCGGACCTTGAATGTGAAAAGTTACCATCACCGGTCCTAGCCCTCTTTGTCTCTCTAGACCTTTCCTTGAGTTTCTCCTCTTCTATTTTTTGAGCATACACCATGAGATGAGAAATATCTATGTCATTGACAAGCATGGCGGTACGACACTCTTTGACCACCATTTCGGACACTCCCGAAACAAACTTACTCATTCTTGCCCTAGAATCGACAAACATAGAAGGAGCATATTGAGACAATTGTGTGAACTTCAAAGCATATTCTTTCACACTCATGTTTCTTTGACGAAGGTTGATGAACTCAAGAACCCTTGCCTCTCTCATTTCAAGGGAAAAGAACCTATCAAGAAAAGCAACCTTGAATTTCTCCCAATCAAGGGGACCCTCATTAACCACCCTCTCACTCTTCCATTGGTTGAACCAAACTTGGGCAACACCCTTAAGTTGATAAGCGGCATCCGCCTTTTCCTCCGGCGTCACACCCATGATCATTAGCACCTTGTACACCTCATCGATGAACTCTTGAGGATCTTCCTCTACCTTAGAACCATGAAATTCCAGAGGGTTCATTCTAGTGAAGTCCCTCACCCTTGATGCTGCCGTACCCACATATGGGTTCACGGGAGCCACAACCTCTCTATTGGCTTGAGCCGACACGGCTTGAGCCAATGCTTGAAAAGCAGCCCTGCACTCCGTATTAGTCACTTGTTCGGCCAAAGGGTCGGCTGAAATTTGAGGAGAGCTTGTTGATCCACATTCTCTCCTGCATTTCTTCTAGCATAAGCTCTTCGGGTCGCCATATCCTGAAACGCATAGGATATGGATTAGTAGAGAGATATAGAGTTAATCTCTATGGATCGACTTAGGAGTAATGAAAGAGGTGAAGTTTCTTAAACGTCTTATAGCCTCTCATTCATAAATGTGGCGTGCTTCACACTCATGAACAAGACTCTACTCGATGCGGCTCATGAGACATCCTAGGATCTTTCTAAAACCTTGTGCTCTAAATACAAAGTTTGTCATGACCCAAGGTACCCCCTAGACGTGACATGACGTACAAAACCCCGAAAGGCCTCATATAAGCCACTTAGCATACATACATACAAGATCATACAGATTAAGAGTTCAAAAGACATTGTCATATCAAAGCTTATTAAGAAAATAGCGGAAGTCTACATCTCATGTCTCAAAGCCAATCTAATCATAAGAAAGAAAAATAAGGTTTGGGACGTAACCCAATACAATGTCAAAAGAAAAGAACATAAAAGTAAGAATGCTAGGCTATGTCCTCGAATGGATGAGGACTCACCAAGTCTTCACAAATCTAATACTAAGCTCTAGCCATGGGTGGATGGAGAATCACCTAGCCCTACATTAATAAGTCAATGTAGGCAAGAGTATACGTTAGTGCAATCAAGTACCAAGTATGATAGCAATGCACATAAACGTTTAAAACATACTAAAATGAGACATTTCCATGACATGCAATGACCAAGCTAAAAAATGATAAAGTATAACAAGCATAAGGCATAAACCATGGTCAAAGCAAGCTAAGCATCTTTACTTTACTTGAAAACATTATAACAACACTTTTAGTTCATTGTTTGTGGGAAGTACCCATAACCGACATATAAGACCATGTGAGCTATCAACATGGAATCCGGTGTATAACCCCATCCTGATAGGGCCATTCTACTTGCCAAGGTAGGAACCATTTCTTAACATATAGCTTACGTGGATCCACTAGCTAGTGTCTATCATAGACCATCATCCTATGGTGGCACATAGTTTATGGAACATGGGTAATCGCCACTTGTCCACTCGGTGCTAAGCATAATTCCCACGAATTAGACATAGTTCAATTATCATAAGTAGACATGGTTGATCGCCTCTTGTCTATGTTGGGGAACATGGGTAACCGCCTCTTGTCCCTTCATTAGAATAGCTCTTTAAGAACATGGGTAATTGCCTCTTGTTCATTCAAATTCATAGTGTGAGTATTACGTGAGAAACTCTTTCAGAACTCAACCATAACATCAACATATTATAAACTTTGATGCTTAAATCTCGAAGCACCCTTATTTCATTATTAACCTCATATGAGACATGCATAAATTCGTAGACTTTATCTTTGCATAGTTCATCATTCTCATAACTTAAAAATCATAGGTTTCACATAGCTTCGTGAGAATTCTTCTTAAATCATGCAATTCAACGCAAACTCATGCTTAGAAAACCATAAACAAGGCAATTTATCCATATTTGAAGGAACGCACATAATAGAAGTAAATCATAGTTTTAATTGATTATTGCTTACTTTCATAAAATCATCCTTAGTTCATTCATAATCTCATCATAAGAAGTCTTAGCTTAGAAATCATAATTCAACATGGATTCAAAGAGATTTCATAAAATTCATCACTTCATAATTCAATCCACCAACAAAAGCAGAATTTTGAAATTGGGGGATTTAGCATGGGTTCATGGGGATTCATCTAATTTCATGGAATTCAACTCAAGTAATGCTTCAAAGTTCATAAATCAATCAATTCAATCATCATTGGAAGGAACCCATGACATGGAAGAAAACCCTAATTCAATTAAGAACTTCTAGCTTTAAAATTGGAGATTTTAGGTATTCCATGGAGGAAAGGGCTCCATGGATGAACACTATCATACCTTAGTGTCTTAATTCCTTAAGCAAATTGATGAAGGAAACTTGATTTCTTGAACCCTAGTTTGCCCCCTTTTTCTTCCTCTATGTTCTTAGAGAGAGAATATTTGAGAGAGGAAAATTTGAGGAAATTTGTAGAAGGGGTTGGAAAGGTATGATTTTAGGATTTGATAGACTTATATAGTGTTAGGGAATGAGAGAAACCGACTTAGATTAGTTAATAGGCCAATAGGTGAAAAGACTAAACGATCCCTTTAAAATTTCTGTCAGTACCCTACCTATTGTTAGGACCTACGGTCCATAAATATACCTACGACCCGTCCTGTCCCTCCGTAGGTAGATTCAGAGACTACCAAAATTTGACCCTGCAACGACGGCTCCTATCTACGACTCGTAGGTTAATTAACGGACCCTCTTGGCAGACCGTCGTTTAAGGTTCTGAAACTTGACAATTTGGAAACTAGGACTTGCAACATACGGTTCGTCAGTCCGTCTACGGTCCATAGATGTCCTCCGTCACTTGCACCAGAACCTAGAACTTCTAAAATATTTCCACCCTTGAATCTGGGGTATTACAGGCAGGGCCCCCGGAGTGTTAGCTGGAGCACTCGTTTGGCAGGTAGAGCCCCCTGAATGTTAGCCTATTGGGCGGTTTGATATTAGGGCCTATTGAGGGAATTGTTATAATCCCACCCCCTCGTGCGACACTCGACTGGCAGGGTAGGGCCCCCGGAGTTGCTGGCGGGCGGGGTGGCCCGATTTGGAAGTCAAACTTGTTGACTGGGTTGGAGTTGGTTGGTGATTTCGGTTCGGAGCTGGATTTCCTTTGGTTCTGTAGATCTAGCTTTTCTGTGTACCTGTCGGGTTATGGAGTTCGTTCGGGTTCTCTTTTGTCTGTGCTTGAGTGTACCTTCTGGGTCTTATGGGGTGGCCCATCTAGGTTTAGTTTCGGTATTCTTAGATTTTCTTTCCATTTGTTCTTCTCATGTTCTGTTGACCTCTGTTCATTTTTTATTCTACCCTTTCTGTTTGTTTTTACCTTTCTTGCTCAGTCAGCCTATGATGCCTATTGGGTACCTGTTGTTTTGGTACTCATGCTACACTCTGCATCTGTTTCATGATGCCGGGCCGAGCACCAGTTATTAGCGTTATGTTCAAGCCTGCTGCAGTCTATTCCGGAGACGAGGGTGAGCACATGGCATTCTGGGATTACCTGTCTCCTTGTGTATATGTATTTTGGCTTGTCTTTTGCTTTTGAGACAGTCTTGTTTTTATGGTCCACTTTTGGGACTTGTACTCCTTTAGTAGTTCTGTACTTGTGACTTTCAGGTTCTGGGAGGTATCTTTTGTTGTATATAGCTTTGGGTTCGCTTTCACTTATCTTTATGTGTTCCTTTATTTATGCTTTCGCTAAATGAGGCTAGTTTCCACCCTTAGTCCCATTAATGTCAAGGGTGGGGAGTTGGGGAGTTGATTCAGCAGATCCTTAGCGAGGCCTATGATTCTAGTTATTCTATCCATCCAGGCACCGCTAGGATGTACGTGATTTGAGGCTGCATTACTAGTGGAATGGTATGAGGATGGACATCTCAGACTATGTGTCTCGTTACTTGTGTTGTCAGCAGGTGAAGGCCGAGCATTTGAGGCCTGGTGAGGAGTTGCAGAGATTACCCATTCCTGAGTGGAAGTGGGAGCATATCACCGTGGATTTCATTGTGGGTTTGCCTCGGACTTCTAGAGGCGTTGACAGCATTTGGGTCATCGTGGATCGATTGACCAAGTCAGTACACTTCTTTCCAGTTCATACTTCCTTCAGTGCTGAGAGGTTAGCCCGTATCTATATTCAGGAGGTGGTCCGTCTTCATGGTGTGCTTGTATCTGTCATTTCAGACCGGGGTTCACAGTTCACTTCTAGCTTTTTGAGGGTATTTCAGGAGGAGTTGGGCACCCGTGTCAATCTTAGCACAGCATTTCACCCGCAGACTGATGGCCAGTCAGAGCATACTATTCAGGTTCTTGAGGATATGTTGCGAGCCTGTGTGTTGGACTTTGGAGGTTAGTGGGACCAGTTCTTGCCTTTGGCAGAGTTTGCATACAATAATAGCTACCACTCTTGCATTCAGATAGGCCCGTTTGAGGCTTTATATGGTAGGCGTTGTTGCACTCCAGTTGGTTGGTTTGAGTCTACGGAGCATAGGCTGCGTGGTACAGACTTGTTTCAGGAGGCCTTAGTGCGTGTGAGGATGATTCAGGATCGGCTAAGAGTAGACACCAGAGTTATGCGGATAGCAGGCACCGACTGCTGAGATTTGTCGTTGGTAATAAAGTATTCCTCAGAGTATTGCCTATGAAGGGAGTGATGAGATTTGGGAGGCGGGGCAAGCTTAGCCCCAGGTATATTGGGCCATTTGAGATTTTGAGGACTGTTGGTGATTTGGCCTATGAGTAAGCGTTACCTCTAGCATTCTCAGCCATTCATCCAGTTTTCCATGTTTCGATGCTACGCCGATATGTTCCAGATGAGTCTCATGTGCTCCAGTATGATACCGTTGAGTTGGATGACCGCCTAACCTATATTGAGGAGCCAGTTTTTATTTTGGCCAGAGATGTGAGGCAGCTGAGGTCTAGAGTCATTCTTGTGGTTAAGGTCCATTGGAGGCATCGTCTAGTCGAGGAGGCTACCTAGGAGACTGAGCGGGAGATGCAGGAGCAGTTCCCCAGCTTATTTGAGCCCTCACGTACTTCTTGACTCTTACTTTTGCGAACGAAAGTTCTTTTAGTAGCGTATGTTGTAATGAACCTCCAAGTCATTTTTGTGTTAATTCCTTCTTCATGTCATTTAGAGCGTTCATGTAGCGACCCCGAGTCATTTATGACTTGCTGGCACAGATTGTTCAGTCCCCTGGTCGTTCGTTTGGGTTTTATGCCCATTTTTCTGTTTTGGAGCTTCCGAAACTTTAAAAGTTGATTTCAGTCATAAACTCAGGTAAACAACCTTAGATGGTAATTCTAATGGTTCCATCAGCTCCGGAGTGGCCAAATTAGGCTAGAAGCATGGTTGGAACGAGTCCCGAGGCTTTTGGTGTGGCTTTGGGGCCATTTGGCGCTTTAGCCTTTGAAATTTGGCTCAAGTTTGACTTTGGTCAATATTCTTGGTAAATGCACTCGGATGAAAATTCGAACAGCGCGGTTAGTTCCAGAATGCCGAGTTTGGTCTAGAATGACCCTTCGTGTGCTTCCCGAGGCTTCCGATCTAATTCTGAGGCCCTCGGTGAAATTTGGCTAAAATGGCACTTTGGGTGTGGGACCTACTTTTTGTCGAAATGACCTCATATGGAAATTTTAACTTTTCCATTAAGTCTGGAATGTCAAATTTAGTGGGGTAGCATATCTGGTTTATTTTCATCGGGACCCGAACGAATTTCGAGGATCCTTTCGGAGACTTTGAAAAATAGAAAAATTTGGTGTTGCTGGTGCAGACCTTTAGCGACCAGAATTTAGCCTTTTAGCGACTAGAGATAGCTTTTAGCAGCCACAATTGCTGCTATTTAAATAGCAAAAAAATCAAATTCAGCCCTCATTTTAAAACTTCGATATCTCGAGTTCTAGAGCTCCGTTTTGGGTGATTCGAAGTCCCAGATGCTCGAAATCATGTTATCTGTGTGGGTTAGTGCTCAGATAGTGTTGGGTGATCCTCGATTTCCATGAATTTGAGGCTTAAGTGGCTGCCTTGAGCTAGAATTGTGTAAAGTTTTGCATCTTGGGTTTGTTGTTGCATCGAGCTGATCCGAGCCCCGAGAGGTGTTTCATTTTGAAACACAATCTCGGGGGAGGGTTTAGGACCTCTTCAAGGAGTCAATTCCAGAAATTGCGAAGTGGGTCCCACATTTCCCTATTTTGACTCTGATTGGTCTGTTTCCGATTTTGATTATTTTAGTGTCTAACAACCGTGATGATGCTGTGATTCTATTTTTGATAGTGTGGCAGCAATCCTAGGCCTTTCGGAAGGGAAAAGCTCCGGCAAAGTGATTTGGAGCGCGCAATCGGCGTTCAGGTAGGCTACGGCTTCCCTTTCTTTAGATTGAGCCTGATTATGTAAATACATAATGATTTGTGCGAATCTGGGGTGGGTAGCTAGTATTTCTTATCTTCTTCTTAGAAACCATGCTTTAGGGTTGATGTTCGGGCAATTTCGGGGTTAGTACCATGTTATCGGAGGGGTTGCTTATCTGTGGTTGTTGTGTATTATCTGTTGGGATGGTTATATGTTGTTGCATGCGGGTTTTCTTTTGGGTTGATGGTTTGTGTTTGTTTATGTCTTTGGCCTTAGTTTAGGATAGACTAGTGTTAACTTAGACCCATGCACCTGGTTGACTTTGGTATGTATCCGACGTTGATTCGGATGGACTAGGTCCTTGTAGACCGGCATAGCAGACTTGGGTCTGATAGTTGAGCCTAGTGTTGGGCTTGGTATTGCTTGTGATCCTTCTATTTTCTGTCCCCGTTTCTATGGTTCTGGTGCGTTGTCGGAGGTGGGGTATCTTCCTGGGTTAGGTGCATCGAGGTTGGTTCTGTGGTTGGTCGTGGACGTCGATCCACGATGGCTTAGAGTTGAATGCTTGTTGTGATGTGGTTGGTGGTGGGAGGCTATCCATCTGGTTTGGTATTTGAGATCCTCTACAGAGTTTATATGCCCCGCACACTCTGACTGGCTAGGTCAGGCCCTCGGGAGTGTTAGCTGACCCACCTGGCTGGCTTGGGCAGGGCCCCCGGAGTGATCAGTCGGCTGGGCAATTGCATATGAGTTATTTGAGGTCCTCTTCGGAGTCGACATGCCTCGCGCACTCATCTGGCTTGGGAAGGGCCCCCGGAGTGTTAGCTATCACACTCGTCTGGTAGGGTAGGGCCCCCGTAGTGTTTGCCTATTGGGCGGTTGGATATCAGGGCCTTTGGAGGGGATTGTCGTACCCCTCCCACCTCCCCCCCGTGCAGCACTCGACTGGCAAGGTAGGGCCCCCGAAGTTGCTGGCGGGCGGGGTGACCCGATTTTGAAGTCAGTCTTATTGACTGGGTTGGAGTTGGATTTCCTTTGGTTCCGTAGATCTAGCTTTTTTGTGTGCCTGTCGGGCTTATAGGGGTCTGTTCGAGTTCTTATTTGTCTGTGCTTGAGTGTACCTTCTGGGTCTTATCGGGGGCCCAGCTAGGTTTAGTTTCGGTATTCTTAGATTTGCTTTCCGTTTGTTCTACTCATGTTCTGTTGACCTCTGTTCGTGTTTGATTCTACCCTTTCTGTTTGTTTTTACCTTTCTTGCTCAGTCAACCTATGATGCCAACTGGGTACCTATTGTTTTGGTATTCATGCTACACTCTGCATCTGTTTCGTGATGCAGGTTCGAGCACCAGTTATCAGCGTTGAGTTCGAGCCTGCTGCAGTCTATTCCGAAGACCAGGGTGAGCACATGGCATTCTGGGATTACCTGTCTCCTTCTGTATATGTATTTTGGCTTGTCTTTTACTTTTGAGACAGTCTTGTTTTTCTGGTCCACTTTTGGGACTTGTACTCTTTTAGTAGTTCTGTACTTGTGACTTCCAAGTTCTGGGAGGTATCTTTTGTTGTTTATAGCTTTGGGTTCGCCTCCGCTTATCCTTTATGTGTTTATTTATTTATGCTTTCACTTAGTTGAGGCTAGTTTCCACCCTTAGTCCCATTACTGTCAAGTTCTGGGACAAGGTTTGTCTTGCCTACTGGCAGGTTGGTGGGTGCCACCATGACTCGAGAAATCGGGTCGTGACAATAACTTTCGTGAAGCATTTGTTTGTTTGAATAACCAACTTAGGGCAAGAGCGTAAGTTGGGGTGTGGTAGGAGTGAAGAAAGAAACCGAGCAAGAAGTTTGTGAACTTGGTCCTTGGAAACTTGTGAAAAAGAAGGAACCCCTCCACATATAATAAAAAAAAAAAAGAAGAAATGAATACATTGTATCCATTGTGGATTGTTGTGGAAATAAAAAGGGGTACACCAAAAATTTTATGTGCTATGAATAGGCCAAGGATGAGTTGTGAATATGTAAAGAATGAAAGAAAAGGAAGAGAAGTGAAAGTTGAGCCATGCTTCATGAAGGTAGAGTCACTAAGCCAAAATGATCATACCTTGACCCTCGGCCCCATTACAAGCCTTGAAAGACCTTTTTGATCCTACATAATCCTAGCGATGTGTTGGTTGGAAAATACGGCAAGCCTATGGATAAAGTCATGCATTTTTTTCTCCTTTGGGAGTGTGAGCTGATTTCGATTCCTTAATTATAGTCTTTCATTGTCTTTATGAGAGCATGGAATCATTATTGATGTGAGGGCATTCAGATACTTTTGTTGGGCATGAATTTAAGCATTTGTGAGCACGAACTCTATTTGATGATGGCTAGTCAGAGTTTGAAACTTTGAGTGCACATTTGAACATTGCATGTTTGAATTGAACCTTGTGTGCATTCTCATGTTGATTCTCAAGGAGCACTACCTGTAGATATCCCTGTTGAGCTGATTGGTCTCATGTTTTATTTGAGAACAAGCAAAAGTTTAAGTTAGGGGTGTTGGTGAGTCGGGAATTTTGACTTATTTAGAGGTTCTTATTTAATGAAATAGTGTCCTCAATGAATATTTTGTGTTCAAAACTGATGTTAAACTGCTTATGTCCAGCCATGGAGGCTTAAGAACAAGGCAAGAACATTACATTGCGAAAAGGAGTGAAAACGTTTGAAAGGCTAAAGAAAAAGGAGAATGGGGCTCGCAAAAGCCACTCGGCGATTCGCAGAGTGAGCCTAAAGCTCGCCTAATCTTCCAGCAAGATGGCTCATGAAGGAGACCAAGTCGGCGAACAAAAGGGGAATTCGGTGACACGCCGAACGGAACATCGAGCTTGACCTAGCTAGCCTAAATGACCAGAACCTTTTGAGGCAAAAATCAAGTACAAAAAGGGCAAGCTGGATTACTTCAGCGGATCGCCGAATAATTCAGCGAGCTCGACTTATTTCGCCGAGTGTTCCCACGTGCTGAAATGTGTGGAAATTTTTGGGAACGTATAAATTGAATTTTGAAGAGAGAGGAAGGCATCAGGTTATACCAGGCTGAAGAAAACATTCATACTTTTGATACTTTTGAGCTATTAAACACTTTTCAGAGGGTTTTGATCTTAGACTTTGGGTTTTGAAGGTTTAATCTTAATTTTTAGCAGTTGAGTATTGAAGACCTTGTCATTTGGATAGAAAACCTTTTTGGTAACTATCTCTTACTTTTTGCTATGGTTGGCTAAAACCCTTGTTCTTAGGGGTGTGAATATGTAATCGGATACATAATTTAGCTTATGGGTGTTTCTAATTGCTATATTTAATGTTGTTTTGAAATGGGTTCAGTTGTTTATTCATGTTTTCACTTATGAATTGAAGTTGAAAATTTAGTTCTAGCTCTATATCTCTATTCTTGCTTGTGATAGATGATTAGAGTGGGATTTATGACTGATAGTTGTATTGATCCTTGTCGATACAACCCAGCTTGATAAAGTGGGTTAAATTGAGGAATTGGGTTGTTTTGTATTGAAAGATTATTGAGGTTCGATAGAACTCACTTGATACATGATAGCTGATTAACAAATGGTTGTTGTAGTTATAATCTATCCTACCCATTGTGATTCAAGAACTTAAAGCAATTAGTAATCACCCATTAAGCGAAATTAGTATATGATTGCTTACACACTCCTAAGGTCATGCTCTCCATTAATTAATTGTCTTTGTTAGAAATAGGTTACTAAACCTCCTTGATATTGATAATTAAAACTTGATGATTTATTCTATGTTGCGTTTTGCATATTTAGATTCTACAAAAGATTAGAACACACTCATACTTCGTAATTGAATTCTTTTTGGTACCGCTCCTTATGGGATCGACCCCAACTCTCTGATGGGTTTATACTTGTTAGCGACCGCCTACACTTTGAATCATAAGAGGTGTAGTTGAGCGTTATCATTGTGCATGAGATACAGAACCTATTTGAGATTTGCACGAGCGACAGAACCTATTTGAGATTAGGGTAGAGATATGACCCCTGATCCAGTTATTGAGCCCCAGCATGCACCTATTCCTCCTCAACTGGTGGGGCCAGGACTAGCCCAGCTGCCACATAGGCATTAGCTACACAGGGACTACAGATGACAATCGCTCAAGTTCTAGCGGTGTTAGGGATATGCAGCAAGCCCTAGTAGGTCCAGGAGCATTGCCTGCCATTGTGGCTCCCAAAGTAGAGGTACCGCCAGCACATGTGGCAACTCAGCTTGCAGCAATTGAGGCTTCCATGTCAATGGTGGAGCACAAGATGTTAGGCCGGTTTTTTAGATTGGCTCCTCCGAGATTTTTATGGGCTACATATGAGGATGCCCACGAGTTCTTGACATCCTGTCATGAAAGGTTATACACACTCGGTATAGCTATGTTTAAAGGAGCAGCCTACCCGGCTTATCACCTAGATGGACCAGCCAAAAAATGTTGGCGCAAGTATATGTAGTGTAGATCAGCTAGGTCAACTCTCTAGACTTGGAAAATTTTCTAAGGTCTTCTTATTCAAGTTCATCACTCGCAGAGTCAGGGACAGATTGAGGGATTAGTTCTCTAGCATAGAGAAGGGCTCCACGTCAGAACTAGAGTATGAGACCCATTTTCATAAGCTCCCTAAGCATGCTACTATGATTTTACCCTCAGAAGAGGAGAGAGTTTGATGTTTTGTCCAAGATTTGAGGCTTTTGCTCTAGACTGCAACAGAGTCCTTAGCCTCTACAGGTAGGTTCATTATGGAAATACTTGAGAATGCTCGTACTACGGAGGAGCTCTATCATGAGGCTCATGGGGGTAGCGATAAGAGGGCTCGCTTTTAGGGTAGCTATTGTGGGTCTTTGTCCCATGATGGGGATTTTTGAGCTAAGGTCAGCATGCTTAATAGCTCCAAGGGTAGTCTGGCCAACTATTTCAGGCCTTACTTCAAATTTCAAGTGTGGAGGCCAAGGTGAATCAGATAGTCTTCCTTTTATACCTTCGGGTGACCGAGGTTGTTTTGATTGCACTGAAGTTGGTCATTATGTAACAGATTGCCCCTGGTGCAGGGTTGTAGTGCCTCCGATTATAAATGATACTAAAGTTCGTAGGGGTTATCCCCAAGGTGCTCAAGGAGGGGCACAGGTAGGTAAAGCAGGTGGTAGAGCTAGAGCCCAGTCCAGAGAAGGACAAGGGCATTTCTATGCGGTTCCTACTAGGTCGGAGGCTGATGCTTTAGATTCAGTGATTGCAGGTACTATCTCAGTTTGCCGTCTGCCGCTAGGCTCTACTTATTTGTATGTATCTATTTATTTCGTTCCTTGGTTGGAGTTTCATTTTGAGCCCTTGTCAGTGTCATTGCGTGTATAGATTCTAGTGGGTGATTCTTTAGTAGTGGATCAGGTCTATAGAGCCTGTGTTATGATTGTCTGGGAGTGCGACACGTGGCCTTGATGAGTTGATATTTTACCAACTCAGTGGACTCAAATTCATGAATTATTGACATGTTTAAATGCTAATTGAGAGATTTTAGGCCCTAGTTCTGTTGTATGTAGGCATTCCTTAGAAAAAGCAAGTTTGATGGATTTTAAGCTAAAAATCATTGAAGCACACCGGCAAAGAAACTGGCATCCCGCAGTAACCAACAGGCGTCTCGCTGGCTAAATATTTGCTTGAATGGAGTAAGGATGCCTTTGTACCGGTGATACAATTAGCACAACACAATGATTGATCAATGATTTTCTGGTCCCAGTGGAGATGATCCTGTGAGAACTAAAGGTCAAAGCGAGGAAGCGATTGGCGCTCCACCGGTCCAGCGCAAGTCTGAAGATGGAAGCTGAAGGACAAAAATGCCATTATGGAAAGCAGTGCTTCCTTTGTAAAGTTCCAAGGATATAATAGAATTTTTTGTAATTATGTACCAGTATCACGTTCCCACTTAGTGATAGAAAGAGAGACCTCTCTTTTGGTTAAAAATTATTCATAGAGTATATGGGTGTGTGTGCTAGATGGGTGTGTAAAACCCCAAATGGGTATAAATTAATTGGCTCTAAAATTGATTGTATGACATGAATCTATTGTTGTCTTGAAGTTTTAATCTAAAAATCAATGGCTGCAAAGATTGATTGAGCTCTCTAACACCATTTTGGCTTGGGAAAGCAAACTAGAGTTGGATAAGGCTCAGTAGTGTGGACTTATTGAAATTGCTCTATGGGTTTGAGCCAGGGATGGGATAATCCGAGTAATTTCTCATTTAATGATATGAGCTAGAGGTAGTCTATCTACTCAAGTAATATTTGGTGTTTTGTTTGAAAGGGTCTTGGAGTTCAAGAGAATCCAAGGGACATATGTTTGATAGTTCAGAAGAATATCAAAGCGTAGCCTAGACCAAGTGTTATCCATGTACCAATCGATTTTATTATGGTATCTTTGTCTATTCAAGTTGAAACCCTAATCGTTATGCGCACACCCCTAGTCCGTTCGAAACATGGTAGATTATGTTTGTGTTGATTCACAATTTTATTGCTTAAATTGGCGAATTTTATTTGTTACTAAACCCTCTCACCCCATTTTTATATATGCATGCTTGTTAAGAATTCAATTTGCTAGTTTGTTTCGAGTTGTTAAATCAATTGAAGGTGAACCCATATTCAATCCTTGTGGTTCAACCTTGACCTCTAAAGTTGGGTATTTTTTCCATATGACCGCCTATGCCCTGAAAAAATGGGACATAGTTGAGCATTTATCAAAAATGGTGTCGTTGTTAGGAATTGGTTAACAATCATCTTTTGTTGATTTCTAGATTCGAACTTGTGTGCATTTTGTGTTCTTATTACTTTGTGTTTTGTGTTGTTGCTTGCCAAAACAGGGAAAGGTGGACCAAAGGGGTGACAAAGAAGTGTTGATGGCGCATGCTTTGCAAGTGAATTTTCCATTGAGGAAGCACCCATGGAGTTGGGTGTGGCTGGAGGAATTCGCCTACCACCAGAGATAGGGAATGTTGTGTTTCAAGTGACAAGTCTGATGCTTCATCTACTACAAATGAAGGGGCTATTCGGGTGGAAGATGCAAACCACTTGAGAAACTTTGTGGAAGTTTATCTCCTTTTTAAGATGCAGAACATGAGTCAAGAATATGTCGGCTAAGGTTGTTTTCTTTCTCATTGGTCTGTGAAGGTACCACATGGCTTGGAGAGTTACCCCAAGGGTCGATGACCACTACTGCCTTCCACGAGAGATTTTATCCACCCTCTAAAATATTGAAATTGAGGCATGAGATAAACAACTTTGAGCAAATGCCGGGAGAAGATATACACGAAGTACGGCTGAGGTTTAAGAAGAAGGTAACGAAATGTTTAAACCATGGGTTGTCTGATTAAGTTTTACTCCAAATTTCCTATAAGGTGAATCAAGGAGTAGTAAATAACTTGGCTAGAGGTTCCTTCATGAATCTTACCTACACACAAGCGACTATCTCTCTTAATCAAATGGCAAAACTCAATATGGCATCCGGCATACTCGAGATAGGGTGAAAGGCGGTAGTGTTGTTGCCTCAAAAATGACAAATGAGATGAGAAAGAAAGGGGAGGAACAAGATGAACAAATGGTAAGATGATGACAAGTATTGACCTTTTAGCAAAACACATGATGGGTGCCGGAACTAAAAGTGTAAATGTCATTGGAGCACAAAGTACAGCTTTGCTTGAAGAAGAGGTTGCTTATGCCTCATTTGATGAGGATATTAGATATTTGGCTAACAAAGGGCCAGTTTCTCGATTGGGATACCAAGAGACCAACCAAGGTCCTTAGCGTCCTTGGGAAGAGAATCCAAATTGGAGAGATCGATAGGGTCAATAGAGAAACCGAGAAAGACAATGGCTGGAGTAGATGAGAGGTACAACCAATCCGTATGCACCTCCCCAAAAATCTGATGCTCCCCAAAACCAAGCAAGTGTGAGTGACCCAGCGGGCCAAAATTGAAGAGATGTTGAACCGAGTTCCAAAAAGAGTTGAGTCTAAGAACAATGGGGTCAAGAAACTCAAGAGAGATGTTTTGGAATTTGACTCAAACAGTTAGCTCTGACTCCGCTTCAATCAAGCACTTGGAGACCCAAATGAACCAATTATCGGCTCAAATAAATTCAAGAACAAAAGGCACACTCTCAATTGACACTCTCCCAAACCTAAAGACTGATGGCCATTGTATGGAAATAGTCACAAGGAGTGGCAGGGTGCTTGAAGGTGCCAAGGTGATGCCAAAGGAAATTGCTAGCAAAAAAGTTGATGAAGAGGTAGTGCCTAGTGCACCCATCCGCATTGTGACTGATGAAAAATTGTCCAAGGAGGACGATGCAAATGTTGGTGAAGAAAAGGGGGACCATCCTCCTAAAGTAATGGTTGATGTTGAGGATACAAGCCTGAGCACAACAAGAATATCAACTAACACTACCAACGACTTTGACACATGGCACAAAGCCAATGCTTGAGTGCCTTAGAGCTCTAGTGGAACTTTCTTGTTGGTTAAGGCCCACTTGTTGTAGCTTATAAATAGTGGATCCCTCAATTGTAAATCCATTCTGAATCTAGAAACACAATAAGTAGCTTTATATTGAATTTATCTTATTCACTGTCTTTGTTCCACAAAATTCTCTCAAAGACTCGACAATTGCTCTTGGAATGCTTGCGTTGCATATCATAACACATGGATCCGTTCTCACTCTTCTTTACTGTTTATTTTTATCTCCATTTCTTGCACTTTTAACATCTAGGATATAAACTGATAGTAAATTGATCTTAAAAAGTGTTACACTAAGATGTGTGATTTTGACGTCCTATAAATTCAACTATACCAATTTTAGATAAACAAAACTAACATATTTATTCTGAGAGCTGCCAATATAGGTTACTCTTCATTCATTATCATAAAAGTGGCTTATAGAAGATGCATAGTGGATTAGTGATTGGAGTCAAAAAAAAATATTATTCCGTGTCAGTTATTCCGTCCTGATAACGGTTGACAGCAGAATAAACCTTACTATAAATTAACTATATGGTTTAATCCAACACCTCTACAGAAAAAACGGAGAGCAAACATCACTTTACCAGATAAAAGGAATAATAATGATAATGATAATAATAATAATTAAAATTGGTCCCTTTACGTATAACCCTCTCTTGTCACCTTTGACCAAAACTCATCATTTCACCAAACAGACGACCCTTTTTTTTCCTGGCATGCCCTTATTGAATGACCACACGCCAACATCAGTCATGGGTAATAGAAAAGATGCAAAGACTGGTTCATGAAAGACAAAAACAAAGATGCAAAGACTGGTTGCATGAAAGACAAAAACAAACTAAAACGCATGCCAAGACCCCACAATGTATAATGGTATGCATGTGGACCTGCTTCAACTCAATAATGACAGCTACCCAGTGTTTTGTATATAGAAAAATCTAATACACAAGTTATTAGTATGATTTTCCAGCCAAGTATCTTACCCAAGAAAATCTAAGTTGCAAACAGTAATTACTACTAAAAGGTTAAAACGAATAAACAAAAATGTGGATATTAATGATACATCACTGTAGTACTGACACTTGGAGCTAAGCATATCAATACCAGAACTACAAGCATAGCCAAATCCTCCCTTCTAATACAGTTTGCTTCAGGATTTACGTATGGTCATCCTTAAGGTACTCGTGTTTGTACTAAATAAAAATCCGTGTAAACTTAACTGGACACCCTCCCTTCCTGTTGGACCTAAACAGAAAAAGATTGGAACCTTGTACTACATGAATCTTGAGAAGAATACTACAGTGAGTGGAAAAAGAGAATGAGACGCTTGAATGCAGTGAGTAAAATAGATCGCAAGCAGTAATATTAGACTGCAGGGAAGACTTCTCTCCAGTAACGGAAGAATCTCAACCAATGACCAATCTATCTCCGAGATGATTCCCATAGTTTTTGTTCAATGGCCAATTTCCTTAGCTCCATCAGACCTTGCTCAACTAAAATATCAACCGCAAGAAATGTTAGAAAATGAATTCAGTCTTTATGTATAAGATTCTAGAAGCACAAGAGATAGTAACTAATACTATCACTATAGTAACACAATTGTACCAAAGAAAAGTGTGTGTATGTATATATATATATATATATAGTAAGACAATCCAAAAACTAATCTTGAATAGTGTGTATGTGCATTATATTCAAGATACTATTGTGCATTAAATAGCTTATTTTATGCTGAGAATGATAAATATGACGAAGTTTATGCAAAATATTATATTACAAAGATAAGATTTGATATTTCAAACTCCAATACAGTGTATTACCGCTACTTATGTTGCAAGCTATATTATGTGTGGTGTCAGGTGTGCATACGCATGCATCACACATAGAAAAACTTATTTTTGGGAAGGATATAGGCACCAACTTATAAGTGAAATCTTGTTTTGTCTTGACTTTGCTGCAAGACTATTATACGCCAAATTGCTTATTTACCATGCATCGCACATAGACAAACTTATTATTGGGAGAGATATAGACACCAACTTGACTTTGCTACAAGACTATTATACACCAAATTGCTTATTTAACTCAAGTTTTCAAAACACAAACAAATTATTTTTGTGCACAATACAGAACACATGGTGGTTTAACCAATTAAATACTTCTAAACATAGTTTATTAAAAAAGAAAACAAGGTAATAGACTGAAAAGGTATGGAATGTACCATCAACAGCATCATGAGAAGTTGGTGAGTGCCCACTGCGACTACTCCAAAATTGAAGCCTTTTATTGGCTTTTTCCTCCTGTATACCATGGGCTTTGGCTCTCCTCCAAAAATAAGTTAACCATGCCTGGTAAAATTTTGAAGGTAAACTTGATGTAGAGAAAAGGAGGAGACAAGTTTGCGCTAATTGAAAGAGGTCATTCATCTACATGATGTCCTGATAGAACACATTGAAGTTGGATATTTGGAACACTGTTATCATAGGGTGATAAGATATGGAATCTTATATAAGAGAAGGAAATTGTGATCTTATAGTTAATCTTTGAAAATTGATAATTTTAATTTAGAATATAATTAAACTGTTTTTAAATTTATCACAGTTTGGGGAGAAGTCAGCAGATTTCTGAAAAAAAAATAAAAAATAAGAAGTACTCATTGAAAAAAAGGTTAACGATCACAGTTCACTAGATATGTGGTATAGCAGGAATCAGAAAGGAAAATGTAACTGTTGGATGGATTCAATACCTCCTTGAACAGAACGTCCTCAGACTCCTCGGGGCTGAGTTCTGAAAAAATTGAAAAATTCAAATAATTCTCTCTAAAAGGAATCCAAGAAGACATCACAAGATCAAAGCATTGGAAAACACTTAAATTAGACAAGACCAACGATTTGTCCAAGCAAGCTCAAGTTAGGCACGCCCTTATTTTGCCATGTCCAAGGTTCCATTTGTTTTCATTAAGATTAAGAAGTATGAATCTAAATACATATTTGAATATTAAGATGTACATCAAGATTCAAATGTATGAATTTGATTACACATCTAAATATTAAGATGTTGTATTAAGATTTGAATACTAATTAATTAAGACTGCTTGTTTTTTAATACCTAAAAGTATAAAATTTGTCTTTATTTAAAAATTAATAAATATAAATTTCAACACAATACTAAGTTAATCTAACACTATCAACAAATATATATATATATATGGTTTTGTTTTTTAAACACCTTGATTGTATAAAACTTGTCTTTATTTAAAATTCAGTAAATATAAATTTCAATAAAATACTTAGTTAATCTAATACTATATATCAACAAAATATTTTTAAAAAATTATATGGTGGTGATGGCTAGCAATGATGGTTGTGGATGTGGAGTGGGATGATGTTGGCTAATGGTGTGGTGTAGGCAGTAGTTAGTGGTGATTGTAGTTGGCAATAGATGTTGATGGTAGTAGTTGGTGGTGATGGTTGATAGTTATTGTGGATGATAGTGATAGTTTATGGTGATGGTGAATAATGTTGGTAATGTATAACGTGGTGGTGATTTGGTGATATTTTTTTGTGGTAATAATGGTGGATGGTGATAATTGATGGCTAGTGGTAACAATTGATGGTAGTGATTGATACAATATTGAAACACACAATTCACACAAGGCCATTGATTAGGAGCCAAGCCAAGGAGCTACACATCCTACAAGCTATGTTCCGGAAAGAGGCCTTGGAGACCGTTGAGGAACAACAAAGGAAGGTCTACAACATGTGGATGATCGAGGGGGAGGAAGAAAAGGACGATCAAGTGTTATGTGACGCTGCAACAACTCATCCAATGCCACAACTAGGCTATACGACCGCATCTAGCGTCGCAACCCAAAACAGAACACTCTTCAGCTATGTTGCTCAGACTCTTCAAAAATGTCAATGGGTGCGTGTCGGATCCTCCAAAAATAGTGAATTTTTGAAGGATCTAACACTGGTGCGGTAACATTTTTGGAGAGTACGAGCAACTTAGCTCCTCAGTTCTGTCAAGTATGCGAAGCAAGGATGCAGCCGCAAACTAATTGTTGCGATAGCAACTGGGGGTGCAAACTTTGAAGAAGTGTGACATTTTGGGTTTATTTTGCATTGTCTTGCAACGTCACTTTAGGGCCTAACATGTAATCAAGCCTAACTTATTAATAGGGGCTTCCTAGTCTAGACTAACGTAGCTTGAATTGATGAGAGATTATTCTATAGCTTAACCTTTTTGTCCTTGTCTAGCTAGCTAGTGTAGTGTTAATTCCTTAGTTGATCTATAACTTCTTGCCATGATTTTCTCTTGAGATTACTCATTTATGGAATCAAATTGAGCTTTCTTCGTTTGTGGAATCATTTATAGTATTGGTGCTTTTATTGAATTCCATGGGGAGGTATCGTTAACCAATCCAATGTTTCCGATAAACTCATTATTAATTGTCTTGCTTCTATGTGTTGATTATTTCTTTCCCTTGTCGTTTTCTACGTAGAATCCTATCATTTGGTATCAAAGCTTAGGCTAAAGAGTTGTTTCTACAATTCCTAATCCTTAGCTTGTTAATTAGAAAATTCAAAAACAAAAAGATTATGTTTTTGAAAATCAAAAAAATAGCTCGATTCATGTTTGAATTGTATTTTTAACATAAGATCTGAATTTCCCTAGTGTTAATGAGTCTAGATCTAAGATTTTATCTTGTTTGGAGTACAATTGAAGTTTTCACCATTGTTGGGTTGGAGACCTTGAAGAACAAGCAAGTTGAATTGAAGATCTGGATTAAATTGAAGGTTCAATTGTATTAGGGTTTTTCTCCCTATCAAAAGGAGTTCGAATCTCAAATTTGGAAGAGGTCAGAGTTGAAATTGGAAAGGTCAAGCTTTTGAAGTTCATAGTTGTTCTTGGTGATCTTCATAACTTGAAGGAGGTTCAAAAAGTAGTGTTTGATCCAAAAGCGAAGTGAAGGAAAAGTGTGCATGTGTTGGTACAAAAGGAATATTTCCAAAAAGGCAAATTCTGTGAGGGAATAATGTACGAAAGTCAGAAAGTGCACAAAAATCGCAGTCCAAAATCACAACAAAAAGCTGACAGCTCGCTTCAAGTTTGCAAGGCCGCAAACTTCACTTTGCTACCGCATCAAGGACCACAATCTCAAGCCAAAAAACTTGCCAAAAGTGCGGAGTTTGCGGAGGAGGGTTGCGCTCGCAATGACCCCTTGCACTGCCAGCCAGACCGCATCACAGCCCCAGCCCCAGCCCAACCCCATGGCAAACTTTATCTACTCCAACAAATCTCAAATTTAACTTTCATAGTTTCTTTTATTTCAATTTCAATCCACTTCCTTGATCCTTAAAGCTAATCAATACTAGTAATTGGCCTTACTTGGTTGTTGATTAGTTCCTTGTGTCCGAATTCTCATTTTGTGCAAATACCTTCTAGATTTGATCGTTTTAACTCATTGACCATTTCATGGATCCTTCCGTTGGTTTTGATTGAGTCGGCCGTTGTTCGATTAACAAGAATCTATTCCCCATGTACTTACATCCCCTTCTGTTGGGAGCGCTACATCTTTTAATTGATGAAGACTCAGGTACACCGACACGTCATTAAATCGCTCGCTAGGTCCCATATCTTCTCCTATTGGTGAGCCCCTCTCTATTTTCAGGGGCTTAGTTTAAAGTTTTCTAGTACTTTATGATTATGTGTTTAAGGTCTGTTGGGGGCCTTGTCCTGGAAGAACTTACTTAGTTATGTTTAGAGGCTTCATAGACATACCGTTATGCTCCAGTTTGGACTTTCGTGTCCTTTGTCAGTGATTTCAGTACTATAACTTACATTTATGCAAAGTGTTTCTTTTACAGGACTTTTCTCTTCAAATGCTTTTAAACTATGTTTCCACTCATGTCTAGATGCATGCTCATGTCTAATATCATGTTATGGGTACGCTGAGGCCAGTATGGCCTTGAGTGCCCGTCCCGCCCAGGGTCTCTGCTCGGAGCACGACACTTTTAGCCCTAGTTTAGCTAGCTAGTGGAGTATTAATTCCTTAGTTGATCTCTAACTTCTTGCCTTGATTTTCACTTGAGATTACTCATTTGTGGATTCAAATTGAGCTTCTTCATTTGTGGAATCATTTATAGTATTGGTGCTTTGATTGAGTTCAATTGGGAGGTGTTAGTAACCAATCCAATGTTGCCCATAAAGTCATCATCAATTGTGCCTTGCTTCTATGTTTTGATTATTTCTTTCCCTTGTCGTTTTCTTTAGAGTTTCCTACTTAGGATTCTATCAGCGACAGTCAGCAATGGTGGTTGTGGCTACAAGTGGGTGGTGGGTGGTACATAGTTGATAATGGTGAGCACCAATGGCGATAGTTGCTAATGGTGAACAATGGCGGTAGCGGTGAATAGATGTAATAGGTGAGATACCATTTTTGTAGAAATCTTTAAATAGACATTTTGATGATAGTAAGACTTTATTATAGATCTTAATCCATTTAGGTCCATTACCATTAAGTGGTTGAAACATTAGAAAAAACGCATTCAATGATTAAGATTCAAACCTAAAAAAACAAACGCACTTGATGGGTGAGATTTGAATGATTACGATTAAGACCTTCATTAAGTGCAAGCATATGATGCCTAGCCAAAAACTAGTACGTAAATCAATAGACAAGTTTAGATAGGTATCTCATTGTTTTCCATGTTTAAGCCAACAAGCAAGATGTAAAAAATAGAAGGGATAAAGTTTAACACAATAAGCTGGTTGTTTATTTCCAGCTTGTTAAATAGGAGTCCGCGTGGGACAATGTTTGATGGTGATAAAGGAAATCTAACAACCTGAATGCAAAAAGTTGAATCCTCACTAGAATGACAGATCAGATGGACTTACCAAATGCCTCCATATACTTCGGATCACTTGGTGATTTGAGGTCTGCAACAGACAATAAACACAATAAAGGATCATACTCCTATTGTTAAACAAGAAGATGAATTCGAGTTGTAGAACAGATGGACACAATTAATAAAAGAAATAAATAAACAGAGAACGCCAACTGCATTTAAGATCAGCTGACAGGTTTGCATATGCCACAACATTGAAGACAGTCAGATACTTATTCAGACGGCAAACTTAGATGTGTTGTGGATTTATAAATGAGATAATCAAAGATTAAACTCATATGTTTACTCCTCCACTTGACTTCTATGACAATGGTCTTCTCCAACTGACCAGCACTCCAGCAGAGAAAAACCTTATTAGTCAATCTATGTAAAGTCCATAGTTGCATGAAAGCAGTACATTTTACATGGTTACTAACGGTGTCTCAAAAGGACAGAAGACCATGTGGTGTTACCTTTGAGGCACAGAGTATGTGATGAGTTTTATTTATATCTATATCTATATCTATCTTTTATACTACCTTAAAAGCATGAACTTCCTAGCTTGAATTTTAAATTACTATACTACCCCCAACTAAAAACACCCACTAACTTGAATGTTAAATTACTATAATACCTCCAACTAAAAACACCCAATTTAGTATATCTCTAAATTTATTTATTTATTTACTTATATTATATTAAAGCAGACACCTTTTCACATTGAAGGATTGAGACTTTTCAGAAGAGATGTGATTTTTCCAGAGCTATCTTAAAAGCATGAACTCCTTAACTTGGTTGTGACTTTTCAGAAAAGTTGTGACTTTTTCAAAGGGTTGTAACATCTTCGAAGCGCTGTGACTTTTCTAATAAGGCACAATAAATACTTGTTCATACAATCTGTTTTTTACTATAAATAGAGGAGTTTACTGTCATTTTAAAACATACTACCCCAAAAGTATGAACTCCTTAACTTGAATGTTAAATTATTATAACACCCCCAAATTAAAACCTAGGTAGCTCGGACTCCTCAAAAATTTCAATGGGTGCGTGTCGGATTCTCCAAAAGTAGTGTGTTTTTGTATAACTTGACACGGGTGCGGCATCAAAAGTGAAGAGTCCGCGCAACTAAGCTTAAAACATCCCCCAACTTGAATGTTAAATTACTATAATACCCCATTAAGAACACCCAATTTAGTATATCTTCTATAATTTATATTTATATTTATATTTATTTATGTTATATTATATTAAAATCAAGCACCTTTTCACATTAAAGGGTTGTGAATTTTCCGATGAGTTATAACTTTTCAAAGAGGTCTGACTTTTCTGATAAGACACAATAAGCACATATTCATACTAGCTTTTGTTGGCTATAAATAGAGGGGTACGGTGGACTCGATTTTTTTATTCTTTCATTTTGGTTTATTATTATTATTTTTGAATATTTTTTCTTCTCTCTTTTTTCTCTCCATGAGACTTGTAGTATTATTTGGGCTAAAGAATTTAGTTCAAATTCTTGAACTTTTAGAGCATTTATAATTTACCATGAAATACACGTGCAACGCATGTATTTGAGAACTAGCAGTTTTAAAAAGAGTGACATATCAAAATCACACTTAAACTATTTCAATTTTTTGAGTTTCATACCTAAACTATTGAGAGTGAGTTAAATACCTAAACTATCACCCATTAGTTTGAGAAATACACATCTCTCTTTTATTACACTCTCTTGATGGGGTGTACTACACTCTCTTTTATTTAAAAAAGATTGTCACATGACACTCCACATGGACAAAACATTGCACTTTGACAAAAATCAAATAAATTGTCAGTATAAGTTAAACTATCACTATTCGACAAAATTCTTTCTTTTTTTTTTTTTGGAATAGTGATACTTTAATTTAGTTAATCTTTAACTTTTAACTAATACTAATAGTTTATTTAATTTTTGTCAAGGTGGAATGTTTTTATTCATGTGAAATGTCATGAGGCAAGGTTTTTCTGAATGAAAGAGTGTATTACCTACATCATTGTGGTGTGTTTCTCAAACTAACGAGTAGGTATGAAACTCATACTCCCAATAGTTTAAAACTCAAAAAAAAAAAAGAATAGTTTAGGTGTGGTTTGACACTTCACTCTTTTAAAAATAAAGATAAGAAATAGATCTTTTTTTAAAAAGCACATTAAAATTGTATAAAAGATCAACAACAACAACATACCCAGTGTAGTCCCACAAAGTGGAGTCTGGGGAGGGTAGAAATTACACAAACCTTATTTACCTCTACCTCAGAGGTGAGAGGCTGTTTCTGATTAAAATTGTATACAAAATCAAAAAAAATTGTAGAAGTTAAGTCAAATATCTAGGTGTAATAACATGTGTACATCACAAAAACAGTGACCAGGCAATAAATTATGGAGAGAAAAAAGGCCAGATATTTAAGATGCAATGTTCTATGGTGTATAGTGCTAACAACCCAAAACATGAAAGATGCAACCCTCAATCTATTGAGGTATTAACCATTTCATACTTTTGTCCTTCTGATCGTTCAAAGGAATTTAGGGTCTGCCTCACATAAGTCGAGCCATGAGGTGAGTCTCAGAGATTCCCAACTTTGCCTTTCAAAATGATGTTATTAAGAGGAGACCTTAATATATTGCTCAATGTTAACATGAGAACATGGAAGCCGACAATCACCTATTTGTTACCATCCAAAAAGGGAAAAAATTGCAAGTGAAACTGTATGTAAGTTTCTGCATTACATAACATGCTGAAACATTTGCTTCCTACAGTATAGACATCTATATTTTGGAAGGACATAACAGTACAGCTAGGTATTTATATTAGGGTACAGGTGTGTAAAATAACTCTCCCCACCAAGACTTAGACAGATGAGAAGAAATCACCTAGTGTATTTTTGTCTCTATTGGGAATTCGGGATTCAAACGCTGGCCTCCAAGGTTTACACCCACTTCATCGACCACTAGGCTACACCCTTGTCTTATGAGGTAGACCATCTTCAAGCATCAAACCACAATCCTTGACCTTAGCTTAGAATCTCTACCGAGTATCATTTCATTCGCAGACATATAACCGTGCAAACACTGACTGCTGATCAGAACATTTAATATATACATTTATTTGCAAGTAGGGTTTACGGCTTTGGAGATCAAAAAACAAACATATGAACATATCAGTAGTTAACTAGCAATGTTTAAACAACAAACACGAGACAAACCTGAAATTGATGTTCGAGCAGAGTTTGGACGCCGTTGTTGAGCCAGTGCAAGCACTATGGCATCCTCAACCTGGATCAGGAATAAAATTAAATGGTAAAGCAGTGCCCTATTCTTCCAACTAAAAGGAGAACAAAAGAATACCGTGGTGGACATGCAAGAAATTTTATATATTCTTTTGAAACGGGTAACTTTACATGCAAGAGATTATTTACACCCCAAACTATTCTAGAGGAAAATAGGAAAAGAATGGATTAAAGTAGTAGATTTCATCCTTTCAATATGAACTTGGTGTTCCGAATCCGGAGACTGGACTGACATTGGCCTGTGGCCTATCCCTCGGCTGAATACCATAAATATCATAGTTTCATTTTCTAGTAAAACCCAATTATTTTCACTTTCTGTAATAATCAATTAATCATTATGATACATATTCAGTAGGTCCTTTCTTATTTTACCAAAATTTTGCCTAAGATCAACTTAAGGCATAACAAATTCATAATATCAATCTAACCTGATCATATTCTTTTTTAAACTGCAATGAAGAAATTTTAAAGCTTAAGTTGATAAGTGGCTTGGTGAAGAAATGAATGAACATTGAAATCCTTAATTTGAACAAAAAAAAAAATTGATTTGTGATGCTAGTGATAACAGAACTAATAACCTTCGTAATAAACAACATGAGAAGAACTTAAAAGCTTAAGTTTAGAAAAAGGTTAAGCAATGCATGTTGAACCTAGTTCAAGCAACAAAAGAAAAATACAGGAACAACAACAACATAATGACTCTAGTTATTAGAGTAACCTTCAATGAAACAAGTTCATTCAAGCCCATTTCAACAGAAAGCATGCTTTCTATATTTCCTTCTCCAGTGAGATCATTCAAATCCTGAACAAGCCTTCCCCTCTCTGGATTGTCATCACCTGCAAAAAAGAACATTGATTATACCCATTCAAAATATTTACCATGTGATAAACCCGTAGCTAGGTAATCCACAAAATCAAACAGAAAACCCATAAATAAATCATGCTTGCCTTTTTCCAAACATTCTTCCTTTGCCTTCTGGCCAGCAGAGATAACCAATTCAAAAGGAAGAGGTGCGAAGGATGACCAGTACTCGTGTTTTGAAGCAGCAATATCTGCACAAATGCCTGAAAGGAAAAGCAGAGCAACATTAACTTTAGACTCAAGAGTTCAAACTGATAACATTTCTTACATATATAAAGCAATGAAACAAGAGTATAGAGACACATGGGATCAAAACTTAACAAAAAGTAAAGCATTGGGTGGATAAGAATGCAATTAGACAAGTACAGAACAGTAGACAGCATTCATGCACAGGAAATAATGAAAAAAATCTTCTCTCCACCCAATTTATGTGATGGTATTTGACTAGGCACAGAGTTTAAGAATGACAAGAAAACTTTTAAAACTTGTGGTCTCAAATTAGCATGTTTGTATGGCTATAAGTAATCTCATTAAGAGTAAAATGAGAAGTTAAACATCACACTATTACTAAATACAGAAAGGTGTCATTCTCTTAGAGACTGACTAAAAAGAAAAGAGTGTCATAAAAATTGGAAAAGGAGAGTATTTAAAAAAAAAATTGTTTTGATAATTGTGGTGTCCAAGCCAGCTTGCGCGCACCTCGACTAATTACACGAGGTCAGGGTACCTACTACCTCCCACCAACGCAAATATTGGGTAACTCCACCACCGTGGGTTGAATAGATGAGAAGAAATCACATAGTGCTTTTGCCTAGGACTACCGTGGGGATTTGAACTGGAGACCTCATGGTTTCCAATATACTTCATTGACTAGTAAGCCACACCCTTGGGTGCATTTAATTGATGCAATCCATTAAGAAAATTCAATCTCCTTCTGTATAGTTGTAAAACGATGTAATCATAGTTAATTTGCAAGTAACCGTAGTTTGCTAGAGCCGAGGGTCTATTAGAAACAATATCTCTACCTTGTAAGGGTAAGGTTTGCGTACACAGTACCCTCCCAAGACCCCACTTGTGGGATTTATCACTAGGTATGTTGTTGTTGTTGTAAGTTTTCTTGGTGAAGTTAGTGCCACTACTATAAGTTCCCTCTTTGTAACACTAGAGGAGCAAAGGCGCTTCCTTTCAATCTAGCGATTTTTCAAATGTGCAATTGCAATGTTTCATTCTTCTCTCTTGTATCACTATCTTATGTGCCCTTTTGTCTTTTTCCTTTTATCTTATGGGTGCGGGTGATGGAAGGGTTTCAAGTACTTCATATGATGAAACGATTGGAAAATCAAATACAATAGTTAAATTGACATAACTTGGGTGACTTCATAAAAACATTTCAAATCTATAGCTAATGATAAAAGGTCACTGTGAGCAGCATACAGGAAAACAAAAATTAATGATGAAACATTAAAGGAAAAAAGAAAAGAATAGAAGTCAAGAAAAAAGATTTTCTAATTCAGGAAAGAATACAGATCATGTTCCTTCTCAAAAACAAAGAATAGAGCTCATGTGTGTGACTAGGAAGAAGACAACACTCTGATTCATTACTTACCAAACTGAGTTGCTAAACCCCAATAACGTGCAAGCCAGCATCGTTTAAGAACAACATCTTCCTACAATATAATATGCTAGGAATTTAATTTTTTTGATGAAAAATTTTGCAAACGATGAAAGCAGCATCAGAAGGTGCAGCTAGATACCATCTCATTCTGGGTTAAAATCATCCTATGTGTCATAGAGCGTAGAGCTTTAACCTCAGATTCAGTCCCCTGAAGTTGATCTACAGCAGCAGCTGCATCATCTTTTGCTTTCTATGTCAAATGTAGTAAAAAAAATTAGATAGAATAAACCAGACATTGCTGTAGCACATGGTGGTGATGTTTACCTGAACATTAGAGTGGAGGCTTGCAAGTTCCACATCTATCCCATTCTTTGCTTGTTTTGCATCTTTCAGTGCAGCCTGCACCAATTAATCTTCCACAGTTGCTTTTGAGGTGTAAAACATTATTTGAAACTGAAGCATAGTTGAAGGCAGTTACAAAGAGACAGGACAATGCTGTTGTAACATGTGGGCATGGTATTTTGAAGAAGACTTAGACAGTTTAACATATGTATTACAAACAAAGAACTACTCCAAATAATTAGTCCACTAATAATCTAAGTTGCTCGGACTCGGGTGCAGGTATCCGACGTGGATGCGAATCCGAGAGTCAGATTTGGCAAAATCTAAATTTTAAGATTCGGGGGTACGGATTAGGAGGTATTACCTCTGGTTTAAATTCCTTTTTCAGCACTGTCATTTCAATAACTACTGTGATCCTTATTCTTCTTCTCCTGTAGCATACTTTGTGTTGTGGTTCTCTTTTTCTGTTCTTTTGATTTACAGTATAGAGCGGGTTCTTTATCGCTGTTTCTGATCTGCAGTGTAGTTCAATTCATTGATTGCTTGGTTGCTTTCTGATTTACAGTATAGTTCAGAGTTATTGCCTGCTATCTTGCCTTTCAGATTATACGTTTGAATTAGTATTCCTTAGTATTTGCCTTTGTAGCTTACACCTTCTTGGGTGGCTTTGATGAACGATGAAAGACTAGGGCCATCTCTTAGGTCAAGGACGAGGAGTAGGAGTGGACGAGTGGTAAGTTCCCCTAGGCTGAGGGTAAGGTCTTAGAATATAGGGTCGTCTTTGACAGGGAAGTTCATAGAGCTAGTGAAGATTCTAAAAAAGAGAGATTAATATAGCTTATGTCCAGGAGACAAATGGGTAGGTACCAAGGCTTGGGATGTGGGTGGGTTTAAGTTGTGATACTTAGGAGGCTCAAGGGATAGGAATGGAGTAGGCATTTTAGTAGACGGGGACCTTAGGGAGCAAGTGGTGGAGGTTAGGAGGATCAATGACGAGATGATGACAACTAAGCTAGTTGTTGGAGGACTTACTTTGAACATTATTAGTGCTTTTACGCGCCACAAGTGGGTTTGGACGAGGAGGCCAAGAAGCACTTTTGGGAGGACTTGGATGAGGTGGTGAGGGGTATACCACACACCGAAGAGATATTCATTAGTGCAGATTTCCAATGGTGCTAAAGCTTTTGAGTTGGTGATAGCTAACTCGTGCTTTCCGAAGAAGGAAAACCACTTGGTTACCTTGCATAGCGCGGTGGCTAAAACTCAAACAGATTACTTATTCTTGAGGAAAGACGATAGAGGCCTTTGTAAGGACTGCAAGGTTATCCTGAATGAGAATTTTACTACCCAACATAAGCTTTTGGTGATGGACTTGGAGAATATGGGGGAGAAGTTGATGGTCATGGGGGCTTGGAAGAGTATTGAGGATGTTGAAAGCATGCGGGATAAGACAACTAGTTGCATTAGAAAAGCAGCTAGAGAGGTGCTAGGGGTTTCGAGGGGTAAAATTGGTGGTTACCGAGGGGATTGGTGGTGGAATGGAGAAGTTCAAGGCAAAGTGAAAGCAAAGAAGGCAGTTTATGCAAAGTTGGTGGAATGCAAGGATGAGGAGGAGAAGTGAACAGATAAAGGAATTTATAAGGTGACAAAGACAGAGGCTAAGTTAGTGGTTACAACGGCAAAGACGGCTGCCTTTGAACGACTGTAAACTGAGAAAGGGACAAAGGTGAAGATAAGAAATTGTACATGCTCGCGAAGGCAAGAGAGAGGAAGGTCGGAGACCTGGATCAAGTGAAGTGTCAAGGATGAGGAAGGCAAAGTGTTGGCGAAAGAGACCCTCAATAAGAAAAGATGGCAAGCTTACTTCCATAAGCTTTTGAACGAAGAAAGGGACAGAGACATTTTGCTAAGTGATTTGGAACACTCTGAGAGACATCGTGATTTTGGGTATTGTAGATGTATTAAGGTTGAGGAGGTTAAGTGCACTGTAAGTAGGACGAACAGGGGAAGAGCGATAGGACCAGATGAGATTCTGGTGGAGTTTTGGAAGGCATGTATGGAGTGGTTAATTGGTTTGTTTAATGTCATTTTTAAGACGGCTAAAATGTCAAACCAATTTGTATTCATGTCAAGGCGATTGACTACTAAAGCCATCCATCTTGTGAGGAGACTAGTGGAGAAGAGAAAGGAAGAGCGACTTACATATGGTGTTCATTGACCTTGAAAATTCCTACGGCAAAGTCCCGAGGGAAGTCCTTTCGAGATGCCCAAAGGCTAAAAGTGTATTGGTGTCTTACATCAAGGCAATAAAGCACATGTATGATGGAGCTAAAACGCAGGTTAGAACGGTGTGAGGAGACTCGAACTACTTTTTAGTGGAGATGAGGTTGTATCGAGAATCAGCCCTTAACCCATTCCTATTGCCTTGGTGATGGATGAATTGATATAGTCCATCTTAAATGAGGTGCCTTACTGTTTGTTATTTGTGGATGAAATAGTACTAATTGATAAGACGCACAGCGGAGTTAGTGCCAGGTTGGAGGTGTGGAGACAAACTCAGGAGTCTAAAGGGTTCAGGTTAAACAGGATCAAAACAGAGTATTTGGAGTGCGAATTAAGTGATGCAACATGGGGCAATCGTGGAAGTGAGGCTTAACACGGGCTATCCCCAAGAGAGAGAGAGTTTCATGTATCTTATGTCTATAATCCAAAGAAGTGGGGACATCGACAATGATATCACACATCATATTGATGTGGCACAGATGGAGGCTTGCACCCAAAGTCTTGTGTGATAAAAAAGTACCACCAAAACTTAAATGTTTTAGAGAGTGGTGGTTAGACCAACTTTCTTGTATAGGGTAGATTGTTGGTCAGTCAAGAACTCCCATGTTCAGAAGATGCATGTTGAGGAAATGAGGATGTTGAGGTGAATGTGTGGGCATATAAGGAACGATAAGATTAGGAATGAGAATATTCGACATAAGGTAGGAGTGGCCTCTATGGTGGGCAAAATGAGGGAAGCGAAAGTGAGATGATTTGGACATGTGAAGAGGAGATGTGCAAGCACCCCAGTAAGGAGGTGAGAGAGGTTGATTATAGTAGGTACGAAGAGAGGTAGAGGTAGGCCAAAGAAGTATTGGGGAGAGGTGATTAGACATGACATGGCACAACTCAGGTTATTGAGGACATGACCTGTAACACCCTTGACTTCGATAAGGGCTAAAGAGGGATCCGTACAAGTCACCTTCAGTTTTTAAGTTTTGGGTCAACTTCAAACGATCATATCTCTCAGTTCATAATGAATTAGGTGGCTCAAGACCTATCAAATTAAAGGTTTTTGAGTCCTCTTTCCAACGCCACCGAGTTTGCTTTATTTCGAGTTCGGAGTAGAGAGATATGTCTGTTTTAGTGAACCTTCCTTTTAAGGAATCTCGTCCGATTTTCTAGAGGGCTAGTTTGGTCTTTTCCTTTTTCCTTCTAAGCCTAACCACGTTTTTCTTTACCCAATTAAGGGTCTAATCAGTGTTAAACCATCTTTCCACGTTCTTTAACACTTAGAGAAATTAGAGCAAGGTTCCAAGAGGAGAATAAGCTAGGTTTCAAGCATTGTTCAAGATTACATTGATTTTCACCAAGAACATTGTTCTTTCCAGGTATGTAAGGCTTTTCACAGTGTTGGACTTGTTCGTCCTCACGCCCTACATCTCAATTTAGTCAAGAAATCGTTATATCTAAAAGATCCATTCGTAGTTCTTGATATTGAGTTCAATTATTTAACAATGGAGGTTTTGATTCTTTTGTTTTGTGAATCTTTGGTGAAGTTATGTTTCCAAGGGAATTATATGAAAGTTCTCATGTATTTGTGTTGGGTTTGAGAATCAAGAAGAGTTTAGGAGAAATTTCCCAATTCTAAACTAATTTGGGGGTCCTAATTTAAGCTTGAAAATTCGTCGGAGTGCTGGGGAGGGACCTGGGGCGGCGTGCCATGATAGCGCCAAGGCTGACCTTCAGTAGTTCAGGGCCTGGGGCGACGTGCCAGCAGTGCGCCCCAAAATTTCCTCTAAAGTTTGGAGCTGGGGCCTGGCGCCCCGCGCCAAAAGTGCGCCAGGGGTCGCCAGGGCCCATTCCTTCTTTGTTCATCCGAGCGTGTTCCTTTAAGTTGTGGCTATGCTTTCCTTCTCTGTATTAGCTCCTATAGGCTTCATTTACCTTTGAAAATTCATGCATTATCCTACTCATATGTCTTAATGCATTTTCAAAACTAAAGTGAGTTTAAAAGAAGAGTTCAAGAGCTATTATTGAGTTATTATAGAGAATCCTTTTTAACCAACAATGATCTTAAACTGAGTTTTTGGGAAAGTCAAGAAGAGTTTGAGAATCTTTTTAGAACAAATGTTTTGTCTTTAAAATTAATTCTGAGAAAAAGTAAAAGATGAGTTTCGAGAAAAGTATAGAGAACTAAGTAATTCCCAAAGATAATAGTTTTCTTTTTAATCCAACTATGGGCATTAGCCCATTTTATTAGCTGAGAAAACCAAACAACAAAGAGGGCCCAAAGCCCGAGTCCAAAAGGAAATAAAACATCTAAGACAAAAAAAATAACTAAAAATAAATTAGGAAAGCAAAAGGAGGAGCTGGGTAGTAGCAATCGTCTTCTCCAAAGTAGCTGGGTCGTGATCATCTTCTCCAAAGATAATAGTTTAAAATTGAGAAAAGAGAAACTTTGCTTTCTAAATGAGTTTGAGTACAAAGATACTTAAGAGCAGTTACCTCTTTTAAGAGGATCTTTTGAGTAATTACCTCAAATTGAAAAAAGAGAATGTTTTATATATTTGAACATGAGTATATATTTATTGGGAGTAGTATTGAGCACCGATATGGGGATGAGTTCAGACAACTCACATTCCTCATAAACCATGTAGCCAACATGGGTAAAAGATCATACTTTTTAGATGAATCCTTAATGCCTTCGGGCAGAACATAGTGGATCCACTTAGTTGAGGTGTTCTATACCTCGGCAAGGTATAGGACAGTTCTAGCAGCGTGAGCAAGACGATGTATCATCACCTAGCTCATAGTGATAGTTGTCGGTTAGAGAATCTCCCAAATAAGAGTAAAGAGTAATTTATTGTATTTTTATATACATCCTTGAGTTAGTATCTTTTATTTATAAAGCTTTAAATATGTCATCTCTTATTATTGCTTTGCTTTGAGTTGAGTTGAGGTGAGTACTTTCCTAGCCTTATCAGTTCAGTTATTGTCTATTTAGCCATATTACATACTCGTGAATTCAATGTACTGATGTCATTCACAAGTGTTCAAGATCATCAACATGCGCTTCGTTGAGATCTCCTTGCACTTTCCCTTTGAGAGTCTTGGTGAGTCCTCCTTGCATTTCGAAGGGCCACTTTCCTTTCATTTCAGTATTTATGTTGGGGCGTCGAGGGTCTTTTCCCGACATTCATGTTGAACTTAGAGGCTTCATAGATAGTTAGATTTGAGATGTCCTCAGGGTTATTGTTTAATTGTTTTGCAAACTATTATGACTATTGCAATGAGTATTTACAGACATTCCAGTTGAGTTATGTTGAGATAAATTATGTTTTAAGTCTTTTATCGCTTGAGTAGTCTTCCGCTAAGTAGTCAATCAGGCCAAGGGTTCGCTTGGGAATCAGAAATGGTTCTCGAGAGTCGGCCACGTCTAGGGTGTAGGCTCGAGGCGTGACATGACCTTAGATAGGAGGGTGTAAAGGACATGTAATAGGGTAGAGAGTTACTAAGTAGTGGAGTATTATCTTGCTTTTCGAGTATTTAGACTTGATCGTGTTTGTTGTTGTACCAGTAGTATTATTGTAGTTCTTGCTTTTGATATCTACCATTGACTGTTGTTTACTGTGTTTTGATTATCACACTATTTTGTAGTTTTTTTTTTTGATAACAGAGAAATCCGTCTGTGACCTGCCCTTTGGACCAATCACAGCCTTCTAAACTCGGTGGATAATGGGCCCGCCCCTCCACCCTTCTCCACTTAAATACCGGGCTTCACTTTGCATGGTGTGGGGCTTGAACCTGCGACCTAAGTCACAAGTCCTCCACCTTTTGCCACTTGAGCTAGGCCTTGGGGGCCACTATTTTGTAGTTATTGTTCTTTTCTTATAGGCTTTGCACTGCTTCTCTTGTTAATTGTTATGTTTTCTCCAATATTTTCTCCTTTTTTGTACTTGAATTTGCTACACTTGAGCCGAGGGTCTTTCGAAAATGGTCTCTCTACCTCCATGAGGTAGTCGTAAGGTCTGCGTACACTCTACCCTCCCCATATCCCACTTGTGGAATTTCACTGGGTATGTTGTTTTTTTTGTTTGGGGTATAGATCCAGGTATGGATACGGGTGCTAGAAGTTGGCTAAAAAATCCAAAATGATAAAATAGAGCTATAAAGATATTCTAAATTTTGAAAGATCTTCTAGGTTGTCTTCTCCAAGACCCCAACTTTTTTTTCAAACTCTCTAGTTCTTCCCCTCAAAAAAGAAAAAGAAAGTCATTTGAGGCCTTCCATCAACTTTCCTTACCGATCGTTGCTATTGTTTACTAGAAATCAGAATACAACTGCTTGAATTCTTAGTTTCTTTCTGTTTGACTTGAAATATGAAGCAGCGAATATTGACCAAGAGGAAAAGCTAAAAAGGAGACAAAAGGACTATAATATTGAAGTTATATCATTTCCTATGTCTTAAATCCTATGTTTCTCGGATTCTTCAAAAATGTAATGGGTGTGGGTCGGGTTCTCCAAAAGTAGTGTATTTTGGGAGAATATGACACGGATGTGGCATCGAAAGTGAAGAGTCCGCGCAACTTTGCTTAAATCTATATTATCTTCTATTTTGAGAAATCAAAATCTCAATTTTCCCCCAAATTTGTCCATGGACTTTGGTCAAAGTATCCGACGTGGTTGACTGAATCCCACATGTATCCCGCACCGGCAACCGTCTCGTGTTGACATACGTGCGGCAGCAAAAATGAAAAGTTCGCGCAACTTAGGTAATAATTACAAGTACAGTTGAACATACAATTAATAACATAAACTCAAACTTGAATATGAAAGTTTAGCGAGAATAAGCAGGGAATTAACATACTCTACCAACTATCATGTAGCATATTAGAAATAATAGAATGGCCCATGCTACTCTAACTATGTTTGTGTGTGTGTTTTCCTCAATATGTGGAGTCATGTCTAGCCACACAGGCCAAGATAAACTTTTTCATTTACATTCTGTTATTAGTTGGATAAAGAATGACTGCTAATATTTTATGCTTTTTAAGTAAGCATCCTCTCACACAAATGATCAAATGAAGAAGCAGTGTGATCAAATTAATCAGCAATTAACACAAATATCCAATCTGACCTCCCTTTGGCGCAAAGAGGTTTCCTTCCTGCAATTGATAAGATATCATGATATAAGATATATGCATATCCACCAAAAAGGTCTGCATAAATACAAATTCAGTGGTAAGAGGAAGATGTGGAAGACTTTTGCCTGCTTAACAACTTTGCTTCTAAAGACACTCCTTCTCCGAGTGCTGCAACCTGATGCATAAGAAATGCCTTTCAACTTTCAAAAGAATTTGAAGTTTAAATTTAAGACATCTGTGGAGCATAAATCACAAAATGAGAATCAATAATATTTATCCAGCAAAATTTCAAAATAAGGTGTCCATGATCATTACCATCCTATGCCTTCTTTTTTCAGACAAACAAGGTGTTCATCAAAGAATGATACGCTGAATATAATCAAGTTTTTCCTCTCTTATTATATCAAAAGACCAAGACAAAACATAAGTTTATTCCCTTCATCCTCTTTCAGGTAAATTCCAGTAATGAAGCACTGAGGCTATTATACACAACGGGAAAAAGCAAATGAATGTTACAAGTATTTAAGAGCAACAAAGAGGAAGGATTTGTGCACAGTTTGGGAATAATAATGGCATAACCTGTTTCTCAAGCTCCTTCACTCTAGCCTCTGCTTCCTCGTAACTCGTTTCGGCAACTCTAAGCTGCACAGAATTTCTCAAATTTAGTATAAACACATTCAGAGATGCATGGGTTAATGCAAGTAAAGCAGAGGAAAAGAACTGGTGAAACGTGCACCTTTCCAAGAAGATTTTCATTTTCTTCTTGTATCATATCAAGCTGCCAAAAAAATGAAAGGATCAGAGCAGAAAGGGCACTGAATTCAAGTGGTATATACAAGTAATTACATGTATATACAGACACAACAGACACTTTACGTGTCTAATGACTGAATACTATGCATGTAAGAATAGAGAATGTCAATTTGATAGCACAATGAACATACTTCATCACGAAGCGCAGAAGCAGCACGGTCATCTCCTGCATCTTTCAAGTTAACTTGTCTTAAATCTGGAGAGAATCTGCATTGCACATTCGATGATGAATGCAGAGAAAAGGAACTGAACCATGTTAAAGCACCTAGTGCATATATATGAAGGAAGCACACATGTGCCTTAAGACACACTTGGACTGCTTCATTGTTACACATTAACAGAACTACACAGATGTACAGATGATTAAGCTAGTTCAACATCTTTTTGAAACATCATAGCAATAGAATACAATAAAAAAGCAAATATTGCGGTCTCTAAAAATCGATTAAATGACACAATCACAAGAACTTGGCAACTCTGGAATACATGACAAGTAATAGATACAACCAACAAATGAAAAGCAAAAGCACATCTTTTAGACCCTTTGTTCTAGCTGCTTGTTTGTAGGAGTGTCAGACTGAAAAGGAAAAAGGAAAGATCGGAAAAGAGGTATTCACTATTAGTACCTTTTCTCTCTCAGCTTGTTGGTTGGAGGATCGATTGGTGGTATAGGTGAAGGAGTCTTCACAGGCTGCCGGGTACTTGGTATTGACGGTGGAGGACGAGATGGGACAGTTGATCTTCCTGCTGATGTTGAACGAAGAGACGGCGGTTCCTCAACAAAATTCTTAGCTAGCTACTCATGGAAGCAGGAAATGGAAACAATTAACATACAGAGGTAATCAGAGCCAAGAAAAATAATGTGCTGATGCTTATGCTCTTCTAGATTAAATTTGTCTAACTATATCCCTTATGTACTTTATTACAACTTTTACAACAAACCGAGGAACTAAATCCTACGAGATTTAACAACTATTCAGTGTCTTGAGCTATAGTCACTTTCTGAACAGAAGGTTCAATCTTTTTTGCTTTACGGTTGACAACAGACTTACATAACTGAAATTACCAACAAATGCAGTTGAATTCGAACACATTCCTATTGGATTGTACTTGATTATCTAGGTAGAATCCAGAAGCGGTCAATATTTGAGAACTCTCCATCAAGTGAACAATAAAGCTGACAAAGAGTAGCACAGTAAAAAACCACGAAAACTGGATAGATCGAGGTTTTGATATTACCGCAGGTGAAGATGATCTGGTATTAACCTTAGCGGACTGAATAGCAGGGTTGATAGCATTGCTATCACTAATGCTATTGACAGCAGTGGTGACATTGGACCTGGAAAAAGAGGGAGGTGTAGGAGCAGCAAATCGGAATCCAAGATCATCATCAGCATCGTCATCGTCACCGTCATCATTGCCAGTGGCTGCTTGAGAGGCCATGACTTGAGCGAGGCGCTGGGCAGCAGCTTTAGCAGCAACATTCTGAGTGCGCTTAATGTTGGACATTCCGGATATAGAGGAAGAGCGGCCATGTCTTGGAGATAAAGAAGCGACAGTAAGAGTGGGAGCTCCGGGACCGGATTCGCTGCTCCACTTCCTTAACTGCCTAGGACTTGCAGTTCGTGCTCGATCCATTAATACTTGAATTCAGTACAAAATCATCAACTTAGAGAACAATAGCAAAGATGAGCGACAATGTAATGGCTAGATTTGGGGCTTCATTTTCGGAGCAGCAGCTTCTTCGCCGGAGAGATTGACGGAGACACAGATAGTTGTACACCGGAAAAATTGGTTGGGACTTCTTTTTTTCTTTCACTGTTTGGTCGGTTGTTCGGTATTCTATTGTATTATGAAAAGGTTGGATACAAGTTAAAGCTACTACGAAAATGTAGAATAAAAGAACAAATATGATTATTTTATACTTTTTTCATCTCATTTTATATGAGCTAATTTAATTTGGCATGGAATTTTAAAAAGAAATAAAGAATTTTTATACTTATGGTTTAAGATATATGATAGATGTTTGTGTGGTTATATATCATTTTATGAAACGTAAAATATATATTTTAAAATTAAATTGTTACTTAATATAGAAATGTGACATTTTTTTTAACCAATTAAAAAGGAAAATGAGTCATATAAAGTGGGACAAATGGAGTAATAAATAAAGACAAAATGAGAAGAAAATATTGAGTTAAGCGATTACACCAAATCGATCGTTACATAAAATGAGTTTTTTCGTCGTTATGTAATGATAGATTTAAATAATACGATACAATAGAATTTAAGTAACAATCAAAATAAACATTGTATTTAAACTAACAATACCAATGCAATGGATAACAACCATTTGGCTAAATTCCTCCTTACGTGGCATCGGTGGCCAACGCTATTCAACATGCCACGTCAAAGTCCATTCTAAATTAGTGTTTCTACCTGCAATGGTCTCACAATCTCAAAAAAATTTTAAAAAAAAATAGTAATTTGGTGTGATTGATATATCTATCAACCATTTATATCAAAAGTAAAATAAAATTTAAAAAGTGGTATTCATTCAAAATAATCAACCAGCATGTTAGAATAATATTTTAAATTAATAAGATGTGTATTTATGCACATAAAAAATATGGTTGATATACACTTGCTCTTGATTTAAGATAAAATTCAAAATACAATTTCAATATTTTACTTCATGGAGTAGTTTACACAAATGAATTTTTTTCCATACTTTAGCACAGAGTAATAACATTATGTGTATGTAATGCTCCACATTTTCAAATTTATCTCTATTTTTTACTATATAGGGAAAAATCTTGGAGTACAAATGCAAGTGAATATCTAATCCAATGTTATGAGTTTTCGTAAAATTACTACCTTTTACAGGTTTTACCAATGTTAATGTATTCTCTATTTTGATCCAATGACACGGTCCATATTTTCGTCATATGGTGTATAAAAATAAACTATACTAAAATTTAAAATCTTCATGTAAATCTTTTTAGTAATTCCACACACTATATTATTCTTGTCAGTAGATAAATATTATATTATTGATGTTAATTTTTGAAATACAGAAGGATTTTTAACTTCATACAATGGATTACATTATCATTTGCAGGATTATAAAGGGAGTGAAAGAGATCATCTGAGTGCTAAAGAATATATTGTTTAACTTTATGCATTTATTTCTGCGCAATGTGATTGAACGATCTTTTGAAGTTTGAAAAAATAGATTTAGAATACAAAGACAAGGCATAATTCATTATGATATTGCCACACCGTGATTGATAACGTTCAATTATACACCTTATAAATCGATGTATAGACAATCGTTCGCAATATATAATCCAACAAGGAGTTGGGGTCGATCCCACAAAGAATGGTAAGAAAGAATTCACCGTACAATGTGCTCTTATAAACTAGAATATTATGAATCGATCTAAAATATGTATCTAAGTAAATTGGAGGGAGGGGGGGCGATTTAGATTAACAATTCAAATTTCGGTTAACAAGATGTTAACAATTATTGAAAGCAAACTTAAGACATGGGGTTTTACAAATGTAATACCCCGTACCTTCCAACACATATACGACTAAGTGAACTCAAAAAAATTCGAACTCGAGATAGTATGTAACGCCCTGTGTTCTCCATATGCTACTTTTATTTATATGACACTTGACATAGACTTATGGTATAGGTGAGGGACCATGTTTCTTAGATGAGTAGTGTTGGTTTAAAATAGATTGAAAGGTGTTGTAATGCCTTGCACGTTTCAACATTTAAACTCGAGATAGTAGGGTGGTATTTGAGCTTAAAGTTTAAAGTGAAGTGTTAAGTTAAAGCAAAAGGAATTAAGATTTAGAAAATGAAATAAAGTAAGTGAGCTGCTTGCTTGACTTAACTAAGCTAGTAGGTGACAAGGAGTTGCATCTCTTACTTTGACTTATTGACCAACCTAAAGGACCAAGTAGGTGCATCACCTACTAAGACTCTTTTGACCATATTATTGGGCCAAGTACACTACCACCTACTTGCATTAATCTGGCCCAAATTTAGTAGAAGAATAAGGGGAAAATGGACAGCTAAGGCCCAATATTCATAAGTCCAAAAAGGCCCAAGTGAAATGTCCAAATAGGTGGATCACCTACTTGATAAATTATGGCCCAAAATGAGTAAGAAGGTCGGCCAAAGCAAGTCCCTTTTAAAGGGATTGATATCAGCTTTTTCCAACTATTTTTAACTTTGACAAAAATCTGATTTCTAGAGTTTTCTCTCTTCCCTCTCTTAGCTTCATATAGCAATCATTAAATACCATTAAGGTTCTGGAACATTAGGGAGGTCAAGCTGTTGGAGGGTATAAATTAAGACAAGTTGAAGAGGACAACCTTTACCTTAAAGAATCCAAGCCTTAGCAAGTGGTAGTTCTGTTCAGCAAGATTAATAAATTGAAGAGAAGGAGCTTAAGTCATACTTTTTGAATTGTATAGAAAGGTATGTAAGGCTATTTAATTCCATATCTTTTGGCGTGAAGTCTTATATTCTGTGTACCAATAAATTGAGATCTCTAAGTGATCCTCATGGTAAAAGATACAATGTGAGGTGTACAATCTCCAATGTAGCTAATGATCTTCCTTGTACTGTCCCAGTTTTCAAAAGTCTGTCAAACTATTTTTATATCTGTTCATTATCTAATATTGGTGTATTTATACTTTCAAAGTACTATTTTGACAAAGGTACTTAAATAAGTAAGTTTCATGAGTTATCCACCAAGTCAAATGAGGTTCATTGAGTCGATAAGATCCTACTATATACATGTTACCAGTATTTATATGTCAGATACACATTATGTTCATTATTCATTTTATATGTCCTTTACATGGAATGTACAACCCTTATTTGGGTTCTGACATGTGCTTATTAGTTCATATGTTTATGCACTCTTTCATTTGACATCGTCTACTAAGTGTTTAGCTATCGTATCCTCTTATACAGTTCTTGCGTCTCCATTTGAGGAGTTACAGTCTCTATTACAAATGCATGTAATGACCCCATGTGAAATGTCCAAATGATTTAAATGAAGCATCTTCTAAGACTAATCACTTGCTCATTATTTATACACCTTAATGACTCATGTGCTACATGTACTTACTTGTCACACACCTTCATGGATCATCTGTATATATTCTTTGTGCCCAATGAATTTCATGAGTCATATAAGTTCCTAAGTATCACAATAAAGTTACATTTGCTTCCTATATCATTGTTTCTGACTCAATTAATTTATTCACATGTCTACATCACTGGAATATAGTCCTAAATCTCAAAAGAGTTATGAACATCAAAAGAACAATCTCAAAGATTAAAGAGACAAGGTAAAGTGAATCTATAATTATGGGTGGCAGCTCAGGGGTTAAAATACCTAGCGTGAGCCGATCCTAATGCTTGTACTTAAGGGTGGCAACTCAGGGGTGGTAATACCTAGCATAGGCCGATCCCAATATATATTATTATGGGTGGCAGCCCAGGGGCTAAAAGCCTAGCATGGGTCGATCCCGATTTATATATTTATAAGGACCGCATCCCAGGGGTTAAAATGCCTAGCATGGGTCATCCTCTTCTACCACTAATCAGCTGGTCATTGTGTCACATGCTACAAAGTCTATTAAGCAAAGATGAGTAAACTAAAGCAAAGAATGTAATGTACATGATTCCACAAGTATAAGCAAAGGTGAATGTAGTAATGTACATGATTCCACAAGTATAAGCAAAGGTGAATATAATGTACATGATTCCACAAGTATAAGCAAAGGTGATCTCTTATCCTTATCTATACAGAATATTTGTACATTTGTACCTGATTTTACTTGAGCTCTTATTTTACATATGGTTACTTTAGGCCTTACATATTCAGTACATTCTTTCGTACTGACATCCCTGATGAGGGATGAAGAAAAAGCAGAAAACAAAAACTTTGTAACTGAAAATAAAATCTGTAGAATCAGAAAATTTGATTCTTTTTTCCAGTGCTAGTACTACTACTACTACTACTCACGAATGGTGTGTGAAGAGGCCAGCAAGTCAGGGTGGTGTAAAAGGTGTGAGACTGAGCTGATAGTAATCAAAAATAGGGACTGTGAGAAGGACGGTTACTTTCTTTTTTCCACTACCTGACATCCCCTTTTGAGTCTTCTTTTGAACACAATACTTTCTATTTGCGCTATTCATTACACTCATTATTGTCATATGTTTGGTAATATCCATTCGTTTGATAGAATATATAAGAATAATGTGTTTGGTCATATCAAGTGTTATATTGAAATTATAAAATATTTATTTACAAAAATATCCTCTACACAATTTAGCTTTGGGAAATGGAGCCAAAGAAACTAATTCAATGGTCAGGGATTTGAGGGGTAGTAGAATATCACAAAAGACCAGTAATGAAATGAAGCTTGAAACTCTTAACATGGCCATCATTCCTTCCATTAAATCTAGTGCCACTAGATATGCCATCCTGGTCTTTTCTTTGAACTTTTTTTACAATGCTTCACACATATTCTGGCCATGTGCTAAAGTGAAAAAGATGAACATTCATTAAAATAAAAAATCTATTTATCTTCTTTCTTTTATTTATTTTTAGATGTATATTTTATTACTTTAATTCTTTGTCTTACCAAATTTTGTATTACTCATATTTGTAGACACCACCACAATGGACGACGGGAGGCTCGCATTGGCAAAGTGTTCAAAAATAAGTTTCTCTATCTTGGAGCTTATGGAAAAAGGTTGGTGCATTAAAACCCCAATCTTGTGACTTCATTGAAGCAATACTGATAGTGCTATTTTGGAAAAGCCCCGGTAAGAGTTCATATGGAATTTGTGTTAGGAGATATACTGGAGGACTGATGTTTGCTCAAGCTGAGGTTATTCCAGACATGAACAAAGGTTATTCCAGACACAACAAATACTCGGGTAGAGACAACTACGATTAAAGAAGTTCTAGCTACTGTGTTGGAGAAGATTTTACGTATTGTATATTTAAGAATGACTCTCATTTAATGAAAAATGTAAGAGAAGGCATGTGGACCACACCCTTGAACATTAGTACAATAGTAGAAGATAAAAGAAATTTCATGGAGATTTAAGAACCCAGGTGCAACACCTATATAAAGAGGGAAATACATTTGCAGATTATCTATTTAGCAAATCTTGTTATGGAGGAATCAGGCAGATTAGAATTCAAATCTTTCTCTGAATTACCTAAGCAAGGTAAATTATTGCTTAATGTCGATAACATACAAGCTCCTAACATCAGGTTCTGTCTCAAAAAGATTTCAACTAGATGACAACAAATGAAGAAAAGCACTATTGAAACACATGAATTTTAACGCTGTTAGAAATGTGGAAGCTGCCAACACCAATTATCATGTGTTCCACACAAATGAATTGAGGTTATCTTAAATAGGTGTCATATTAATGGTCAACTACATTCTTTCACCCTTTTCACATTTTCAAGTTTAGGATTTAAGTTTCTTGTGAATGTGAATTTTGAAGAGTTTTCCCTCTTACACCTCACACAATGCTTTCATCAACATGTGAAGGAAGTTTAATCTGGCACACCCTGATATATCTTGATCATTGAATCAAGAGTTTTTTTTGCACCAATTGACTAAAAATTATTGCATTTCTTCTCTGAACTACCGTAGCATCTAAGTCGACCAGGTTGCTCGTTTCAAAACACTGCCTTGAATGTATCTTCTGATGATTCCCTGGAATTGTGATATCTCAGAAGTTCAGCCTGTCAAAAAGTTCTGTAAACATCTAAAAACCAAAAACCTTATATATAGTAAAAGGTTTAAATGACATCTATTTGAATATACTAGGTGATGAAATCAATAGAGGATTATTGTAGGAGCTTCATATGGTCATGATCTAATGTGATAACTATTAAGTCTCTTATTTCATGAACTAGGATGTGCTTTACCCAAAGATGCAGGTGGACTCAATTTTATCGAACTAAAACTCTAGAATAGAATAGTAATTTTAAAAACTTTTTGGGATATGTCTAACAAAAAGGACACATTGTGGATTAAATGGATTCGCTCTTACTATACCAAAAAGTATCATGCTCTTAGTTGATCATTGTTACAAAACCATTTACTGTGTTAACAAACACACTTGAAAATTGAACATTTTCTTCAAAACGAATGCACAAATACTATCTTCAAAACATGGATGCGAAAACATTCGAGTGAAAACCTAAACAGTTGAACATCTCATCCACTAACTATGGTGAATATTGTGTGATTGTGGCTGATAAACAAATTAAAATTATGTAAACAGTGAACCAATGTGGCTACAAAAACAGATTAAACTATTACTTTCCCAGTAACAATAAAAGAAACTACATGCCTAGGTGACAAGACAACTACCCTCTTTATACCTTCAATATAAGTACCTTGCAGATTGCAGCAATAAAAGCATCAAGAACAATACAACAAGATTTTAATCATGAACTACGATAGAGAAGCATGAACAGATGTTTTCTAGTAAAATAACTACAAACTGAAAATACACCTGCATTTACTGGTAGGTAATAATAGGTTTTTTATATTTCAGGTGACAAAATAAATGCTAGATTTTATTTATTTCTTGATACATGTCAATAGTTAAATAGGTGTAAATATATCTGGTGGAATTGTCTGTTAAGTACAATGATCAACCATGTGATAGAAACATATTTCAAAGTTTACTGAAAAATAGTTATCCATAGCCCATAGGAACACAAAACTATACTTGAAGAAAAGCTAAAATGACATTTCACATTAGCTTGCTCTAATAACAAATACTCTTCTTCCCCCATAATTAAAAAAAAAACTCAAAGGGAAGAATTAACACCAAATAAACAAGGCCCTGAACCTCAAACAAATATTGCAAAATATTTTAGTGATCAATGGATTTAACTTTGAGCATTTTCTGTAAAATATTATAATAAAGATCAGTGTAAACTTAATTGATCCTAAAACAGTCAGCAACTAAATCAGAATTTCAGCAAGAGCACAAGTATAATAAAATTACATATCTTTGAATATACATAGCAATAGCGCACCACTGAAATGAGTAAGGAAGATATCTCATTAAACAACAAAGTAAAAAAAGAGGCTCAAAATACACTAAAAATTGAGTTAGACAAGACATAAGTTTAACTTTGTGTTCCTACAGGAATAGAAGTTCTTAACTTTTGTGCGAACTAAATTAATACCACTGCCATCACTAGCATTTAGCTCCAATATCCTCGACTTATACAACTCGGGTCTGTCAAAGAAAAATTCACTGAAAGATCAAATTTTTACATACACAAAGTAAGGTAGAAAAAAGGAAACAATCAAACAACAAAAACTCATAACGGCAAAGTTTGATTATATGATTTCTCTTTTTTTAAAGAATATTAATGGCCGTTTATCCATTGGAAAATGTATCCACTAATCTCAAAAACAACACAAGAAACTCCACAAGAAAACCCACCAAGAAGATTCTTGTACAGTAGAGGATTTCACAAATTAGATTGTTAAAAGAAGGCAGTGCTCATCTGTTAAACTAGTCACATTAGTAGACAGATTCCGGAAGAATTCGCTACAATTAAGTGTAGGGATTCGGGAAAACAATACGCCTGTATGTTTTACATACTCAAGTATACTTTAAAATATTAAACAACATATGGAGATAAAATCAAGAAAGTAAATATATTTTCTTATCGAAATACATTTAAACACAATCCTAGTTGATTATTTATGAATAATGGAGAGAACATGTATGTAGAAACATGAAACTAGCAGTTGCTAGAAGAAAAGCTAGGACTTGAATATAGGTCCTAGAAATTGAAGCAAGGCAATATAAGCATCTCATATATATTTATCTCATACACGTTAACGAAAAATGAAAACTTGACCCTAAAGGGTCTAAAAAGTTTTCAAAGCAACTTGAGCAATTAAAATAGAAATTGATTGTAAGAAAAAACGAAAGGAACAAATATTCATCTCATACACGTTAGCAACAAAAACTGAACTCTAAAGTGTCTAAATATTTTTCAAAGCAACCTGAGCAATTAAAATAGAAATTGAATGTTCTATTCAACGACAAAATCGTGAGCAGAAATCTAAGAACAAATTGTGAGAAGAAACTTCATTGAACCTCTGTATGTGATTTTGGGCACTAATCTCTTAGAGAAGTGATTTGGGAAAAGAGAAGCTTTTGGGGAAATCTGCTAGAGCAGAAAATGGAAGAGCAATTAGCTCGTATGAGAGTTCTCTAAATTGGGGAGAAATATTTTTTTTATTTGAGACAGAGAGAAACTTTTACTAGATTTCATTTTGTGGCCAATTAGAAATTTGAGAGAGACTTAAATATTTTGGAGGGAATAAAATATTTTTGTGAAAATTTTAGGAAAGTTATAATGCCACACTTATAAAGTGTTATTTTTAGAATTATAAAAATAACACACTTTAAAAGTGTATTCATATGTGTAAATAGATGTTGTCAATTATTTTATGATGTGGAAACACTTATAAAATGTAGCATATGCAACTAAAGAGAACGCTTTACAAGCGTTTCTAATAATGTCGTGGTCTAAGGCTTAAACCTAAGGCTAAACTTTAAAAGCGTACCCAAACATATTTTAGGCAACACATTATAATTGTTATCCACATTTAGTGTGACCTTAGGCCTAAAATGTTGTAGTGTCAGCGTCAGTCCACGCTAAGTCACCCAAAATATCACCAACTGTCGGTACGACTACGAGCATGGTGAAAAGATTCATTAAAGAATTTGGAACCACTGACGAAGGCACAATGATTGGCTTATTTGCTAGTTTCTCAATGTCAGCCTTCATCGCTGCCATCTGTGTCTGTAGCTCCATCTATAGAACCCATAGCCTGTATCAAGCTATTCACATCAGTCTCTAAGCCATCCATCCTGTTCTTAAGCAATGAAACATCTTGCCGGAGTTCATCACACAATCTTTGTTCTGCATTTTGTACCTGACCCTGAACTACCTGTGGTAATCTGTCAACTACCTCATCTAGTATGGCTCGAGTCTGCCTCTGCTTCGCTATTAATCTCTCAAAGAATATGGTAGGCAACGACAAATAAGTACCAGAAGCTTCTGAAGATGAAACTGAAGGTGGTTGTGCTCCCGCTGTTGGCAGATCCGTCTCTTCTGCTTGCTCACTACCTCCTTCAGCTCTCTGAGGTTCAACCGGTGCAAGTTGTATCACAGATAAAGGGCCTGCAGGGCCTGATCTCATACCATATATGGGATTTGCCACATCCCGTATCTTGCTTACCATTGTCACCTTCGTTGCCTCTACATTCTTATCCACCAATTTGTTTGTCGGTATGTGGCTTGCACACACAATCTCCTTAGTAGATAAGGAGATGTCAGACTTGTTCTCTCATTCACGACATGATCCTGCATCTCCGTGGCAATTATTCTCCCCACATTCAATGGATATTCTGCCATTACACAATCTACTAATGAGGCTAAGGAAAGAGAAAGGCTGTTATTATTACCCATTGACCACAATTGGGCATGCACCATTGCCCACCACACTTTTGCTGGTGGACGATAAGTACACTTTAGTGAAGTGCATCTGTGGGATGTCGACCAATGCTGCTGCCTCGTTCTCAGAAGAGATTAGGCCTGCAATCCACTTCATGATATTCTTTCGAGACGTCGGATCTTCCATCTCCGCCCCGTTGGTAATTGAGTGGTGGCTACCCTCAAATAGACCCAAGGAAGTGGGTTCAGTGTAGTCCGGGCCGTGTAGAAACCTGTTTATAGTTGTCTCCGATATCTCAACTTTCTCATCTTGAACAACTACTTCAGCTAATGGTTTTCATGATGCTGCAACCGCTTTATGCCCCTTCTTGGTAGATTTAGTATGTGCCACCAAATTCATCAACGCAGCCGCATAATAGGAATAAAACTCCTTAGTTAAATGACGCACAAACTCTCCTAGTTTCTTGGTCATCCATTCAAACTGATGTTGTTTGAACAGATTGTAAATATCAGGAAATGCTCGCACATTAGGCTCCACAACTCTCGACTCAGGGATGATCGGTCTCGCACCAAAACCACTGGCTTTAGATAGTATGCCCTTCTCAAAGATGTCTTTTGATACGGGAACTGCCCACATCCATTGGAAAACATCAATAAGATGTTGTCTCATTACTGGGTCAGACTCTCTCTGATGAACAAACTGCATTAAATGTAGGCAAGTTGCACTAGCGGCACTATCTTCTTTGCTATCACGGTCTGCCTCTGCATGCTCCACTGGTTGTGGGTCATATGTAGATGCTCGGGAGTCATCATCAGACCCATTCTCACTCTTAGATGTTCCCTCTTCCTCTTTAGACTTTGAAGGGGTGCGCTCTTCAGTAGCGCTGGCTATCCTTGACCTAGTAGCACGGGGTGAGTGATCTTCAATGTCAGTATACACTTGGACCCCGAGGCTACAAGATGTGTCCTCACTCGAACATTCTTCGGAAGAAACGGTAGCTGAGATGTGAAGTTGTGCTATTTTTTGTCTTGGTTTAGCCATTGTACCTGGGAGGCAACGAATGAGAACCATATATAGCAAATGACTACACTACCGGGTACTCAGACTTCCCCGATGTATTACTACAACATGACGCCTTGCCTTTACAATGTAGTCACTCAATCTATCATTGAGAAGGGCCACACTATGAATCAAAGAATAAAATAACAAAAGAAAATTATTTTTTATTATTTTTGTTTTTAAGAGGCACTATACGGTTCATGGTGAGTTCCACGGCCTGTCTAGGGCATCGTGAAGTTGGTCCAGTGAACACCCAACATCTGGGTGTGGTTCACGAAGGGTTTCACGACCCGTGAACACTTACACGGTCCGTGAAACCTGTCGTGTACTTACACACAGATTTCACCCCTCTAGATTAAGCACAACACTCCACAAACAACCTACTTATCTTACCCATAACCGGAATGTCACTTATTTGATAACCTCATCAAAAATTAAACATGATTTTCAATATTGAAACATGTAATTTATGAATTTCATACCCTACCCACACATATGAACACACCCAAAAAATTTAAATTCAAAATTACTTAAAAAAGATCAATGATAGTAGTTCTATACGTTATTTGGATAAGATCAAACTTATGTCAAGTAAAAGGAAGAAACTTACTGCAAATTTGAGCCTCAATTTCGCACAAAAGAACAAAATGTAACTTGAAGTTGGGATATTCTTGCAATGTAGAACTAGGGCTTGAATGATTTGTTGATTTCGTTATATAGATGATAAAAACAACTCTTTGTTATCCAAAGAACCGTTATAAATCGAGACAAAGGGAAAGAACCTGTCGTTTGGTGCTTGGATGGATTTTAAATACAATGAATTTACTTTCCAAGTCGCTTGGGTCGGGTCGGGTCTGTTAGTGCCGACCAACTCCTGATGGGTCATGAAGTATCTCGTGAGGAGTACCACAGCCCATATAGATGCTCTTGAAGAACACTTAGGCAAGAAAACTTACCTGGAAGTTCACGAGAGGCTAAACGGTCAATCTATGGTTAGACGGGCTGTAAACCCTTTCATGAACTTTTTTTGTTATTTTCGGTGAGCTCCACTCATTTTGATGCGCTACTTCATGGACCGTAAAGTGTTGTGCAGCCCGTGTAGTAGCTCGTGAAGGGCATTCCAGGCCTCCACTTTTATCATCTACCCTCGAGTTTTCATGCATACATGCACACACTGTGACTCTATAAAATAATGAACTATAATGCAAATCTAAATTAATTATTACAATAACATCTTGGATTGCCTCCCAAGTAGCGCACAATTTAACATCGTTACACGATGCAAGTTCCTTGATTACTCAGTCTTCATCAAGTTGGAATTCCTCCACTACTTTTTCTGGCACTTCCATATATGCTTTGACTCACTGAGCATTTGCCTTGAACCTTTCACATTTTTTCGTTTTCAAGTTCAATGGTTCCCGATTGAAACACCAGAGTCACTTTAAGTGGTCCAGACCACTTGGACCTCACCTTACCTAGAAAAAGGCGTAGCCTTGAGTTGAACAACAACACCAGTTACTAGGACTGAAGGTCCTCTTCTCAATATGATTGTCATGATACAGCTTCATCCATTCCTTGTACAATGCAGCTCTCTCATATGCTCTCAAATGAAATTTATCCATTTCATTTATCTACTCAAGCCATGCTTCACTGCTTCACTGCAATTCAAGTTTAACTTCTTCAATGCCCAAAGTACCTTATGCTCCAACTCTACAGGCAAATCACTTGCGTTTCATAACATAACTAATATGGTGACATACTAATGGATGTTTTGAAAGCTGTCTGGTATGCCCATGAAGCATCATCTGACTTCTTTGCCCAATCCATTCTATTGGCATTTATTGTCTTTACCAATATTCATTTTATTTCCGTATTTGATACTTCCACCTAGCCACTTGTTTGCGGATTATAAGGTGTCGCCACTTTGTGCTGTTTCACTCCGTATTTGGCCAAGAGTGTGTTGAACACTATATTACATAAGTGTGATCCTCCATCACTAATGATAGTGCTCGGCGTACCAATCCTTGAGAAAATGTTCTTCTTCAGAAATCCTACAATACTCTTACCGTCATTCTATGCCAAAGCTACAACCTCAACCAATTTGAAGACATAATCAACTGCACTAATATGTACCTTTGCCCGTACGAGCTCAAAAATGATCCCATGAAGTCAATCCCCAAGACATCAAATAATTCAACCTCAAAGATGGGAGTCATAGGGAGTTCATGATGACGGGAGATAGCTCTTTCCCTTTGACACACATCACACCCTTTCACAAAGTCGAAGGCATCCTGATGAATTGTAGGCCAATAGTATCCACTTTGAAACACCTTGTGAGAAGTGCGGGTACCCCCATGGTGTCCTCCAACAAGAGATGAATGACATGCCTCTAAAATGCTCAACATTTCAGCTTCCAGCACACATCGTTCGATAATGTTATCAGCACAAACCATGTACAAATGAGGCTCATCCCAAAAGTACTTATCAATATCAGGTAGGAACTTCTTTCTTTGTTGAAACGTCAAGCCCTCCGGCATCACATCGATGACTAGATAGTTCGCAAAATCAGCAAACCAAGGAATGAGATCAAGAGTAGCGGCTAATACCTGCTCATTCAAGGATGAATCATGAATGTCTAACTCAGCTTCTCCGTTCTTTTCTGCCTCCAATCTAGATAAGTGGTCTGCCACTTGATTTTCACAGCCTTTCCGGTCTTTGACTTTTAAGTTAAACTCTTGTAGCAACAGTACCCATCATATCAATCTTGGCTTCGCATCTTTCTTCGCCATCACGTATCGCAATGGAGCATGGTCGGTGTGAACTATCACTTTAGTTCCCAAAAAGTATGCTCTGAACTTCTCAATGGCATACACTACTGCGAGCAATTCTTGCACAGTGACCATGTAGTTTCTTTGCACTTCGTTTAGTGCCTCGCTTGCATAATAGATTGGGTGAAAGATCTTATTTATCTTCTGTCCTAACACAACCCCTAATGCAACACCACTTACATCGTACATTACTTCAAATGGCTCCGACCAGTTTTGAACAATAATCACTGGGGCTGAGATCAGTTTAGCCTTCAAGCTCTCGAAAGCTTTGATGCATGCCTCATCAAAAGTGATCTTCATCTCCTTTTCTAAACACTTACACAGAGGGTTTAAGATTTTAGAAAAATCTTTGATAAAACGCTGATAAAAACAAGCATGACCTAAAAAACTTCACACCCCTTTCATTGAGATAGGAGGGGGTACCTTCTCGATCACTTCAATTTTTACCTTGTCCACCTCCAAGACTTTCTCCGACACTTTATGGCCTAGGACTATGCCTTCCTTGACCATGAAGTGGCATTTCTCCCAGTTTAGTACCAGGTTTGCTTCTTCAGATCTCTGTAGTGCCCTACTAAGATTGAACAAACAGTCATCAAAAGTATCACCTACTATCGAGAAATAATCCATGAATACCTCTAGAGTGTCCTTAACCATATCTGAAAAAATAGACATCATACACCTCTCGAAAGTTGCTGGTGCATTACAGAATCCGAATGGCATGTGCTTAAACATAAAAGTGCCATAAAGATATGTAAATGTTGTTTTCTCCTGATCCTCTGGTGCAATGGATATTTGATTGTACCTAGAGTATCCATCTAAGAAGTAGTACCACCCTTTACCTGCTAGTTGATCTAACATTTGGTCCATGAAAGACATTGGGAAATGGTCTTTCAAGGTCCATTTGTTAAATTTCCTGTAATCCAGACACACTCGCCACCCTGTGAATGGTCTTTGTGGGAGCATCTCATTTTTGGCATTTTCCACAACCGTCATTCCACTCTTTTTTGGCACACATTACACTGGCTGACCGAGTGACTATCAGAAATGGGGTACACTACCCCTGCATCCAACCACTTGATAATTTCCTTCTTTACCACCTCTTGCATCGGTGGATTCAGCCTTCGCTGGTGCTCTATACTCGGGCTGCAATCTTCTTTAACCAGAATTTTATAAGTGCAGATACCTGGAGGTATCTTAATGATATCAGCAATGGTCCACCCAATTGCTTTCTTGAACTTCTTTAGTACTTACACCACAGCTCGCACTTGTTCATCACTAAGATCTACAGCTAAAATCACAGGCAAAGTATTATTCTCACCTAAAAATACACACCTCTGATGGACAGGTAACTGTTTCAACTCAAGCACAAGTAGTTCCTCAATAGATTGTTTTGCTGGAAGAATTGGCCTATTTTTCAAGTCCAAGTCTAACTTCTTGCGAGTATATGAATTTTACCCCATGCCTTGCAGTGCATTTAAAGTCTCCACATAGTCAACCCGAAAGCCTTCTTCAAAATTCATTATCACTGCAACCAACGTCTCCAAAGCAAATATTTCCTCTATAGACGCTTCCATGTCACCATCTTCCACAATATCAATCTCATATACTACACTCATGTCCTGTGGTTGCCTCATTGACTCGCACATTTTAAATTTTGCTTCCTCCTCATTTAGTTAAAATTTCTACTATCCTCTTTCCACATCAACAAATGCTCTTACCGTGGCAAAAAATGGCCTTCCTAGAATTATGGGAACCTCAAAATCCACTTCACAATCCAAGATCACAAAATCAGCTGGGAATATAAACCTTCCCACTTTAAAAAGTACATCACACAAAATACCCACATGTCTTTACTGATCTATCTGCCATCATCAACCTTATAGTGGTGGGCTTTGGAGCTCCCAATCCCAGTTGTTTGTATATGAACAATGGCATAAGATTGATACTCGCCCCCAAATCACATAAAGCCTTTGCGAACTCAAAGGCACTAATGGTACATGGTATAGTAAATGCACATGGGTACTCTTTCTTCTGCACCAAGAATCTTGTAGAAATAGCGCTACAATGGTGAACATTATCTGCTGGTTCAAAACATGCAGCTCTCTTGTTTGTTAATAAGTCCTTCATGAACTTAGCATATCTTGGCATCTGCTCTAGAGCTTCCACAAGTGGAATGTTAACTGACAGTGTCCGAAGAATGGATTTGAATTTCACAAATTTTCCATCTTCGGCTTTCTTCTTGATTCTTTGGGGAAATAGAGGAGGAGGTGTAGGTATCCACTGTAAAGGAAAAGTTGCATCTAGTTTGACTCCCTTTGTCCTTGGCTTCTCCATCTCATTACTTCTTTCTACCTCGTCAGCTAGTTTAGCATCAACCTCTACTTCTTCATCTCTTTCAATGCTTTCTTCCTTCTCAATACTTGCAAGTTTTGGTTCAGGAAGTGCTTTACCACTTCTAATAGTGTTTTCCATACAATGACTCTCTTTCTTTAGGTTCTGGACGGTATCACTAGGTAGTGTTCCATTCTTTTTCTAGTTTAGTGAGGTTGACAACTGCCTCAACTGCTGCTCCAACTGCTTGATAGATGTTGAGTGTGAGTCAACGGCTTGACTCATACTTGAGAAATCATTCTTTAGTTGTTTTACCCCCACATCTGTCGATTCGACCTTTTGTAGAACCTTAGCTAACATGTCCTCCATCCTGGAACCGCTAGAACTACTACCTGCTCGCTCTCTATTACCTGGAGGTACATACACACCACTGTGATCATTTCTATATCCCTCTTTATTCTTCCAGTTACCTTGTTCCCGGTACCGTGATCTATCATGTTGCCCATCTCGTAGATAGTTCTGACCTTGATTTCTAGAATTACATCCTTGGTTTCCCGTGTTATAATTCTTGAAACCCCCTTGATTGTCCAAATATTTAGCTTCCTCATCAAAATCAGCATCCAGTTCATCATAACTGTTAGCAGCACCAACGACATTTACCTTTTCGTGATCAGCGGTGAGATGTTGGTGATGAGATCCATCTGGGTTTTCAGGTGGGTCATATCTTGATCCCGTTCCTCCTTTCTCTTTCTCTGCTCAGCTGAAAGTTCAAAAGTGAACCCAAGATCTCAAACCTCAGAATCCCTCGTGTGCCAAGCTCTGTTGTTCTTTGACACTTTGTTCATGATATCCATAATCTCCGGGAATGGTTTGCTCATGAATGATCCCCCTCACACTAAATCGATAATAGGTTTAGTCACAAAATTTAATCAACTTTAAAATGCCTATTTCAAGTGTCTATTAGTGAGGCCATGATCTGGGAAGTTCTTTAGCTTTTGACTAAACCTCCACCATGTGTCATGCATTGCTTCACATGGCAGCTGTTTATGAGAACCGATATCATCCATCATCTGTAGTTCCTTTTCCACTGGGAATAATCTCTCCATAACATCTCTCTCAACTCTGCCTAAGTTCTGATAGAATCATGTGGTAACTCATTCAACCAGTTTATGGCTTCCCAACTAGGGATAAGGGAAATAACCCTAAACTCATCACTCTTTTGCTGACCCTAGGAATCTCAGTGGACTTGCAAATTGCAACAAAGTTCATCAAATGTTGGTTGGCGTCCTCACCAACAGTTCCTCTGAACATCCCCTTCAGATTCTGCATTTGAATCATAGTGCTAGTGATAGTGAACTTCACGCCTGGAGGTAGTGTTGGCAGTACTATTGCTTTAGTGGCTCCAGCCCAATCCATATCCACATCGTCCTCTTCAAATGCCATCTGTGCTGGTTGTTGGACTCGACCTCTTGGAGGTAGTGGTTGGTGTTGAGGAGGAGAAATCTCTTCGACCTCTTCGTTGTCCTCAACCTCCTATTCAGATCGTTAGCATTGTATTGATCACCTCAAGCATTGGCCTCGGCATCTTGTCTCAGTCTCTGCCGCTGGGCTTCGAGTTCTTGTGCATTAACCATCTTTCTCAAGGTTTTTCTAAAATTTTGATCGTAAGGAACTAATGGTGCTCCCTTACTTCTTGTATTTGGCATGCACTAGTGAACTAACCTATAAGTGACACAGATAAGTAACAAGAAGTAAAATTACGAAATACAACTACAACTGAAATAACAACTTGTAAAATAGTTCTGGACAAAAATTCCCTGGCAGCGGCACCAAAATTTGATACGTCCATACTTACACCTCAAATAAGTAGTATAAACGGTCGAAGTCAACTTATTGAACTCAACTGGAGTTGAGATCAATCCCACAGGGAATTTACCGCAAAAATAATCTTACTAGCGCTCTTATTCAATTGTGGTTAATATTTCGAAATGAAATTAACAAAGAAAAATTAAATAATGGGTTGTTTGTTGTTTTAACAATAATTTTTAGGATGAGTGCTTCAGTCAAACAAAAGTAACAATATTATTAAGGGTTTAGCAAATTATAAATTAGACTAGGATTGCATTCCCCATGACATTTACTTTGCTCTCAAGATCAATACGAATAATAACCGCTTGTTTGTAGTTCATGTTCCTAGCAAGTTAGATACATCTAAACCTTTTTCAGCCCTATCAGATAATTTCCACTCTTTTCCTCACGATTTTAGGGTGCCTGAAATCTCACCCTTGCTTGGTTGATGAAATAGTTATCTTTTCTCGAACTCTAACTTTTCACACCACTTTTATGGAGTTTGTTCTTACTTTGTCCTAATCATTACTTTTCTCTCGAATAAGTAATGAATACAGGCTGCTTGTAATGCGTGCACTCATTAGATATTAATTATTTCAAAAGTAGAAATCACATAGACAATTCACAAGCTGGCATCATTCATGTTTAAATTTGGAGCAACATTAACATTATGGTTCCCACAACCCTAGTTGTGGTATTTAACTGCTCATTTTATCAAGGAACATAGCAGAAAACAGTATGGAAAGCATAATAATATGAACTTACAATAATAAAAATACAAAGGTTCCTTGATTATTGATGCTAAACCAAGGACACCAAATTCCTAATCCAAAATAACAGCAACAAAGATTAACTGATGTTCGAGTCTCCATGATAGAGTTTCTCCCCTCCCAAAATATTCAAAAACACTCGACGATGAATGATAGCTTAAAAAATAAACCCTAAGTAATGAAAATAGTCTATGAAAATAGGTCCTACTCGAAGTAGAACTCTTCTGTCGCACACCTTCACGATAGGGTTGATGGTTCGTCAAGGGCTAGATGGCCCGTCCTGCCCTTCGTCATCTCACCCAGTCAGTGAGGGTCTTCAACTACGACCTCTCTTTCACGACTTACTAAAAGGTTCGTGTAATGCTTTACGGCTCGTGAAGTGCTCCATGAATCAACACTTAGACAAAATAGGTTTGTCTTCAACTTGTAATGATTCACGAGTCACCATACGACTCGTACACTGCTTCATGACTCGTCAGACTGGTCGTGCTCTGCAATTCGTGGACGTGCTCACGATCGGTTTGAGGCTCCGTGAGGCTTTCTTCAGTTCATTTTCAATCATTTCTTCCATTTTATGCATCCAAGTGTTTTACCTATACATACTCAAAGAAAACATCATATCCACATAGATACGCTCGATTTCTCGCATTAATACTTAGTTTTGAGCGTTAAATGTACCGTCAATTCATGGCATATCAGGTCTCAGATGCATTCGAAGCATAAGTTGCAACTAAATTTAAGCCAGAGCCAGATTCGAAATTGGCGACATGCTGTGAACCTAAGGCTGCTCTTGGCTGTGATTCGCCACTCCCCTCTCCCAAGCTCTGTGCTCCTTCCACAGACTGGAAAGCACTAGCTGACTTATGGAGTTTGATGCATCTAGCACCTGGACTCTGTGAAGTAGTCTTGTTTGTTAGCGAGTAGTCCGGGGTGCCTTTGGTGAATTGTTATTTGTGCCCTAGTTAAATTCAGACCCACTCAACTCATCGTCAATGGGCTCATTTACTAATTAGAGCAAGGCGGAAGGAGTTGTGCACTAAGACCTCCCTCGTTGATGATAAGTTTTATACTCTGGAGTAGCCTTGTACCTGTGGAAAACTTGTCGTACCAAAATATAAAAAACAAAACAAGGAAAAAAGAACTACGAAACCAAAGAAGAAAATAAAAATTTGGAAAAACAGTAACTGCTTTTTGACCTACTATTAGGCTCTTACGGGACCGTAGGATCCAACTGTAAGAAAGGAAGTCAAATTTTTTCTTCTGATGTTGGAATTACGATTCACCAGTACGGTCCATCAACATTTCTATGAACTATAAGCCAAACCGTCATTCCTAACTTATGCTACTGTTTTGTGCATTCAAGATGATGGGACTGATCTACGGTCTGTAGGAAATCCTTCAACCTTTATATCGAAGCCACCAACGCAGATTTTAGCAATTCAGTACCAATATTCTTATGGAATCAAAATTTCATTTTTAACTAACAATCCAACCTATCCTAATTCATGCATTGCTCATGTAATTTCGGCATTCTAAGGGTTTAGCAGTGGTAATTCGAAACAAGTTACACATTTTAGCACCATAATTAAACCCTAAGTCAAGAACAAAATTTAGAGTCACACAATAGTTTATAGCATAACATGAAACAAGTGAACTCACATTTAACCATAATTCCAGTGTTAAATCAATCAGTTACAATTAATTTTCGACACAAAATAACCCTAGGTTAAGTTAAGTTACTTCAATTTCTAACAACTAATGGAATAGGGGCTTGCCCATACCAGTATATGTGTGAAACTAAAGTATTTTTAGTGTTGGGAACTTAATGATATTCCTTGAATTTGAATTGACATGCGATTGCTTCAAAAGACTGTGTATTTGGTGTTGAGAAAATTGGGTAAATTGAGGAAGAAGGAAGAGAGAGAAATCAGTGGGGTGTGTGGAGGGCTTTTAAATTGAAGAAAATGGATTGATGAAAAGGTGGGATGATTAAGGGGTTGTAAAAGTTAGGATGTTACAGGGGGGGGGGAGTGAACTTGGGAAACAATGGGGCGAAGGTGTTTCAAAATTTGGATTTTTTAATTTAGCTCACAGGTTTCGACGAAAGCCCATCCACGATCCGTAGACATTTTTGCGATTGGTAGATGCCCTCCGTCATTCTATTCAACACTTAGAAAAATTCAGGAAACATACCTGGGGTCTACGAGTGCAGACTATGGACCATCCAATTTGATATGGTTCGTATTGTGAACTCGTAGATTAAAAGCTATAGTTGTATTTGGACTGTAAATTCTATGGATGCCATCTACAGTTCGTCGAATAAATGACGACTTGTATATGGGAACCGTAGAACAAGTCCTTCATGACTTATCTCTCACAACGAATTTACGGATCAGGACTATGGTCCATAAGCCTTCCTACGAGCCGTAGAAACGTACCATAGGACCTTATGCACTTTAATTTTGTTAGATTTTTCTCTCTTTCGTGCACATGTAGCAAACATTAGGGCTTCCTTTTATATTTTCTTGATACTTTTTGGACACGAACTATAAATTAACCCAGAATTTCCTAATAACAAACTGAGAAGTATAGAAAATTTACTAAACTAGCTAAATTACATCTTGGGTTGCCTCCCAAGCATCACTTGATTTAACGTCGCCGCACGATGCAGTCCCCTTCACTACGTGGACTTCATCAAGATCCCATTCCTTCTTGTTGTCCTATGTAGAGTTTCATTCTTAAAGCGTTCACCTTGAATCTTCTTCCCTCATCATTCTCTTGCTCAACCGCTCCATTTGAAAACACTTGCATGACTCTAAATGGTCAAGTTCATTCGGACTTGTGTTTGCGAGGAAACAAGCACATTCTTGAATTGAAAAAAAGGAACAAAACACTAGGAATAAATTCACGCTTTTGAATCTTTAAATCATGGTACCTCTTCATATTTTCTTTGTACAGGGCTGAACTTTCATATGCTTTTAGGAGAAACTCATCAAGTCGATTTAACTCATTTAACCTTTGATTTGATGCAGCACCCAAATCTAAATTCAACTTCTTGAGTGCCCACATCGCTTTATATTGTAGCTCTACAGGAAAGTGACAAGACTTCCCAAACACAAGTTGGTTAGGAGACATACCTATGAGAGTCTTGAATGCGTTGCGATAGGCCCATAGAGCATCATGAAGCTTTCAAGACCAACCTGTTCTTTTCGTATTCACTGTCTTCACAAGGATTTGCTTTATCTCTCTATTGGACACTTCAACTTGCTCCCTAAACTGTGGATGATAAGGAGTTACTACCATATGTGGAAAACCATATTTCTCAGGCAACGCCTTGAATAACTTATTACAAAAGTGAGAACCTCCATCGCTGATAATTGCCCTTGGTGTACAAAATCTAGAAAGGTATTTTTTTCAAGAATGCGGTGATACTTTTTCCTTCATTGTTTGAAAGTACAACAGTGTCCACCCATTTAGACACATAGTCGATGGTAACTAGTATGTACATCCCATTTAAACTAACAAATGGACCCATAAGGTTGAGGCCCCAAACATCGAACAATTCAATAACTAGAATAGGATTAAGTAGGAGCTCTTGCTTCCTTGAAATACCTCCTTATCTTTGACAATGAACACAAGATTTGTTGCAATCATGGGCATCCTGGTGAATAGTAGGCAAATAATATTCTCATTGCAAAATTTTTTTGAGTAGCCTTGATATTATTATGATGACACCCAACAAGACACGAATTGTAAGCTTCAAATATACTTATCATCTCTACCTCAGGAACACAAAAACAAATAATCCCATCAGCACAAACATGGAACAAATAAGGTTTTTCCCAAAAGAATTTCTTCACATCAGACATAAACTTTCTCCATTGGTGAAACGACAAATCCAAAGGTACCACATCACTCACTAAGAAATTAGCTAAATCTGTGAACTAGGATATAAGGTCATATGAGGCAGCCAATACCTATTCGTTAGGAAACACATCATCTATCTCAACACTAGGTCTAACTTTACATTACTTCCTCTTTTAAATGGGACAAGTGATCAACAACTTGATTTTCTATATCTTTTCTATCTTTTACCTCAAAATCAAATTCTTCAAATAATAACACCCATCGAATTATTGCATCCTTCTTTGCCATAAGATATGTCAACACTAATGATCAGTGTGTACAATGACTTTGATGCCAAGCAAATAAGACCTAAATTTCTTGAAAGTGAAAACTACCGCAAGAAATTCTTGTTCGGTGATAGTATAGTTCTTTTGAGCAACATTCAGTGCTTTGCTTGCATGATATATGGGATGAAGAATCATCTCTCATTTTTCTCAAATAATATGCCATGTGGTACCCCAGTTGCATCACACATAACTTCAAACAGTTGTCCCTTATCCGATGAAATAATGATCGGTGTAGAAATCAACTTATCTTTCAACCCTTCAAACGCTTTCAGACACAAATCATCAAACACAAATTTTGTCTCCTTTTCGAGCAATGTTCATAATGGGTGTGCTATTTTGGAGAAATCATTGATAAATCTCCAATAGAAACAAGCATGACCTAGAAACCTTCTAACTACCTTTTCAGAGATAGATGGTGGTAGCTTTTCAATCACCTTGATCTTTGATCTATCAACCTCAATACCTTTTTAAGAGATTGGATGACCGAGCACTATATGTTCCTTGACCATATAGTGACATTTGTTCCTGTTTATCACGAGATTGCATCTTCACACCATTTCAGAACTCACCTAAAAGTGCCAAGCAATCATCAAATGAGTCACCAACCACCAAAAAACCATCCATAAATACTTCAAGGGTATCTTATACCATATCATAAAAGATAGACATCATTCAACGTTGAAACGTAGCCGGTGCATTACACAATCCGAATGGCATCCTCTTGAATGCAAATGTCCCATAGGGGTAAGTAAAAGTAGTCTTCTCTTGATCTTCCAGTGCGATTGATATCTGGTTATAGCCTGAATACCAGTCTAGAAAATAGTACCACCCCTTACCAGTGAGACGATTCAACATTTTGTCCATGAATGGCATAGGGAAGTGATTTTTCTCTGTCGATGTATTTAGCTTGTGATAATCTATGCACACTCTACAACCAGACACCGGCCACATTGTTATAAGCTTATTTTTTGCATTGGGAACCACATTGATTCCTCCCTTCTTTTGCACGCATTGAACAAGGCTCACCCAACTACGGTCAGCAATCGGATAAACCACTCCAGCATATAAGAACTTGATAATTTCCTTTTTCATAACGTCTTGCATAAGTGGGTTCATTCTCCTTTGTTTCCCAATGCTAGGCCTACAGACTGGCATGATTATTATGAGAACATATGCTTGGTGGAATTCCTATGATATCAGCTATAACCGATTGCTCTCTTCAATCGCCTCAATACCGCTATCACAACTTCTACTTGCCCTTCACTCAAATCAACAACAATTATGACTTGCAAAGTATTATTATGGCCCAAGAAGACATATCACAAATGAGGTGGGAGAGCCTTCAGGTCTAACTTCGGAGGCTCATAAATATATGGATTTGCTGGTGGAGTTTCTCTATTTTTCATATCCAGATCTAGCTTCTTTGGTGCGTGACGAAGATATCCAAATCCATCAAGTGCAACAACCATCTCATCGTACTCCTCAATATGATTCCCATCAAAGTTCATAATCATAGTGGCTAATGCTTCCATACCTAACCAGTCTTCAATCGGTACCTCTGGTTGCTCTTTGATAGTCATATTTAATACAAATACTACCTTGAGATCACTTTGATGTTTCTTCGACTTGTAGATATTAAATGTTACCTCTTTATTGTTCAATCTGAACTTCTTTTGCCCTCACTCCATATAAACTAAAGCACATCTAGTAGCAATAAATGGTCTTCCCATGATGATAGGCACCTCAAAATCTACTTTGCAATCTAAAATCATGAAATAAGCTAGAAATATGAATGCCTTAACTTTAACTAGAATGTCTTGTAGCACCCCAATAAGTTTCTTTACAGTTTGATCAGCCATAAGTAGCCCAATTGAAATTTGTTAGGGGCTCCGAAGCCCAGCTCTCTAAACACTAATAGTGGAATCAGATTGATGTTATCACCCAAATCACATAGGGCCTTAGCAAAATGTAATGTGCTTATAGTGCATGGAATAGTAAATGCTCTAGGATCTTCCTTCTTCGGCACTAACGATCTAGGGACAATGGCACTACAATGCTGTAACTTATCATCATCTTTAAAACAAACAACTCCCTTCTTGGTTACTAGATCTTTCATAAACATTGCGTAGCCCAACATCTTTTCCAGTGCTTCAATCAAAGGGACATTTATTGATAATTTCTTCAATATGGAGATAAACTTATGATACTTCGATTCCTCAGTTTGCTTGACCAACCATTGATGAAAAGGAGGCAGATGTCTAGGCATTGAAATGATCTTTTGAGTCACTTACGCTTCTTTCTCATTGTGCTTTATAGGTTGTTTCTCTTTTTCAACATCATCCCCTTTCGGTTCCTTAAAACATTCAACCTTAATTTGCATAGGAGGGCCAATGATTTACAATGATTTATTATCCAACCTTATTAGTGACTGTCATGCAATGTCCATCATTCTTTAGATTTTGGATAGTGTTGCTAGGAAGTGTTCCTTATTGGCACTTATTCACACCTGAAGATAGTTGACTCAGTTGTTGCTCAATCTGCTTAATAGATAATGCATGAAAATCTACCTTTTGCCCAATGCTTGATAAATCAGTACACATCTCTTTCGCATGGTCATCAGTCGAGTCAAACCTTTTTATCATCTTAGCCATCATATCCTCAATGTGATTAAAACTTGATCCTCCATCGTGATTTCTTATAGAGACATATGGACCATTCTTATCATTTATGTTATTATAGCTATTTTTGTTGTAGCTATTATGATGGTTATAATTCCCATCACGATTATATTTACCTTCACGGTTGTAATTACTAAACTTCCGACCTTTATTTCCTTGACCTTTGTGCTAATTATCCTGATTGGATGTTGGGTTGGTTGCTCGAAAACCCTCTGTCTGCTCATTAACAAAGTTTGCATCCCATTCATATATAAACTCATCAGCCGGTGGTTCTCTATTTTGATAGTTCACTACATTAACTTTCTCAGCACTCTCACTCAAAAGTTTCAAAACTTAACCAACCTCTATTCTAAACTGTGCAATTTCATCGTGAATTTCATTATGTGATTGATTAGGTGTGGCATGTATTGAAAAAGTGCTCTTTGTGGTAGCTGAAGTTCTGGTGTTCCATGCCTTATTATTCCTTGAGATCTTTTCAAGTTTCTCTACAATTACTGAAAATGTGTTTGCGAGGTAAGATCCTCCAGCAATAGTATCTAACATTGCTTTTCCATTGTCATCTAGTCCTTTGTAAAAGTACTCTTTAAGTGACTCATCATAAATACGGTGGTTCATTACACTTCTCATGAATCATATAAATTTGTCCCAAGAATCACTTACTAACTCCCCATGTAGAGCCGCAAAGTTGTTGAGTTTATCTTTAATCTTCAACTTCTTTTGTAACAGGAAGTATTTTTCAAAGAACACTTTATACAGCTCCACCCATATGGTAATTGAGTTATATGGGCGCTCAGATAACAACAATGTACCATAACCTATCAATGATAACGGAGACATACGTAGCCTGATTGCATCCATGTCTAAATTTATTGTAACACCTCCAATTCGAAAAGAAAGAAAATTTCTTATTTTTCAAGTCTGTTATTAGTACTGACAGAAGCCACCTACAGACCGTAGGTTGACTTACGAGTCTTAGGTGGGAACTGTAGATGGCAAGGTAAACTTTTCAAAAATGTCAAGTTTCAGGATCCTTTCAACGACTCAATATGATGGTCCGTCATTGGTTCTACGGACCGTAGATAGGTCTCGTAGGTCACTGCCAGACTTAGTTAAATTTTGAGGGTTCAAGGTTGGACTGAAGGGTGGTATGAACATTCCGTTAATGGACTTATGGACCATACATGGGTCCTGTCCTTTGAAGGTCAAAAACCCTAGTTTCTAAACTTTTCTACGGTTGACTAGGACGGTCCGTAGTTGGACCTACGGACCGTAGGTCTAAACCGTATGTCGAGATCCGGTAGTTATATTTAAGGGCTTTTTGGTATTTTCCATAGTTGATCTATTCTTAATCTAAATCAGTAAAGCCCTAATCCTATAACCTATATAAGCTTTCTAAGCCTAATTCTACTCATTCTAATCACTTCCAAACTTCATCAAAATTCTTTCTCCAAAATATTTCTCTCTCTAGAAGCTTGCAGGAGAAGAAGGAACACCTAGGGTTTTGAAGTCAAGTCTCCTAATCCTCCATTGCTAGTGGATTTTTGGCTTCAAGTTATGATAGCTTTCACCTATGGAGTCCTTACGTAACACCCCAGATTTTGAAAAGAAAGAAAATGCAGTTTTTAATTTTTTTCTCGTGCCAGTGACGATGGAGACCATCTACGGACCGTAGATGGAGTGATGGGCCGTAGATGGGGACCATCGATGGCCCTATCAACTTTATGAATTTTGAGTTTCTTAACCTTGACCTACGGAATTGCACGACAGTTCGTAGTTCAGTTGACGAGCCGTAGATGGGTTCCGTAGATTCATTCAAGACTTAGCCAAATATTCAGTCCAAAACAAACTTTCTGAACCGATTGACAGAAGAGCAGGACGGTCCGTCAGTGGATGTACGGACCGTAGATCCTGTCCGTTCTTTGGCCCCGACAGTTTTATTTAAGGGCTTTTTGGACTTTTCCCTAAATGTTTATTCTTTATCCTAGACTATTTTGCCCCTTAACCCAACCCTAGCCCTATTTATATTTTCTAAGCTCTAATCCCTTCATTCCAACTCTCATCTCCCAAAAATATTCCTCTCGCTAGAAGAACAAGAAGAAGAAGAAGAGAGCTAGGGTTCTCATCAAGGTCATCAATCCTCCTTTTATTTCAAGACTTTGGCACTAAGGTATGATAGTATTTACCATTTGGAGTCTTTCCTCCAATGGGTCCTCTTTTCCTTAAGGTTTTCAAGGTTTAGTCTTGCCCAAGAGAGCTAGGGTTTTGACAAATTCTTATGGGTTCTTCATTATGCTTTCCATTGTTGATGTTATTGTTGATAGTGCACGATCTAGCGTGGTAAAGTAAGCTAGTGCATGATTTAGCATGATTTACATGCAACTTGACGAATCCCATGAGTCCATGCTAAGTTTCCCCCAATTTGTGATTGTGGGTTGATTGGAGAAAAGATGAATTGCATGAACTCTTTGTGAATTGAGTTAAGGATTATGATTATCAAGCTATGAATTTCATGTAAGACTATGAATGATGAAAATAGGATAATTTATGAAAAGATTCTTGTTCAATCAAAATCTATGACGTTCCTCTATTATGTGGGTTCCCTCAATTATGACTAAATTGCCTTGATTTATCTCTTTCTAAGTATTAGCTTGCATAGAATTGCATGTTTTGAGGTGAAGCTTATGAACCCATGATTTATGAGTTAAGAGCATGATGAGCTATGTAATTATGAAGCTTATGAACTCATGCATGTTTTATGAAGTTTATGATATGTTCATGCAAATGTTGAGTTGTGAAAGGGTTTCTCATGTAATGCACAACCTATGAATGTGAAAGGTTTTCTCACACGTAATGATTCATAACTTGTGAAAGGTTTGCTCAACTAAGCTTGAATCCACGATTAAGGAGCTATTCTATAAAGGGACAAGAGACGATTACCCATGTTCCCTAATGTAGACAAGAGGCGATTACCCATGTCTACTAATAATGAAATGATGACTAAGGGTAGACAAGAGGCGATTACCCATGTTTACCTAAGATAAATGAACTATTATAAATCCGTAGGAAGTATGATTAGTACCGAGTGGAAAAGTGGAGATTAACCATGTCCTATAATCTATGTGCCACTATAGGGTGATGGTCTATGATAGACACTAGCTAGTGGATCCACAAAAGCTAAGAAGTTCATGCTCTTACCTTGGTAAGTAGGACACCCCTTTTCGGTGTGGGGCAGACACTGGATTCCTTGTTGATAGCTCACATGGTCTCATATGACGGTTAAGGCTATTTCCCCACAAATAACGAACTTAAATGTCCTTAAGATGATGTAAAGTAAAGGAAAGATAAATAGCTTTCTTGGCCATGGTTTATGCTTCATATTTCTTATGTTCTATCATGTTTTAGCTTGGTCATTACATGTCATGATTATATGTCATTCTATCATGTTTTATATGCCCTGTGTGCATTGCTATCATACTTGGTACTTTTTTGTACTTACGCATACTCTTGCCTACATTGATTCTATTGATGTAGGGTTTGGCGGCTCCTCTCATCCCACTCGTGGCTAGTCAGTTCTAGTGATCCTGAAGACTTGGTGAGGCCTCCTATGTCAGAGGGCCTAACCTTGTTACTTTTTGATGCTTTCCATTATTTTTGATATTGTACTGGGCTGCGTCCCAAACCTTAATTTCTATTCTATTATGTTAGATGGCTTGAGACATGAGATGTAGACTTCCATTGTTTTTTATTAAAGCTTTGTTATAAAAATGCTCTTTTGAACTCTTACTTCTCTATTCTCTTGTATGTATTGTATGCTAAGGGCTTTTATGAGGCCTCTCGGGGTCTTGTATGCCGTATTACATCTAGGGGCTACCCTAGGTCGTGACAAACTTGGTATTCAGAGCACAAGGATTTAGAAAGATTCTAGGGTGTCTCATAAGCCACGTCGAGTAGATTCTTGTTCATGAGTGTAAAGCGCGCCACATTTATGAATGAGAGGCTACAAGTTGATTAGGAAACTCCACTTCTTCATCATCCTTAAGTCGTGCTATAGAGTGTAATTCTATATGTCTCTCTCCTAATCCCTATCCTACACGTTTCTGGATATGGCGTCTCGAAGAGCTTATACTCGAAGGAATGTGAGAGAGAATGAAGAGTAAGAGACTCCTCCTCAAGCTCCTCAAGTTTTGGCAGACCTCTTGGCCGAGCAAGTAACCAATGCGGAGTTTAGAGCTGCTTTTCATGTGTTGGCCCACTAGGATGAACCTTCCGAAGTTTCACGGTTCTAAAGTAGAGGAAGATTCTCATGATTTTATGGATGAGGTTTATAAATTGTTAATGATCATGGGAGTGTCACCTACGGAAAAGGCGGAATTGGCCACCTACCAACTCAAAGGTGTCACTCAAATTTGGTACAACCAATGGAAGAGCGAGATGGCAGTTGATGAAGGTCCTCAAGAGTGGGAGAGATTCAAGGGTGCTTTCCTCGATAGATTCTTTCCCCTTGAGATGAAGGAGGTGAAGGTACTTGAGTTCATCAACCTTTGTCAAGGGAGTATGGGTGTGAAAGAGTATGCTTTGAAGTTCACACAGTTGGCTCGATATGCTCCTTCTATGGTTGTCGATCCTAGGGCAAGAATGAACAAATTTGTTTCGAGAGTGTTCGAAATGGTGGTCAAGGAGTGTCGTACTGCCAGGCTTATTAATGATATGGATATTTCTCGCCTCATGATTCATGCACAACAAATAGAGGAGGAGAAGCTCAAGGAAAGGTTTAGGGACTCCAAGAGGGCTAAGACAGGTGATGGTGGTTTCTCTCATTCAAGGTCCGATGGACATGGTCATTTTAGGCCTGGGCAAAGGTTCTCTAATCAAGGTTCTTCCAACGCTCCTCCTAAGTTCAACAAAGGAAGGGTGTCTAACCCTAAGCCTCAAGGAGGAAATGGTAGTGGCTCCTCATTGCTTACTTGTGCCATGTGTGGGAGGAAACATCAGGGTACTTGTCTAGCTGGTTCAAATGCATGTTTTGGATGTGGTAAGACGGGTCATAAAGTAAGGGATTGTCCCTTAGTTACTAAGAAGGGAGGAGAAAATCATCGAAGGGCTCAACCCCAAAATCTGGCAAGTTCTAGTAGAAATCAAAAGCAAAACCAGTTCTATGCACTTCAGGGCCGTCATGAGCAAGAGGGTTCTCCCGATGTGGTTACCGGTATGTTGAAAATCTTCCACTTGGATGTTTATGCTTTGCTTGACCCGGTGCTACGTTGTCTTTTGTGACGCCGTATGTGGCTATGAAGTTTGATGTTGTTCCGGATGTGTTGCTAGATCCATTATGTGTCTCTACCCCTATCGGTGAATCTATTGTGGCTAAGAGAGTCTATAGAAATTGTTCCATCTCTTTATTCCATAGAGTCACTCATGTGGATCTTGTAGAGCTTGATATGCTAGACTTCGATGTTATCCTCGAGATGGATTGGTTGTATTCTTTTTATGCCTCTATTGATTGTAGGACCCGAATGGTAAAGTTCCAATTTCAAGATGAGCCTATCCTGGAGTGGAAAGGGGGAAATTCTACGCTTAAGGGTAAATTTGTTTCCTGTCTACAAGCTAGAAAGATGATTTCTAAGGGTTGCATGTACCATCTTGTTAGGGTGAGGGATGTGAGTTTCGAAACCCCTACTCTTGAGTAAGTCCCCGTTGTTAACGAATTTCCAAAAGTGTTTCCCGATGATTTACCCAGTGTTCCTCCCGAGAGGGAAATAGACTTCGATATTGAGCTTCTCCCCGATACGCAACCTATCTATGTTCCTCCTTATAGAATGGCTCCGGCAGATCTTAAGGAACTAAAAGAGCAATTGAAAGATTTGTTGGATAAGGGTTTCATCAGACCAAGTATTTCTCCATGGGGTGCTCCGGTCTTGTTTGTTAGAAAGAAAGATGGTTCACTCCGTATGTGTATTGACTACCGCCAGTTGAAAAAGGTTACTATCAAGAATAAGTATCCTCTCCCGAGAATTGATGATTTTTTTGACCAACTCAAAGGGGCTAGTTGTTTCTCTAAGATTGATCTTCGTTTGGGCTATTACCAATTGAAGGTAAAGGTTGATGACGTTCCGAAAATGGCTTTCCGGACTAGATATAGGCACTATGAGTTTCTAGTGATGTCTTTCGGGTTGACTAATGCTCCGGCCGCATTTATGGATTTGATGAATCGAGTGTTTAGACAATACCTGGATATGTTCGCCATTGTGTTTATCGATGATATCTGGATTTACTCAAGGAGTGATAGTGAGCATGCTGATCATTTGAGGATTGTGTTGCAAGTTCTCAAGGACCAACAACTCTTTGCTAAGTTCGAGAAATGTGAGTTTTGGTTAAGGTCCGTAGTTTTCCCTGGTCACATTGTTTCCGGTAAGGGTGTCGAGGTAGATCCTAAGAAGACGGATGTGGTTAAGAATTGGCCTAGACCTCTATCACCTTCTAATATTCGTAGTTTCTTGGTTTTAGCCGGGTACTATCGAAGGTTTGTTGAAGTGTTTTCTTCAATTGCTTCACCATTGACGGCTCTAACTCAAAATAAGGCTAAGCTTACTTTGTCCGCAAGGTGTGAAGCGAGTTTTCAAGAGTTGAAACATAGACTTACCTCAGCTCTAGTGTTGACCCTACCGGAAGGGTCCGATGGGTTTGTGGTCTATTGTGATGCTTCAAGAATTGGGTTTGGGTGTTTACTTATGCAAAATGGGAAAGTCATTGCTTATGCTTCAAGGCAACTAAAGGTGCATGAAAAGAATTACCCTACTCATGATTTGGAGTTAGCGGCGGTTGTGTTTGCTCTAAAGATATGGAGGCATTACTTGTATGGTGTCCATGTTGACATCTTTACCGACCATAAGAGTTTGCAATATGTATTTAAGCAAAAGGATCTAAATCTTCACCAACGGAGGTGGCTTGAGCTGTTAAAGGACTATGACATGAATGTACTCTATTACCCCGGCAAGGCTAATGTGGTGGCAGATGCTCTCAGTCGGATGTAAATGGGCAGTGTTGTCCATATAGGGGAGGGTAAGAAGGAACTAGTTCGAGATGTTAATAAGTTGGCCCGTTTGGGTGTTCGATTGGTTGATTCCCCCAAAGGTGGTGTTATGCTTCACAATGGTTCAGAATTATCCTACGTAAATGATATGAAAGCTAAGCAAGATCTTGAGCTAAACCTAGTCGAATTGAAAGAAGCGGTGCTAAAGAAGTCCATTGGGGCTTTCTCCCAAGGGGGAGATGGAGTGCTCAGATATCAGGGTCGTTTGTGTGTTCTCAATGTAAATGACTTAAAAGGACAAATTTTGATTGAGGCTCATAATTCTCGTTATTCCATTCACCCGGGAGCTACCAAGATGTACTGTGATTTGCGGGAGATCTATTGGTGGAATGGGATGAAGAAGGATATTGCGGAATTTGTGGCTAAATGTCCTAATTGTCAACAAGTGAAAGTTGAGCACCAAAGGCCGAGAGGTTTGTCCCAAGATATAGATATCCCTACTTGGATGTGGGAAGATGTGAACATGGACTTTATTGTTGGCTTGCCACGCACTCGGCGGCAATATGACTTGATTTGGGTGATTGTAGATAGTATGACGAAATCAGCTCATTTCTTTCCAGTCAAGGTTTCTTATTCGACGGAGGATTATGCTAAGTTGTACTTGAAGGAGATGGTTAGGTTGCATGGAGTTCCTTTATCCATTATCTCTTATTGTGGTACACAATTTACTTCTCAATTTTTGAGATCTTTCTAGAAGGGCCTTGGTACTCGTGTTAAGGTTAGCACGGCCTTTCATCCCAAATCCGATGGGAAAGTGGAGCATACTATCAAAACTTTTGAAGATATGTTGAGAGCATGTGTAATTGACTTCAAGGGTAATTAGGATGATCATTTGCCTTTGATTGAGTTTGCTTATAATAACAGCTACCATTCTAGTATTAGTATGGCTCCATTTGAGGCTCTCTATGATAGGAGGTGTAGATCTCCTATAGGTTGGTTTGAAGTTGGGGAAGCTACTTTGATAGGCCCGGAGTTAGTACATGAGGCTATGGAGAAAGTTCAGCTTATTAGAGAAAGGTTGAAAATGGCTCAAAGTTGACAAAAGTCCTATGCAGATGTTAGAAGGAGAGAATTAGAGTTTGATATTGATGATTAGGTCTACTTGAAAGTCTCACCCATGAAAGGCGTAATGAGATTCGGGAAGAAAGGGAAGCTTAGTCCCCACTATGTGGGCCCTTATCAGATTTTGAGATGTGTTGGTAAGGTTGCCTACGAGCTTGACTTGCCAAGTGATTTTGCATCGGTGCATCCAGTTTTCCATGTCTCCTTACTAAAGAAGTGCATTGGCGATCCGTTGACTATAGTGCCTTCTTGGCATTAAGGATAGCCTTTCTTATGAAGAGATTCCGATTGAGATTCTAGACCGGCAAGTCCGAAAGTTGAGAAATAAAGAAGTTGCTTCCGTGAAAGTGTTATCGAGGAATCATTTTGTTGAGGGTGCTACTTGGGAGACCGAGGCCCATATGATGTCCTGTTACCCTCATCTTTTCTCCAGCGATCCTCCTCTAGCTAGAGGTACCTAGTCCCTCATGGTTTATTCTTTGATTTCATGTGTCATAGTTGATTTCCATGATTTCTTTGATTACGCATGTTCATGAAGAGTTTAATTTTAAGAACATGAGCTAACTTGATTATTTTAGCTATGTGAATTATGTGATTGCATGTTTTAGGTTGGGTTGATAGTATGTGTTTTTCACACTTCCCTAGACAGCTTTATCTCCATACAAGGATGAATGTTCCCAAAGGGGAGATATTGTAACACCCTAGTTTTGGAAAAGAAAGAAAATCCAGTTTTAATTTTTTTTTCTGGTGCCAGTGACGACGGAGACCATCTACGGACCGTATGTGGAGTGATGGGCCGTAGATGGGGACCGTCGATGGCCCTGTCAACTTTATGAATTTTGAGTTTTTGAACGTTGACCCACGGAATAGCAAGACGGTTCGTAGTTTAGTTGACGGGCCGTAGATGGGTTCCGTAGATTCCTTCCAGAATGAGCCAAATTTTTAGTCCAAAACGAACTTTCTGAATCGATTGACGGAAGAGCAGGACGGTCCGTCAGTGGATGTACGGACCGTAGATCCTATCTGTCGTTTGGCCCTGACAGTTTTATTTAAGGGCTTTTTGGACTTTTTTCCTAAATGCTTATTCCTTATCCTAGACTATTTTGCCAGTTAACCCTGGCCCTATTTACATTTTCTAAGCTCTAATCCCTTCATTCCAACTCTCATCTCCCAAAAATATTTCTCTCTAGAAGAACAAGAAGAAGAAGAAAAGAGCTAGGGTTCTCATCAAGGTCATCAATCCTCCTTTTATTTCAAGGCTTTGGAATTAGGTATGATAGTATTTACCATTTTGTGTCTTTCCTCCAATGGGTCCTCTTTTCCTTAAGGTTTTCAAGGTTTAGTCTTGCTCAAGAGAGCTAGGGTTTTGACAAATTCTTATGGGTTCTTCATTATGCTTTCCTTATGATGATGTAAAGTAAAGGAAAGATGAATAGCTTGACTTAGCCATGGTTTATGCTTCATGTTTCTTATGTTCTATCATGTTTTAGCTTGGTCATTACATGTCATGATTATATGTCATTCTATCATGTTTTATATGCCCTGTGTGCATTGCTATCATACTTGGTACTTTTTTGTACTTACGCATACTCTTGCCTACATTGATTCTATTGATGTAGGGTTTGGCGGCTCCTCTCATCCCACTCGTGGCTAGTCAGTTCTAGTGATCGTGAAGACTTGGTGAGGCCTCCTATGTCCAAGGGCCTAACCTTGTTACTTTTTGATGCTTTCCATTATTTTTGATATTGTACTGGGCTGCGTCCCAAACCTTCATTTCTATTCTATTATGTTAGATGGCTTGAGACATGAGATGTAGACTTCCATTGTTTTTGATTAAAGCTTTGTTATAAAAATGCTCTTTTGAACTCTTACTTCTCTATTCTCTTGTATGTATTGTATGCTAAGGGCTTGTATGAGGCCTCTCGGGGTCTTGTATGCCGTGTTACATCTAGGGGCTACCCTGGGTTGTGACACCTTTCCTCCATAGGGTTCCTAAATTCTCCACTTTTGCAAAGTTAGATTCTTCAAAGGAAATTAGGGTTTTCTTCTATCGTATGGGTTCTTCCAAATTATGATCTAATCGATTGATTAAAACCTTTTTATGCATTAATTGAGTAAATTGCATGTTTTGAAGTTGAATCCTAATGAACCTATGTGAAATCCACGATTTCTATATGTTGATCTTATGATAAGGTTTTGATTATGAAAGGAGAATTATGGAAATTGCATGATTTATAATGTCTAATCAATGATGAAGTTATGAATAATCAAAAGATAGATTTTATGAAGATTTTGAATGTTCACTTATGAACTTTATGATGATTTAAGATTTGCTTTGAGAGTGAAGCATTGATGTTGTTGTAGTGAAATGATTTTCACACATAAAAGAATTCATAAGGGTTGAAATGTTTTCTCAACAAAAATTTGAATCAAGATTAAGGAGCTATTCTAATGATAAGAAAAGAGGCGATTACCCATGTATTTTAATGATGAGATGAGTTATGAATTATGATTAATCCGTGGGAATTACTCTTATCACCGAGTGGATATTGAGATGGAAGCTCTCATGTTAGTAGAGTTCGGGTTTCTAGTCGCAATCTCCTTACCCCATAACTATATATGTGCCACCATAGGTTTGTCTTAGATAGACTTTAGCTAGTGGATCCACGTATGATAGAAGATATGGTGCTTACCTTGGCAAGTAAGGACACCTCTTTTCTGTGTGGGGTAGACACCGAATTCTATGTTATGGCTCACATGGTCTATGTCGGTTAAGGCTCACTTCCCACAATAATGAACTAAGGTTATTTCTCTAATGGTATTTCAAGGATGTGTTGTTTTAAAAATGATTTCATTGCATTGACCATGGATTTTATCTCATGTTTTCTATCATGTCAACATATGATTTAACTTGATTATTGTACCTTTTGTGTAACCCTTTTTAGCATGATTTTATAACAATTAGGCATAGTTATCATACATGGTACATTCTTGTACTAAAACATACTCTTGCTTACATTTTCTCACAAATGTAGGATCTCGGTCCTCTCCATCAATTCGTGGATAGTACGTTGCATTGACACCTTGAAGACTTGGTGAGTCCTCATACTTCGAGAACAAGGCCATGTTTATTCTTTTATGTCATTTCATTATAGAACTTTTATAGGTTATGTCCCACTTTCTTTCTATTGATGTATTAGATGACTTTGAGACTATGTTTAGACTTCAGCTACTTTTGTCAACTCTTTTGATATAAATTGTCTTTTCTACTATTATCTTGTATGATGTATGCTATGGCTTGTATGGGGCGTTTCGAGGTCTTATACGCCATGTCACGTTTAGGGGGTACTTTGTGTCGTGACAAACTTGGTATCAGAGCCAAGTTTTAGGAAGGTCCTAGGAAGTCTCATAAGCCACGTCGAGTAGAGTCTTGTTCATGGGTATGAAGCACGCCATACTTATGAATGAGAGGCTATAAGATGTTCAGGAAACTCCACTTCTTTCATCACTCTAAAGTCGTGCGATAGAGTTTAATTATATATGCCTCTTTCTCCTAATCCCTATCCTATGTTTTTTCAGGATATGGCCACTCGAAGGGCATATGCTAGGAGAAATGTGAGAAAATGTGGAACAAGAAACTCCTCAAGTTCTAATTGACCCTTTGGCAGAGCAAGTGACTAATGCAGAGTTTAGGGCTGCTTTTCAAGTGTTGGCCCAAGCCATGACGACTCAAGCTAATAGGGAGGTTATGGTTCCCGTGAACCCAAATGTGGGTACGACAACATCTAGAGTGAGGGACTTCCCTAGGATGAACCCTCTAGAGTTTCATGGTTCCAAAGTTAAGGAAGATCCTCAAGAGTTCATTGATTAGGTGCATAAGGTGTTAATGATTATGGGTGTAACACTGGTGGAAAAGGTAGAATTGGCCACTTGTCAACTCAAGGGTGTGGCTCAAGTGTGATTTGAGAAATGGAAGACTGAGAGGGTGGTTGATGAGGGTCCTTATGATTGGGAGAAGTTTAAGGTTGCTTTCTTTGATAGGTTCTTCCCCCTAGAGATGAGGGAGGTGAGGATGCTTGAGTTCATTAACCTTCGTCAAGGAAACATGAGTGTGAAAGAGTATGCTTTGAAGTTCACACAATTGCCTAGGTATGCCCCTACTATGGTTGATGATCCTAGGGCAAGGATGAGTAAGTTTGTTTCGGGAGTGTCTGAAATGATGGTCAAAGAATGTGATACCGCTATGCTCATAAATGAGATGGAGATTTCTCATTCAATTGTACAGGCTCAACAAATAGATGAGGAAAACTTAAGGAAAGGTCTAGGGAGGAAAGGAGGACTAAGACCAGTGGTGCTGACTTTTCACGTTCAAGGACCGATAGGTATGGTCATCCTAAGTTTTGACCAAGGTTTTCCAGTCAAGGTTCCTCCAATGCTCTTCCTATGTTCAACAAGGATAGGGTGTCTAACCCTAAGCCTCAAGGATTGAACGGTGGTGGATTTTCATCGACTACTTGTGCTAAATGTTGAAAGAAACATGAGGGTAAGTGCTTAGCGGGTACGGATAGTTGCTTCGGTTATGGTAAGACTGGTTATAAGATAAGGGATTGCCCATCACTTATGGTAAGGGGAGAGAAGGTATACAAGCTCCGCCTAGTAGTTCGGGTTGAAATGCTTCCAAGCTAAAAAAATTCTATGCACTTCAAACTCGTCATGAGCAAGAAAGTTCTCCCAATGTGGTTATCGGTATGTTGAAAGTCTTCTATCTTGATGTTTATTTTTTGCTTGACCCAGGTGCTACTTTATCTTGTGACGCCATATGTGGCAATGAGGTTTGATGTTCTTCCAGATATATTATTCGATCCCTTTTCTATCTCTACTCCTATTGGTGAATCTATTGTGTCAAAGAGAGTATATAGAAATTGTCTCATCTCCTTATCCCATAGAGTCATTCATGTTGATCTTGTAGAGCTTGATATGCTAGATTTTGATTTTATTCTTTGGATGGACTGGCTACATTCATGTTATGCTTATATCGATGGTAGAACCCGAGCGGTCAAGTTCCAATTTCCAAATTAATAGGTTTTAGAGTGGAAAGGGGGAAATTCCATGCTTAAGAGTCGATTTGTTTCTTTTCTTTATGCTAGGAAGATTATTTCTAAGGGTTGCATATGCCATCTTGTTCAGATTAGGGATATGGATTCCGAAATATCTATCTTTGAGTCAGTCCCCATTGTAAATGAGTTTCCAGAAGTGTTTCATGATGATCTACCCGGAGTTCCTCCTTTATAGGAAATAGACTTCGGTATTGACCTTCTCCCACATACGCAACCTATCTCTATTCCTCCTCACCGAATGGCTCCGGCAGAACATAAGGAATTGAAGGAGCAATTAAAAGATTTATTGGATAAGGCTTTCATCCGACTAAGTATCTCTCCATGGGGTGCTCCAGTTTTGTTTGCCCGAAAGAAGGATGGTTCACTTCTAATGTGTATTGACTATCGCCAATTGAATAAGGTTACTATTAAGAATAAGTATCCTCTCCCAAGGATAGATTATTTGTTTGACCAACTTCAAGGGGCGAGCTATTTCTCCAAGATTTACCTTTGGTTGGAATATTACCAATTGAGTATGAAGGAAGATGACATTTCGAAGACAGCTTTCCGAACTAGATATGATAATTACGAATTCTTGGTGATGTCATTTGGCTTGACCAATGCTCCGGATTCATTGATTGTTTTGATGAATAGGGCGTTTTGACAATACCTAGATATGTTTGTGATTGTGTTCATTAACGATATCTTCATTTACTCAAGGAGTGAGGAAGAGTATACCACTCATTTTAGGATTGTGTTGCAAGTTCATAAGGACCAACAACCCATTGCAAAGTTTAGTAAATGTGAGTTTTGGTTGAGGTCCGTGGCTTTTCTTGGTCACATTGTTTCTGGTAAGGGTATTGAGGTAGATCCTAAGAAGATGGTAGTTGTTAAGAGTTGTCCTAGACCTCTATCCCCTTAAAATATTTGAAGTTTCTTAGGTTTAGCTTGTTACTATAGAACATTTATTGAGGGGTTCTCTTTGATTTCCTCTCCATTGACAGTATTGACCCAAAAGAAAGTTAAGTTTGTATGGTCTGAAGCATGTGAGAAGAGCTTCCAAGAATTTAAAGATAGGCTTACCTCTCCTCTGATATTAACTCAATCGGAATAGTCCGATGGATTTGTTGTTTATTGTGATGCCTCAAGAATTTGGTTAGGATGTGTCCTTATGCAAAATGGGAAGGTGATTGCTTATGCTTCAAGGTAACTCAAGATTTATGAAAAGAACTATCCTACCCATAACTTAGAACTAGCAGCGGTTGTGTTTGCTCTAAAGATTTTGAGGCATTACTTGTATGGAGTTCATGTGGATGTATTCACCGACCACAAAAGTTTACAATATGAGTTCAAGGAAAAGGATCTGAATCTTAGCTAAAAGAGGTGGCTTGAGTGTCTAAAGGACTATGACATAAGTGTCCTCTATCACCCCGGTAAGGCGAATGTGGTGGCAGATGCCCTTAGTCGGTTATCCAAGGATAATGTTGCTCATGTTGAGGATAATAAGAAGGAATTGGTTCGAGATGTTCATAGATTTTCCCGATTAGGTGTTCAGTTGATTGATTCTAATGATGTAGGCGTTGTTGTTCATAATGGTTTAGAATCGTCTTTTGTATCAAATGTGAAAGCAAAACAATGTGTGGATCCGATCTTGATGGAATTGAAGGAAGCGGTGCTTAAAAAGTCCGCTGAGGCTTTTTCCAAAGGGGAGATGGTGTACTCCGATATCAAGGTCATTTGTGTGTTCTGAATTTTTATAATTTGAGGGAGCAATCTTATTGGAAGCCCATAGTTCCCGATATTCTATTTACCAAGGAGCCACCAAGATGTACCATGACTTATGGGAGGTCTATTGGTGGAATTGGATAAAGAAGGGAATTGCAGAATTTGTAGCTATGAGCACCAAAGGCCGGGAGGTTTGTCCCAAGATATTAGTATTCCTACTTGGAAGTGGGAGAATTTTAATATGGACAACATTGTTGGTTTACCACGCACCCGGCGACAACATGACTCGATTTGGGTTATTGTGGATCGTATAAGGAAATAGGCTCATTTCATTTCCGTTACCCTCAAGTGATGATACCCCAATAGAAAATCAATATTTAAGAAGAAGCTAGCACCCTAGACTTGATCAAACAATTCATCTATCCTTGGAATAGGATACATATTCTTTACCATGACCTTATTCAATTGTTTGTAGTCAATACAAATACAAACTGAACCATCCTTATTTTGAACAAATAAAACCCATATCCAACAAATCTTTCAACTTATCCTTTAAATATTTAACTTGTGTAGCAATGAGATAAGGAGGAGTAGAGATAGGTTGCATATCGGGAAGAAGGTCAATACAAAAGTCTATTTCACTTTTGGGTGGAACACCTGGAAGATCATCTGAAAACACTTCCAGAAACTCATTAACAACATGACTGACTCAAGAGTAGGGGCTTCAGAATCCGTATCCCTAAACCTACAAGATGATATATACAACCTTTAAAGAAAAATTTCTAGCCTTTAGGCAAGAGGAAAACCTACCGATAGGAACTTAATTTCCACCCTTCCATTCTAAGATAGGTTCATTCAGAACCGAGAATGTGAGAGAAATCACCATGATCCGTTCTTTCCCTCTTTATCTCTCTATCCCTTTATAAAGCTTTTCCTCCTCTATTTGTTGGGCATGAGTCATTAACCTTTAGATATATATTTCTTTGATCAACATGGCGGTTCTTCATTCTTTGAAAAAAAATTCCGATGCACCTGAAATAAACTTTCTCATCCGTGCCTAGAGTGAGCAACAATTATCGGAGCATACTTTGACAATTACATGAAATTCAATGAATACTCCTTCTCACTCATGCTCTGTTGCCTTAGATTTATGAATTGTTTCCCTTTAGCTTCCCTCATCTCAATTGGAATGAACAGATCAAGAAATGCCCCTTTGAATGTGTCCAACCCGATAAACTCGCATCCAAAACCCTTTCTTCCTCCATTGTGAAAACCATACTTGAGAAACCCCTTTCAATTGATAATTGGTAAAGTCCACCTTTTCCACCGGAGTATATCACACGATGTCCACAATCTTGTGAATCCCTTCAAGAAACTCTTGTGGATCTTCAGCCATTTTCAAACCATAAAATTCCAAAGCATTAATCCTTATGATGTATCTAACCCTTGTTTTCACCGTACCCATATTTTGGTTCATGGAAGTTCCAACCACCCTATTAGCTTGAGTGCTCATGTCTTTTTCCAATACTTGAAAAGCATCCCTAAACTTAGCATCTAAGACTTGCTTGACTAAAGGATCAACCGGAGCTTGAGGAACTTTAGGTTCCACATTGTCATTAACATTCCTTCTCAATGGAGCTTTTCTTGGAGGAATGTTATGAAAATGCATAGAAGTAGAGTTAGGAGGAAGACCCTTATAGATTTTAACTCTATCGCATGACTTTAAAGTAATAAAAGAAGTGAAGTTATCTAAAACATCTTGTAGCCTCCTGTACATAAATGTGGAGTGCATCACACTAGCGAACAAGAGTTTACTTAATGCGGCGTCTCAGACTCCTAGAACATTTTAAAAATCTGGGGCTCTGAATACAAAGTTTATCACGACCCAAACTACCCCTAGATGTGACATTGCAAAGAGGATCTTGAGAGATCCTAAACAAGCCACCTGTCTTAAGCATAACACTAGGATGAACAATGTAAAAGAATAAAGCATGGAAAGGAGATACAAGTCTCAACAACAATATCATAAACGATACAAAAACTAGAGTACAACAATCTCATAAGTGGAAACATAATAAGTCTAACAACAAGCCTTTATATCAAAGTGTGACTAGAACAAATCCGTAGCTAACGAAAGACATCTGAAACTCAAATGACATGAAAGTAATAAAAGATAGGTATTGGTAAGGTCTCCATAATATGAGGACTCACTAGTATGCTAGCAATGCTGAATCAATCCGAACTAGTAATGATCGGATGGAGGAAAGTTTGACCTTGTATTATAAACAACATAGGCACATGAGATATATGTGTTGGTTCTTTGAATGAACTGAATATGGGGAAAATGCATAAACATAAACATAATAACCTAACAAGTTCAAAACATGAAAATGCAAGACCTAATAAAATATACCAATCGAGTAAGCTTAGTTGATAAATCATAAAAAAGTCAATGAAAAATAGAAGTCATGACATACGTATAAAAGAAAAGCTAAGTGAGAAATTATATCTTCTGTGGCATACTTACAATCAATCGACATAGACCATGTGAGCTATAATAAGGAATATAGTGTCATACTCCCGAACCGGAAAGAGATTGTCCTACTTGCCAAGGTAAGGACCTTATACTTAAGGTTAGGAGGACCCACTAGCTAATTCATCCACTTGGGACATTTTATAGGGGCACGTATTTCAAAGACTTTGTGATTCACCCAAATCGACTAGGTGCTAAGTAAACTACCAACAAAAATCATAAAGAGTAATCATATCAGAATCATAATACATGGAATGTGACAGCCCGCTCGTTTGAATGTTGGAATAAACTCATACTTTTGGAATGAGAATTAGGCTGTGAAACATATATGGATGGATGTTATATGAGCTTTTTGTATTGTGCAAAGTTTGTTTGTTAAGTGTTAAAGTAAAGGAAGTTGCGAATTAAAATTCATCCGAAAGTAATTGTAAATACCGTTGAGGAATTCTCTGAAATTTTGGGTCAAATGTCTCAGAGGTTTTTTCCTAAAATATAAAGAGTTAGAACTCCCATAACCTATCAAGTCAAAGGTCAACGAGTCTGGTTTCCAACACACTAAAGCGTTTGTCCATACGACTATAGAATAGAGTGATGTTCACATTTTCGTGAGACTGCACAAGTAGACACCTAAAAGTGGGTCCCCCTAGCCCCTAAGTCGGTGAAGCTTTATATATATCCATCTTCTTTACTTTTTTTTTCTCATAAGAACTGAACCAAAAACCCACAAGAAAATCAGAACCAACCTAGTAAATACTTCATGGGTTTAGATTCTTTCAACATGGAAGTTTAACGAAAGATGCTCTACGTCACGAGCTCATCAATGTGGTATAGTTTTCTTGTTGATTTTGACTTGGTTTGTTGTTGCTGCAAAGAGGAAGATTTTTCGGCCTTGTATTTTAAACATTTTTGTTGAGCTAATTTGAGGTAAGGTTCTACACCTACTTTTCATAAATTCTTATGCCTTAAAGTGGGAAATACATTCCTACGACCTAAGTTTTGGTTTTGGTGCATTTTCTTAAGGTTGGGGAGTTTTGATGAAGTTGAACACTTGAGGCAGTTTGTTTTGCTTTATAAATAGAACCTTTTTTCAAGGTGAGTCCACTCCAATCAGCTCCCTCACAATTTTGGGTTTTTATATCGTTTTGTCAATTTTGAGCCACGTGGCGGCGTTCGAAAGTCGTGGCTCTGGATAGCCTAGTTGTTATGTTGTTGTCAGTTGTGTTAATGTTTATGTTGATGGTATTAAAATTATGGAGGGATGGAATATTTGTGCACCACTTTTAGGTGTCGCATACAAAGATTTTTGATTGAGCAACGTGAACTGCTCCTTGTTATATTATCTCGGGAGCTCGCCTCTCTTATAAGATGTTGATAGCTTCTTCTTGTTGTTATAAGATGATGGTTGTTTGGAGATTGTTACATTGTTTTTTTAGTTAAAGTGGACATGACCTAACGCCTTATCCGTTGGTTATTGCTTGTTCTTGCAGCCTTGTTGATTCCCGCACTGGTTGCGTTGTGATCATTTGGTTGAAATTTATAAAGACATCATCAGGTTTCTATTTGAAAGGTATGTTAAGCCTACTATGTCTCTTCTGGTATGATTCTAATTGCCTAAGCTTGATATGGCTGGTGTATTATCATTATTTGACATGTAGCCTTGTCTTTTTTAGTTGGCTATGACCATATGATACAATGTCTATCGGCATCACACTACGCCTTACTTAGTGGCCTAGAAAAGCATGTTATGATTTTGTTTTTGATTAATTATGACTACTTATATTGTTGTGATGTTTTATCGTCTAGCTTCCACCTATGAGCTTGTTTTGGCCTCAACCGACACTGACACTACAGGGTACTTGAGCGTACATATTGATTCTTATAACGAGCTTACATCCCAAGTAGACCGAGCCTTCGGACTGGGTAGACTAAGATTACGGGCCAAGTAGACTAAGTCTTCAGGTCGAGTAGACTAAGCCTACGGGTAGGGTAGACCGTGCCTACAGGCCGGATAGGCTGTACCTACGGGGCAACATATATGTATTGTACCACAGAACCTCAGATTTGCGTTGATTCATGCCACATGTATAATCAGGCAGTTCAGATCAGATTATTATTGGGTTCCAGGTTAGGGGCTAATATGGGTATTTATCCACTGTTTGCACTTGTTAAGACCTGTAGTGATTGTGTGTTGTTTGTACCTGCCAGGCTTTTGGGGTCCAGGTCAGGTTATTTCTTGTCATGTGCATATATTTTCTTTTTATAAGGAGAAAAGGTATTGTACTTGTGTTTCACCCCTGCCCTTTTCATTCAATACTTATACTTCAATTTCAGCATTCAGTTTACCTTACATGTTTGGTACATTATTTCGTACTGATGCCCCTTGCCTTGGGGCACTGCATTCATGCCTGCAGGTCCTAAGTGACATCAAGAGAGGCTTGTCGAGTAGCACAACAGCCTATCAAGTAGATTGGTTGACTCCTTTCTTTTAGGAGTTGCTAGAGTTCCAAAAGGTTTGCTTATTTTTCTTTTTGAAGATTTTGGGTAGGCTAGGGCCATGTCCCGTCCAACGGTTATATTCATAAAGGCTTGCAGACTAGTGTTTGGTTTTATTGTCACCTTATTGGCCATGTTGGCCTTGCTTTCTAGTCGGCTGATGTTTGATAGTTTCTTGGCATTTTGTTTATATCTGTACCTATTTTCAACGTCTGTATATAGATCATGGTGGTTTTGATTGACCACATAGCGTTTATGCTTTCCTAGATACCATGGTGGCCTCAACTGCCCAAACATGAATCTATGCTAGCTGGTTATTGGTTTATATAAACTGTTGGGAGTAGTTGTTTTTTTTGTAGAGCAGTTTATAGGGTGCCAGCCGATGGCTTATTTTTAAGCGGAGATATACTTTTTTGATTTCTTAACTGTGTGGGGCTGCCATACGCGTTAGCAAGTGGTTCAGCAGTGTCGGCTCAGGCTTAAGTTGTGGCATCAGGTACCAATTGCGCCCCTTGAGTTTGGGGCTTAACAAACTTGGTATCAGAGCCAGGTTGTATCCTAGGGAGTCTGCAAGTTGTGTCAAGTAGAGGCTTGTTTATAAATGTATTTTGCACGATATTCTATAAACAAAAATCTACAAACATCATTTAGAAAAGGTACCCTTCTTTAACTCAAATCGTGCTATAGAGCTAAGTCATAAGGGTTGAGTTCTTTCGGTTACGATTGCTACTTAGCTTGCACTATAGTTGCACTTACTAATAACCTAGACATATCACAAATTGAAGTTATTATAGAGACCAAATAGGTTCTAACATCATAAGTATATGGTTAAGAGGATGAAGAGAGAGTCGATGAAGGAGAATAAGCCCATAGGGTTTCAAACAATTGTTCATGCTGGTTCCAACATTGGTATTTAAACAGACCATCAGGATCACGATCACAACAATACCTTGGTACCAGGCTAGATTGATAGGGGCAGTTAGGTTTAGATGAAAGCTCCCAAGTGTCATGCTCGCAGTAGTACTGTCGCCTAGAGCAGTCAAGAATAACTACTTTGTGATATTTTCGGTGGATCACATATTAAGTGTTGTCACACCAAAGGTTGTTCTTACGGCTATGAGGGCAATATACAAAGATATTATCCATTCAGGAACCAGTAGGGTTCAGGACAAAGGGACGGATTAGAAGAAGAGTCATCTACTTCAGTATATTTTACAGAGAGAGGGCCACAATTTTCATCAGGTAGAGGTTGAGGTACAGGGGGAGCATTTACTCTGGCAGTGGCTAGAAGTGTACTTATGAATTGACAGGTATACTGGCGATTTATTCTCACTCTATTTATGTTATTATAGATCCAGGCTTAACATTATCGTATCTTACTCCTTTTATTGCTAGGATGTTTTTCATAGTACAAGAGTCATTGAGATGACTTTTTGTTGTATCTACTCAAGTTGGTGACTCTATTATAGCCAAAAGGGTTTATTGGGGTGTAATGTAGAGATTGTTGGTCATCTGACCTTTGAGACATGATAGAGCTGGAGAAGCTAGACTTTGATATTATTTGGGGCGTGGATTTTCTGATATCTTAATATTCCAATTTCGACTGTCGAGCGAAGATATTGGATTGGACATACTTCAAGAAGGGAAAGGTAATATAGCAACACAAAAGGATACATTCATTTCGTATACTGTAGCGAGGAAATTTATTGCTAAAGGCTGCATTTATCATATTGTTTGGGTTTATTATGTTTACATAGAATTGCAAACCTTACAAGCTATCCTGGTGGATAATGAATTTCTAGATGTCTTTCTAGATGAGCTCCCTGTTATTCCCTCAGAATTGGAGATTAATTTTTCTATAGATACATTACTAGATGTCCAACCGATATCAATTTAACCATGCAGAATGGTACTAGTAGAATTAAAGGAATTGAAGGAGCAGCTAAAACTTATTAGGTAAGGGCATCATCAAGCCAAGTGCGTCATCAAAGGGTACACCAGTTTTATTTGTGCGGAGGAAATATGGTTCATTGAGAATGTATATAGACTACAGACAGCTGAATAAGGTGACTTCAAGGAACAAACATCCATCACCAAGGATTGATGACTCTTTTGAATAGTTACAGGGTGCTCGATGTTACTTAAAGTTTGATCTAAGTTTAGGTTACAATCAGGTGTGAGTTTTGGGAGAGTGATATTCCTAAGACAGCCATCAGAACCAGATATTGGCATTTTAAGTTTCTTCTAAGATATTTCGAATTGACTAATGTTCCAATAGCATTTATAGACCTGATGAACAGCATATTCAGGCCATTCATAGACATGTTCGTGATTGTTTTCATTGATGAGATTCAGGTATATTCACGATCAGAGAGGGAGCATAGGGACAATTTCCAAACAGTATTTCAGGTATTTTGAGGTTAAAGATTATATGCTAAGCTCTAATCGTGTGTGTTCTTATTGCATTCTAGGGCCTTCTAGGGCCATATTGTATCAAATGTTGGTATACATGTTAATATGTAGAAGATTGAGGCCGTGAAGACTTGACTTAAACCCATAACCCTAACAGAAGTTCATACCTTTATAGGTTTAGCATGTTCAATAGAAGGAGTCATTAGCCATCAGTATTGCGGAAGATAGAATCCTTGGAAAAAGACATTGATTGTGTGTCCGAGATGCTGCAGGTTTTCGACAACATATTATGGTAGAAAGATACTATTCTCAATATTCTATTCTCCCAGGTTCTACGAAGATGTATCATGATACTAATGATAGTTACTAGTGGACTTGGATGAAGAAAGACATTATTGAGTTTGTGGTACAATGTCCTAATTTTTAGCAGGCGAAGGTCGAGCACCAGACACCAAGTGGGGTTACTTAAGAGATACACTTTCCATTGTTGATGTTAGGAGGGGATATTTAGAGTTTTATGTTGATGATCAGGTTTTTCTGAAATTTTCTCCTATTAACGATATTATGAAATTTTGCAAGAAGGACAAGTTGAGGCTCTAGGTACAATGGGCCTTCTCGCATTTTGCAACAGATAGACCGATTTTCCTATGAGCTAGAGTTACCTCAAGAGTTAGATGCAGTACAACGAGTTTTAAAATTTCTATTATACGAAAGTTTATTGGTGATCAAACACGTATAGCACCGACAATAAATGTTCAGATTCCAGAGTAACTATCATATAAAGAAGTCCCTATTGCCATAGTAGAGCGATAAATAAGAAGATTGTGAAATAAGGATATAGCTTCGGTAAAAGTGTTGTAGTGAACCCTTAATGTTGAGGAGCTGACGTGGGAAGCTGAGGACAGGAAGTCCCAATATCTCGCATTGTTCGTTCCTTCAAATGAATAGACTAGTATATGAGTGTATGCGGTATGTTACTTATGATCTATATGAGTTCGTTTATTGGTTCCTATGATGCCGCAAATATAATCATCCTTCAAGGACAAATGACCCTAAGGGGGAGGATGTGATACCCCGCCTTTTTGAATGTTGGAATTAACTCATACTTTTGGAATGATAATTAGACAACTAAACATATATGGGTGGATGTTATATGAGTTATTTTCATTGCACAAAGTTCGTGTGTTAAGTGTTAAAGTAACGGAAGGTGCGAAAAAAAATCGGCCAAAAGTAATTGTAAATGTCGTTAAGGAATTCTCTGAAATTTTGGGTCAAATGTCTCAGAGGTTTCCTTCTAATGTATAAAGATTTAGAATTCCCATTACCTATCAAATCAAATCTCTACGAGTCTAGTATCTAATTCACTAAACCGTTTGTCCATACGACTTCAGAATAGAGAGATATTCACATTTTCGTGGGATTGCACAAGCAGACACCTTGAAGTTGGTCTCCCTAGCCTCTAAGTCGATGAAGCTTTATATATATCCATCTTATTCATTTATTTTCATAAGAACTAAACAAAAAACCAACAAAAAAATCAAAATCAAGCTACTAAATACTTCATGGGTTGTGATTCTTTCAACATGAAAGTTTAACGAAAGTTTCTCTACGTAATGACCTCATCAACGTGGTATAGTTTTCTTGTTGATTTTGACTTCGTTTACTGTTGCTACAAAGAGGATTTTTTAGCCTTATATGATAAACATTTTTGTTGAGCTAATTTGAGGTAAGGTTCTACACCTACTTTTCTTAGATTCTCATTTCTTCAAGTGGGAAATCCATTCCTACGACCTAAGTTTTGGTTTTGGTGCATTTTCTTAAGGTTGTGGAGTTTTGACGAAGTTGAACCCTTGAGGATGTTTTTAATTCTTTATAAATAGAACCTTTCTTAAGATAAGTCCACTCCAATCAGCTCCCTCAAAATTTTGAGTTTTTATATCGTTTTGTCATTTTTTGAGCCACGTGGCGACGTTCGAATATCGTGGCTCTGGATAGCCTAGTTTCTATGTTGTTGTGAGTTGTGTTAATGTTTATGTTGATGGTATTAAAATTATGGAGGGATGGAATATTTGTGCGCCAGTTAGGTGTCGAATACATAGATTTTTGATTAAGCAACGTGAAGTGCGCCTTGTTATATTACCTCTGGAGCTCGCCGCTTTTATAAGATGTTGATAGCTTCTTCTTGTTGTTATTAGATGTTGGTTGTTTGGAGATTGTTATATTGTTTTTTGAGTTAAAGTGCGCTGGTCGTAGTGACGACCTAACGCCTTATCGGTTGGTTATTGCTCGTTCTTGCAGCCTTGTTACTTCCCACACTGGTTGCGTTGTGATGATTTGGTTGAAATTTATAAAGACATCATGAGGCTTCTATTTGAAAGGTATGTTAAGGCAATTATTTCTCTTCTGGCATGATTCTAATTGCCTAAGCTTGTTGTGGCTAGTGTATTATCATTATTTGACCTGTAGCCCTGTCTTGTTTTGTTGGCTACGACTATATGATATAACGTCTATCTGCGACACTCTACTCCTTACTTAGTGGCCTAGAAAAACATGTTATGATTCTGTTTTTGATTAATTATGATTACTTGTGTTATTGTAATGTTTTATCGTTTGGCTTTCACCTTTGAGCTTTTTTTGGCTTCAGCAGACACTCACATTACAGGGTACTTGAGCGTAGAGATTGATTTTTATACCAAGCCTATAGACCGAGTAGAACAACCCTTTAGGCCTGGTAGACCGAGACTATGGGCTGGTTAGACCGAGCCTACGGGCCTGTTAGACCGAGCCTACAGGCCTAGTGGACTGTGCCTATGGGCCGGGTAGGCTGTACCTATGGGCCAGCATATATGTATTGTACCATAGAGCCTCTAATTTGCATTCATTCATGGAACACCTATGGGGCAGCATATATGTATTGTACCACAGAGCCTCAGATTTGCATTGATTCATGGCATATGTACATTCAGACAGTTCAGATAAAATTATCATTAGAATCCATGTAAGGGGGCTAATATGGGTATTTAGCGATTGTTTGCGCTTGTTAAGATTTGTAGTGATTGTGTGTTGTTTGTACCTGTCAGGCTTATGGGGGCCAAGTCTTGTTATTGCTTGTTATGTGCTTATATTTTCTTGTTATAAGGAGATAAGGTATTGTACTTGTGTTTCACCCTGCCCTTTTCATTCAATACTTATACTTCAGTTTCTGTTTTCAGTTTACCTTACATTCTCAGTACATTATTTTGTACTGATGCCCCTTGCCTTGGGGCACTGCATTCATGCCTGTAGGTCCTAATTAACGACAAGAGAGACCTGCCGAGTAGTACAACTGCCTATCAAGCAGATTGGTTGACTCCTTTCTTTCGGGGGTTGCCAGAGTTCTATAGGTTTGCATATTTTTCTTTTTGAAGATTTTGGGTAGGCCAGGGCCCTATCCCGTCCAACTGTTATATTCATAGAGGCTTGAATACTAGTGTTGGGTTGTATTGTCACGTTATTGCCCATGTTGGCCTTGCTTTCTAATCTACTGGTGTTTGATAGTTTCTTGGCATATTTTTTATATTTGTACCTATTTTAAGTTTCTGTATATAGATCATGGTGGCTTTGAGGGCCCACATAGAGTTTGTACTTTCCTTGATACCATGGTGGCCTCAACGGCCCAAACATGATTCTATGCTAACCGATTATTGCTTTATATAAACTATTGGGAGTAGTTATTTTCTTTATAGAGCTGTTTATAGGGACCTTGCCGGTCGATGGATTATTTTTAAGCCGAGATATACTTGTTTGTTTTCTTAACTGTGTGTGGCGGCAATGCGCCATTAACAAGTGGTTCAGCAGTGTTGGCTCATGCCTAAGTATTGGCATCAAGTGCTAGCTGCACCACTTGATTTTGGGGCGTGACATGGAAATAGAAGATTTTTGTAATACCAATCAAATCATAAACTTTACATCATACAATAACTCATTTTAAAATTAAGATTTCATAACATAATTGACGTTTAAAAGACACTTTAGTCTATAGTATCTAAGTCATGAAAATCTTTTCTTAGTAAAATTACATTTCATTCAGAAGTGGCTAAGTTATAAAAATCATTCATACAGGAATACTTCAATGGAAAGCAACCGAATTTCATAAAACATGAGATACTTATTAGAAATCACCCTAGAATCATAGACACTACGATTCCTTTATGCTTGCATAATCTTCAAAACTAAATTCATGATTAAAAAATAGGCATATAGCATGGGTTCATATAAAAACTTTGGAAACCTGTAATTTGAATCAAATCATGCATAATAAGATCAAATATCATCACTTGAATCATAAGTAAGTGAACACATGAAGAATCATATAAAACCATAGAAATTTGGATGAAATGTTAAAAGATAATTGAAGAAATCTTCGGCACTCAATGGATGAAAGAGTATCAGTTGATGAACTTCCCACATACCTTGGGTAATCAAACCTTAGAATTTCAAGAAGAAGCTTAAAGCTTAAAGAACCCTACAATCTTTCTTGAGACCTTTGGAGAGAATTTGGAGAGAAAAGACTTGGGGGATTTCAAGGGATTGAGTGGATGAGAGGGAAATAGGTAGATTTGAAGAATTTATTCAGTTATACAGCTTAGATATAGGGTCAAAACGATATATTTTAGGAGTAAGATGGGTAGGAAAAGTCCATAACACCCTTAATTAAAAACTGCCTAACAGGCCCTACATGTTGACCTACGGTCCATATAAACTTTTACGTATCGTATTGGTAATCTGTAGAACATGATACTGAAGACCAAAATCAAGTCAGATTCCACGAACCACTCCTACGGTCAATAGAACTTTCTTCATGTTGTAGGCCCTTCTTGTTGAAACCCAATTTCCTAAATAATTCACCAAGTTTGAGATTCACATTTGGGCCACTTCTTACGGGCGGTAGAACTTTCTATGAAAAATCCTATTGATTTGTAGGAAATGTTTAGAAACCCACTATTTTCAAACTTCCAATACCCTTTCCACGGTTGCCTTCTAAGGACGGTAGGATCTTGTACTATACGAAGTTGGCTTCCTTATAACCTGCACCAGTGCAAAAATACAACATTGTTGGAGAACCATTTTATTGAAAAAATAATACGACAAGAAACTTTAATTACACAATATAACCTATATATATAGAACTTGGGGAAATGATAGAGGAAGAAGTACTAGAAGACGAAGGTTTAGTGGAAAAGGAGAAGGGAGTGAAGAAAAGAAAGACATATTGAAATCTGTAGGAAAAAGTTAGGCAAATAACAATAATGACTTTAACGCTCCCTGTCCTTGGATCAAGAGACCATTGAGTTCCGCAATGAGTTGGCTGACTAACTCATTCAAGGAGGAATAATGTGACAACTATTTGATGTGGCCACAATGTTGCTCGATGACATGACCAAGATAAACCAAGAATGACATACTAAGGAGCACCAAGTGTCTTCTCTACAGTTGGGTCTGAACAAGAAGCATATGGAAAAGAACAGTCCTTTTGGATGTGTTTCCTAGTAATCTTCTAGGTGTCCCTCCGAATAGGCACATTGAGTTTGCTATTGGCTTGGAGTCGGGCACCACGACCATCTCTATTTTTCCTTATCGCATGGCTCCAGTAGAGTTGAAGGAATTGAAGGATCTATTATAGGACTAGTTGAGCAAGGGGTTCATTCGCCCTAGTGTGTCTCTATTTGGTGTTCATGTTTTGTTTTTGAGGAAGAAGGATGGAAGCATGAGAATGTGTATTTATTATCAACAGTTGAACAAAGTGACAGTGAAGAACAAGTATCCTCTTCCTCATATTGATGATGTACTTTGTCAACTTCAGGGAGCATCTTTGTTTTCTAAGATTGATTTGAGATCCAGCTTTCATCAGCTAAATATTAGGGCAACGGATATCACTAAGACAACTTTCATTTCTCGATATGGGCACTATGAATTTCTTGTGATATCTTTCGGATTGACTAACGCCCCTACAGTGTTCATGGAGTTAATGAATGAGGCGTTCCAAAAGTATTTTGATTCTTGGAAATTGTGCTTAAGAGATTGAGAGAAGAGAAATTGTATTCCAAGTTATCAAAGTACGAGTTTTAGCTTGATTCTATTGCATTTCTGGGACACATGATGTCCAAGGTGGGTATTCAGGTGGATCAAGCAAAGTTTGAAGAAGTTAGAGGTTGGACAAGACCTACTAAAGTTATCGAGATTCAAGGTTTTTTAGGGCTAGCAGGTTATTACAGGGGATTTGTTTAGAGTTTGTTCATTATTACATCACCTTTGACCAGATTGACTAAAAAGAATGTGAGTTTCTAGTGGTCAGATGAGTGTGAGAAGATCTTTCAAAAGCTCAAGACCTTGTTGACTTCGATTCCTATATTTACATTACCCGAGGAAGGTGTGAACTTTATCATTTATTGTGATGCTTCTAGAGTTGGGTTAAGTGGTGTTCTAATGCAGAAGGGGAATGTGATCGCCTATGCTTCTACATAGTTAATGACCCATGAGAAGAACTACCCTACTCATGACTTAAAGTTGGCAGCTATTGTATTTTTGCTTAAGCTATGGCGACATTATCTTTAAAGGGTACATTTTGAGGTCTTCACTGTCCATCAGAGTCTTCAGTAGACTTACAATCAGAGAGATCTGAACTTGAGGAAGCGCAAATGGCTTGAGCTAATGAATGACTATGATATTACCATTCTGTATCACTTGGGAAAGGCCAATGTAGTGGCCGGTGCTTTTAGTAGGAAGAGTTCTAGTAGGGGAAGTTTTGCCGCTACCAGTGTTGAGGTGAGACCATTGGATAGAGATGTTTAGAGGGTAGCCAACAGTCTCATCTGGTTGCAAATTTAAGATGAGAGAGGTGGTTTGATTGCTTTCATAGTGATCCGTTCTTCCTTAGTTGAGTACTTCCTTAGTTGAGTAGATCCGTGAGCACCAGTTTGATAATGGAAGTTATGTATCATTTGAAAAAGTGCTGAGAGGGAAAGCCAATGAGGTTTTTCTTTTATAATGATTATGTCTTGAGGATCACAGGAGGGATTTGTGTGCCCAAGGTGGGAGAGATGATTGGATGGATTTTTGATGAGGCCCATTGTTCTCGATAATCCAATCATCCAGGAGTGACGAAGATGTATCATGATCTGAGTTAGCATAACTGGTTGTGTGGCATAAAGAGGTATATTTCATATTTCTTTTCTAGATGCCTGACTTGCCAAAAAGTAAAGCATGAGCACCAGTGGCTAAGAAGCATATCTCAGAGGATGCCTATTCCTACTTGGAAGTGGGAGCGGATCATAATGGATTTTGTTGTGGGTTTGCCTACCATTGCGGGTGGTTATGACTCCATTTGGGTGGTTGTTGACTGGCTAACCAAATCCACCCATTTCATTCCGGTTCAGGTGAAGTATACAATGGAGAAGTTAGCTTAACTTTATATTTGTCATATGGTGGGACTTCATGGAGTCCCTATTTCTATAGTCTCAAATCGAGGTTCAATGTTAACCTTCCATTTTTGGAAGGCTTTCCTGCATGTATTGGGTACTCGCTTAGATATGAGTACAATATTTTACCCTTAAACAGATGGTAAGTCTAATCGAGGTTCAATGTTAACCTCCGAGCTTGTGTGATGGAGTTTTGTGCTACGTGGGATCAGCATTTACTCTTCGCCGAGCTTCCCTAAAACAACATTTATCACTCCATTTTTCAGATGGCCCCATTTGAGGCATTTTGTGGCAGAGATGTAGATCTCCAACCAGTTTATTTTATTCGGCTAATATGGAATCCTTAGATACATATATTCATAGGGAAGATATGGAGTAGGTCCATATAATTCACTATAGACTGTTGGCAGCTCAAAGTCGATATAAGAGTTATAAAGACTGAAGTGTTTGAACCCTAGTGGTTATAAAGGGTGTTCATGTTTGGCTCTTTGTATTACCAATGAAGGGTGTGATGAGGTTTAGAAAGAAACACAAGCTTAGACCTAGGTTCATAAGACCTATTTGAGAATTTGAGCAGAATAGGAGAGGTGTCCTATAAGTTGGCCTAGCAACCTAGCTTGTCAGCTGTGCACCATGAATTTCATCTCTCTATACTTCGAAATTACATACCAGATGAGTCACATGTGCTTTCTCTTCATTCAGTTGTGTAAGGTCCAGAATAGTGATTTGAGGAACCTATAACCATCTTAGATAGGCAGGTACGAAAGCTTAGGATCAAGGGATTGCTTAAGTGAAGGTGCAGTGGAAGGAGCGTTCAGTTTGTGAGATGACTAGGGAAACAGAGTCTGATATGCATGCTAGATATCCTCAGCTTTTCAAGGCTTCAAGTATTTTATTTTACTTTATGTTCGAGGAAGAGCATGGTTTTTAGTGGTGGATAACGCAACGACTTAGAAGGTCATTTTTGGAAATTTTCATAAAATTACCATTTTACCTCTCCCGATATCGACCCCTAGTTATTAATGATTGAGTTTTCAAATTGATTTTCAAAATTTGAGTAAAAAGTTGTGACCTATGTAAGTTTGTTTATTTCGAAAGGCTAAGGTTGTTAAAAAGTGATTTTCGGTGTCTTTTGGCATTTCAAATATCGGAATGGAATTCCACCAATTCCATAAGTCCCAAAATGTGAAAATTGGCTTAAGATTTTTGATGGTTTAAGATTCAGAGTCTTTTTGAGGATTTGAGAGTTTAAGTTGGAAAATTATGAAATTTTAGCCTGTGGGTTGACTTTGATCAACATTTGGTATTTAAATGTTTGGATATGAATTTTGAAAGTTCCATTGGATTCGTTGGATAATTTTAGGCCTAAGTGAGGCCTTGGTTGAATTTTTAGAGGTCCCGAGCTTGATTTAGCCTTTTTAGACATTATGTTCATTTCTTTGACTTTCACGAGTTTCGGGTCAAGGAGATCTCAAATTTGTATTTTGATGGTTTCATTATGTCTGGAAAGTTGAGTATAGCAAAATTTCATGTACATTTGTAAGTATAAAGTTCCGAACGAATCTTGAGGGTCCTTTTGATGCTTTGAGAGTTGGCTTATTTTCTAGTGCCTGATTTATGTACCCATCGCATTTGTGATAGGCCTTCCACTTTAGCAACTTTTGCTTTAGCGAAGGTGCGATCGCTAAAATGAAGGCAAGATTTTCATGGGATGGCTTAAGCAAACATGGGCTCGCTTTATCAACCAACTACCACGGTTTCAATTTGGTTTTACAAAACCCCAACTGGCTATACACTAAGAACACAATCTTCTACCTTAATTCAAGCCACTTTAACAAGCTGGGTACTACAAGTAGAAACTCATACAATTATCAATTGATGATTCCACTCAAATGCACCTTTGACAAGGATACAAAGAGATATAAACTAGAACTGACTTTGCAACTTCAATTCATTAGATTAAAACATGAATTAACAATTGAACCCATTCTAATTCAGTATTTAATTTAGCAATCCATAAGACCTATAAGCTAATTAGGCATTTGAACACATAATCACACCCCTAAGGTATTGGGTTTTGGCCAATCATAGTGAGATTGAAGAAATAGTTACCAAAAACATTAGTCATTGATTTCCCAAGTATTCAAACAAAAAATACGCTCAACTAAAATTATACCCATTGTTCAATTCTGAATAAATCACAAGAATAGTTCACAAAATTCCTAAAAGTGCAATCTACTTTCTTAATTCAAGTTCTGGTTCCTCTCTCAATCACTTAATATTCAATTCAATTCAAAAATTTCTATTTATAATTTTTCAAAAACTCCACACGTTTCGAATTTCATGATCATTCCGCGGCGTAAGTCAGGCTCTCCCTTCCACTCGGCGATGCGCTGAGTTACTCGATCTCGCCTTTTAACTCTTGACTTCAGTACTGATTTCATCCTGGAAATTCAGGCGACGTGCATCAGGTTCGCCGTTCGAATCGGTCACTCGCCCTCTGGTCCCTCAGCTCGCCGACTTGACTTAGATCTTCTCTTTGTTTACTGGAACATTAGGCGAGGCACTGTCCACTCAGCGTGTCACCGAGTTGCCTTTGGCGAGCCTCAGCCTTCTTGTTCCTTTAATTTTGCAACTTTTCAGCTTCTTTTTGCATTATATTGTTCGTGCCTCATTCCAAAGTCTTCTTGCTGCACATAAACGATTCAACATTATATATGAGTGCAAAATTGGGCATTAAGGACACTAATTTGGCACAACGAAGCTATAAATGAGTCAAAACTACAGACTCATCAACACCCCCAACTTAAACTTTTGCTTGTCCTCAAGTAAAACAAGAGATCAATGAACTCAACAGGGATATCTACAAGCAGTACCGCTTAAGAACTCATATGAAAGTGCACACAATGATTAATCTAAGATACAAGGATCATATGTACACCAAAAGCATCAAATTCTGACTAGTCATCATCAGTTAAAATCTATGCTCACAAGTTCTCACCTAAAATGCAAACTTATGCCCACAAAGATATTTGAATGCCCTTACACCAAAAAGGATTCCACTCTCTTGCCCAAATTCAATTGAAGATCAATATTTCGGAATCAACACAACACTCACACTCTCAAAAGAGAAAGAGTTTGCACAACTTTGCCCATAGACTTCCCCGAGTTTTCCATCTAACCATCACAATGCTCATGTAAGATCACAAAGGACTTTAGAGGCTTGTAAATGGGCTGGGGCTCAAGGTATGACCATTTTTGGTTTAGTCGCTCTACCTTAATGAAGCATGTATTCTATTTCGTTTCTCCTTCCCTTTCTTTCAAACATTTCAATTTCACAACTGATCCTTTGTCACTTTGGAGTACACAAATCATTTTTATGAACACCCCTATTTATTTTCACCTCCATGCACAATGGTACTATCTTATTCAAATCTTTTTCTTTTTTTTTTGTCAGCTTTTTCTCTTTTCTTTTTCTTTTTTTTTATTTGGAGGGGTTCCATCTTTTTCACAAACAGCTTTTCAAAAGATCAAGCTCACAAACCTCTAGCTCAATTTCTCTCTTCATTCTCACCACACCCCAACTTAGGCTTTTGGCCTAAGTTTGCTATTCAAACTAAACAATACTTCACGAAGGGTATATGTGGGAGAGACATGGCTTTTTCAAATAAACGGCTAAGGTTCTTTTATTTGTGTTTCAATCAAAGAGAAGGATAGGCTCAAATGGTGCCAAGATGGGTTCACACACTCACAAGGTAGCCAACAAAGGTTTAGCAATTAAGTTCACCCTAAAAAAAATTCATGCCTTAGATCGTTTTCCCACATTCACCAATGCTTAGTCAAACGGAATACTAGGGCATGTTCTAGACATCATCATACACACTTTTCAAGTAAAGCTCACCACAGATGGCATCCAAACACAATTGCGGATCACAACTCTACGAGTCAAGCTTGCGTGCAATGGTCATTGCAAAACTCACCATCGACAATTTGCTAGTCACAATGAGAGGCTAAGAGTTTACACTAGACTATGCAACTCCAATTTACCTCATTGGACACACACCAACATATTGTTCAATCAACAGTACTATTAAAGTCATCGATATTGAACACAATCGACACTCAAGTACAAGAGAACTGCAATCAATCATTCAGCACAAAAGCAACAATGATAAGTAAAGAGAGATATCACTAGAACTCAAATTCATTTCTTTTAATTAAAAAAACATCAAAAATAACAATCAAAGGAAAAACACCACCCCACCAAAATGACAAAAAAGTGTCCTTAATGCGAAATAACAAAATAGACATACAAAATAAAGATAAAGGAAGTGCAATAGGAAGTCCCTTGTCTCGCTATGCCAGAGGTGTGTCCTCAGTCTGGGCAGCAGTACCTTTTGCACTCTCCTCGGTATGTCAGGTCCCATTCGACCCAATCATCAATGTCTCCCGGAGAGACTCAACAGTGGCAGCTTGGACCAAATCATCCTCCAGATCCTTGAGATCTGCATACATCTCTCGATCCCTCATAGCAAAGTCCTCCTTATCCATCTCAGGTGCATCAGACGCACCCTCATCATCGGCTGGCAGAGCAACACTGGTGGGGGTAGGTGAAGGAATATTAGAACTCGTACCCTCTGGCAAATCCACACTACCCCAAAGCATGGTAATGTCTACGGACTTCAGCTCGTCCACATCTCTCCTAAATAAAGTAATATTGGTGAGGATTGATATCAAGGGAGTAGAACCCTCATTCTGCTCACACGCCTCAAATCTAGCGGTGAGGAACTCTAAAGCCTCTCCATGGGCTGTGATAGTCCTGCACTGATCAGCCAACTCTGCTCAAATGGGGGCAAGTGCGGCAGCTAAAGCACACTAATTCAATCCCGGAACCGCTACCTCGACTAAAGAACCTCGAACATTAGTTTAATAGGCAAGGTGCCCCATATTAATGAGCATGGCTTGTGACAAAGGTCGGGTGTCGGGGGCTGAAGCAGGTGCAGTGGCAGAAGAGGGACCCGGTGCAGGGGGTGAAGTGGCAGGAGTATCCGGAACAGGCGTACATATCTGCTCAACTGCAGGAAAGGGAGAACCCGTCTCCATGGACTCAACATCCACAGCCAGAGGCGTATTAACTGGGGGCCTCCTCCTCCTCTTTGCCTCATCTTTAGCATACTCAGTCTCGATCCTCAAGATGTCACAAGACGAGGTTGAAGTGACCTCAACATCCGTCTTTGCATCGAATGAAACACCAGCCTGTTTACACAGCTCACTGATCAAGATCGGGAATGGGAGGGAGGTATGATGCTTCTTGGCCCTTATCAACAACTCACACTCAATAATTATTCCCAAATTCAACAACTGCCTATCAAGAATACACCCTAAGAGTGCGGCCTTCTGATGCCGAAGAATTGACTCATTCTGTGAAGGCATGAGTGTACTACTCAAGTAACCAAACCAATACCGTGCCACAATATTGAGGTCCTTCTTCTCAATTATGGCCCCAACATCTAACCATCGAGGGGAGGCATCACTTATTAACAAAGCCAACCACCCCTTCAGAGTCTTCAAATCCCCTTTAGCTTATCGGCCAAGGAGTGCCTCCGCTTATATGTGCAACCAAGAACTTCATTAATCTTGGTCTGGCTGCACTTAACCTTTTTCCTGCGCACCATAAAAAAACCAACCAATTTCATTGACTGCGCTAACTTCTTGACTCTCGGAACTAAACCGGAGTATGCATTATAGAACTCCTGGACCCATGTAGGTACATAAGAGGTCTGGGGCTTGGTGAATATCTGGAATTTGTGGACACAAATTGTCTCCCACACCTGTGGATATCTGGCCATCACCCCATTGGTGGAAAACCTCTTTTCCTTGAGGATTGTACGTGAACCCTTGGCTTTCAACCTGTTCATCGACCTCAGAAGCTGAGCCGGGGCCGAAATTGTTACTGGAGCAGTAGGAGCAGGGGTAGAAGCTGCTGGACAGTGATGTCTGGTAGTTGAAGTGTTGAGCCTAGCCAGCGGGTCATGTAGATTCTTTGACCGCAACTCGGCACGGGTCCATTTTAAAAGCTCACCAATATGAGTCCCGGACTCCTCACCTTCAGAACTTTCAGATTCTGTAGAGGTGAACTGTATAGATAGTTTCGTACTCTCAGAAGAGGACTCCACAATGACTTTTTGCTTGCCCATACCCTTTGATTTGGCAGTGGGTTGTTTCGGTTTGCGTGGTCGATCAAGCTCTGAGGTAATTTCTATGCCTTTGGCTTTCTTCTTGGGAAGTTTGTGGGTGACAATTTTGTGGTGAGGCATATCTATCAACTCAAACAAGCAAACACAAAAATCGTTAGAGATGAGTTAGCACAGGGTAAAACAGGAAAAGTTACAAAAATACACACCGAACGGGACGGCTACACGCCAAATTGATTAGGTGAGCAAAAAGAGGCATCGCCGAAAGTAACAGACTCTGCTCAGGCAAAAATTAAGAAAAAAAGGCGATGAAAAATTCACGCGACGAGTAAAATAGGAGCTCACCGAATATTATCAAAAACACAGGCCACAAATCAACGACAAAGGGCAATGGGGAATGCAATGGGTAAGTCGCCGATCAGAACGGCGAGCCCGACTTAGGTCGCCGAACCGACTAGAAAAATCACCCTCCCTAAAACATTTACCATCATCAACTAACAGCCCAACACACAATAATTAAAGCTCATTTATCAACAACTAAACCATACGCATGCCCAATTTCTCCTCGGGATACTTAGACTTCCCCAAAACCAAATCAAAAACAACAAAACGATGATTTACCCTTAAGAAAGACATCACCCAATCAATCATTAGGCAAATTCAAGCAATTTGATTGAATTTGGGGCTACTCAAACTTCACCCAATGAATAATCAACAACCCACAAGTATGCAATTCAAAAACCCAATTCACAAAACCTGAAATCACAAAAATTCAACACTCTAATACTCATATCAGAAAAAAAAAAGTTATAAGAAGCAATTAGAGCATACATCATAGCATAAAAACAATTACCCAACTATTAAATGATGAATTTGATAAAACAAGCTCACAAAAATCCTAACCCAAGATAACTAACCTCAATGTAAACACAACGATGCAACAATGATGAAATGGGGAACGAGGACAAGTATAGAGCACTCCAATAATAGCCAAAACACAAGAAATATGCTAATGGAAATGCAAAAGTATGTGGGTACGGGAGGAGACGATGAAAATTTCAAGTAAGATAAAAGTTTGAATTCGAAAAGTTGAAAAACCCTCCAGTTCGCGCTTTGTTAGGCGATGGTATTAATGTCGCCGAACAATTCGGCGACGCGCCGAGTGGTGCAGAACCTCGCTGAAAGTCACAGCAGCTCAGGCTTCCATGCATGCTCAGAAGGCGAGCTAGATCAGGCTCGCCGATCCACTCATCGACGCGCCGAGTGGTGCAGAACCTCGCCTAATTTTCCAGTGTAGCCTACAACTTCAGCCTTCAATTTCTGATGAATTTAGGTGATCCTAGGGGCATTTGGTCGATGCGCCGAGTGGACCAACCCCTCGCCTAGTTACCATGTCTTAAAATTTCATACTCAAATCTACACAGCCAACACACATTATTCAAAAATAATAAGATAAACTTTTTCGTTGCCTCCCAAGAAGCACCTTATTTAACGTCGTGGCATGACATGGACATGCATTCAAGCATCGTCCAAGTACACCGCATCAATCATTCGCACAACGGGAGCCTCTCCAAAGTAGAGTTTCAGCCTTTACCCATTAACTTTAAAGAACGATCAATTTTCACCTTGAACTTCAATAGCTCCGTTGTCCAGCACATGATTAACCTTTAAAAGGGCCTTACCACTTAGACTTAAGCTTAACCAGAAATAGCCGCAAAAAAGAATTGTAGAGAAACACACAATCACCCACCATAAATTCTCGATGAAGTATCTTGGCATCATGCCACCTTTTCATTTTCTCCTTATAAAGAGCTGCACTTTCAAAAGCTCAAAGCTAAAAATTTTCCAAACCATGAAGTTGGTCAACCCGACTCTTGGATGAAGCATCCCAGTTCAAATTTATGGTTTTCAAAGCCCACAAGGCTTAATGCTCGAGTTCCACCGGGAGATGACATGATTTGCAGAAAACCAACTGATCTTGCGACATACCAATTGGTGTTTTAAAAGTAGTGCGATAGGCCCATAAAGCATAGTCTAACCTTTGCGACCAATCAGAACGATTTGCATCACGGTTTTAGCCAAAATTTCTTTAATTTCCCGGTTGGACACTTTGACATGTCCACTTGTTTGCGGATGGTAAGGGGTGGCAACTTTGTGCTTTACTCCATACTTGCTCAATAGAGATGCGAACAATCGGTTGAAAAATTGCGAAGCCCCATCACTAATAATTGCCCGTGGTGTCCAAAACCTTGTAAAATATACCGCTAAAGAAATGTAATGACATTTCTTCCTTTATTCTTGGGTAAAGCCACAACTTCTACCCAGTTCGACACATATTCAACGGCCACCAAAATGTATTTGTTCTCATAAGAACTCATGAAAGCACCCATAAAATCAATTCCCCATACATCAAACAATTCAACTACAAGGATTGGACTAAGGGGAAGCTCGTGTCTTTGTGACACTCCCCCTTGCTTTTGACATTGAATACACCTGCGGACAAGGGAATTTGCATCTTGATACATCGTTTGCCAATAATTGTCACTTTGAAACACCTTGGTGGCTGTATGTACCCCACTATAGTGCCCACCAACCGGAGATGCATGGCATGCACAAAGAATAGCATCAACTGCAACCTCCGGTACACATCTCCTAATTATGTGATCAGCACATTCCTGAAATAGATAAGGTTCATCCCAAAAATACTTTTTTGCATCAAAAAGAAACCCCTTGCATTGATAGAAAGTCAGCCCATCGGGAATAATTCCACACACTACATATTTGGAAAAATGGGCATACCAAAGAATGGAACCCTTAGAGATCATTATGACCGTGTCATCAGGAAAAGCATCTTCAATATCCTTGTCACTTGATACAACAACAGTTGTTCCGAGTCTCGATAGATTATCAACCACCTGATTTTCACATCCTCCCCGGTCTTTGACCTCAAAATCAAACTTTTACAATAACAGCACCTATTAAATTAGCCTTGGTTTTGCATCCTTTTTGGCCATTAAGAAGTGTATAGATGCATGGTAATTGTGCACCACTACCTTAGTTCCAAACAAGTATGCGCGAAATTTCTCAAAAGCGTACACTACAGCCAATAACTCTTGCTCAGTAATAGTGTAGTTTCTTTGAGCCACATTCAAGGTCTTTCTCAAATAATAGACTGGGTGGAATAACTTGCCTCTACATTGACCAAGCACAGCTCCCAAAGCTACTCCACTAGCGTCACACATTAGTTCAATGGGCAACTCAAATCCGGAGTAATGATAACCAGAGCCGACAGAAGTTTCTCCTTTAGACACTCAAAAGCGAGCATACATGCTTCATCAAACATTAAAACATTGTCATTCTCAAGAAGCTTGCAAAGAGGATGAGCTATTTGAGAGAAATCATTTATAAATCGCAGGTAGAAACCCGCATGTCCTAAAAGCTTCGGACACCTTTAACTGAGATACGGGGTGGTAACTTGGCAATAACTTCAATCTTTGCTTGATCCACTTGTATACCTTTCCCTGAAATTTGGTGTCCCAAAACAATCCCTTCTTTCACCATGAAATGACACTTCTCCAAAGTAAGTACGAGGTTTGTTTCGACACATCTCTGTAAGACTCATCCCAAGTGTTCAAGGCATTCTTCAAATGAGTCTCCAACAACGGAAAAATCATCCATAAAAACCTCCATTGAGTCCTCAACCATATCAGCAAAAATAGACAACATAAACCCTTGGAACGTTGCCGGTGCATTACACAACCCAAAAGGCATTCGTTTAAATGCAAATGTTCACAGGTGAAAGTCATTTTGTCTTGATCCTCCGGGGCTATGCATATTTGATTGTAACCGGAGTAACCATCGAGTAAGCAATACCATCCACGCCCCACCAATCTATCAAGCATTTGGTCCATAAAGGGCATTGGAAAATGATCTTTCTCAGGTGCCGCATTAAGCTTTTTATAGTCCATGCACACACGCAAACCGGTAACTGGTGGCATTGGCACAAGTGCACCTTTCTCATTCGGGACCACAGTCATACCACCCTTCTTTGGGACACATTGAACTGGGCTTACCCACTTGCAATCCGTAATACGTTAAAACCATACCCGCATCTAACTACTTGATGATATCCTTCTTAACCACTTCTTGCATTGGAGGATTCAACCTGTGCTCAACACTAGGCTTACAATCAACTTCCAACTGAATCTTGTGTGTGCTAATACCGAGAGGAATCCCCACAATATCAACAATTGTCCATCCGATAGCTTTGATAAATCTTTTTAGCACACTAACAAGTGCTTATACCTGCCCTTCAAAAAGATTAGTTGTGATGATTACTGGGAAGGTGTTATTAGCCCCCAAAAATACATATCTAAGATGAGGAGGAAGAGCTTTCAATTCAAGCTTCGAGGGTGCTTCAATGGATGGATTCACGGGAGGACTTTCCCTATTCTTCAAATTAATTTCAAGCTTCAAAGGAGTTTTCGAGTAAGAACCTAACCCCGATAAATCAGCCACCACTTCATCATAAGCTTGGATATCTTCCCCATCATAATTCAAAAGGACAGCAATCAAAGATTCATTAATACAAGAAATCTCGTCAATACTAGCAACCGCTTCATCGATAACATCAATAACTGACACCACACGATGTAATTGGGTTGTTTCATAGACTTACACATATTAAAGGTGACTTCCTCCTCATTAACTCTAAATTTCAAGTTGCCACTCTCCACATCAACCAAATCTCTTCCGGTAGCCAAGAATGGCCTACCAAGAATAATCGCGATCTCGGCATCCATCTCACAATAAAGAATAACGTAATCGGAGCCTTTTGGGCAAGTAACTCCCATAGTGGAGGTAAGCCTATCTTTCAACTCTTGAAAACTCTTTTCACATGCTTCCGACCATAAGAACTTAACCTACTTTTGAGTCAATGAGATCAATGGAGAGGCTATAGAAGTAATCACTTCCATGAGTAATACCCTGGCAAACTCCATATATCCATAGCAGACAAAGGTCTTCCATTTCTTAACCGCCTCGATTTTCTTAGGATCAACTTGAATACCTTCACCGGAGAAAATATGGAAAAGGAAAGAAACGGACCTTAACAAAACCTCACATTTGTTGAACTTAGAATAAAACTCATGATCATTGAGAATTTTTAACACGATCCTCAAATGCTCAACATGCTTATCCTCATTCCGTGAGTAAATCAAAATATCATCAATAAACACAATCACAAACGTATCAATATATTACTTGAAGACCTTATTCATGAAATCCATAAATGCCGCCGGGGCATAAGTCAAACCAAAGGAGATTACCAAAAACTCATAATGACCATAATGAGTTCCAAATGTAGTCTTTGGAATGTCACTCTTCTTCACCCTCAATTTGTGATTACCCGATTGGAGGTCAATCTTAGAGAAGTAACTCGCTCCTTGGAGGTGATCAAACAAATAATCAATCCTTGGAAGAGGATACTTATTCTTAATGGTAGCCTTGTTCAACTGATGATATTGTTTCTATGGAACCCATCTAGGACTCGTAGATCATTTGATAGACTCTAATGGTCAACCTTAGGAAGAGATACTAAAACTTGATTTTTCCAAAAATTATTTCCCACTTTCTGCGAGGCTGGTCTACGACCCATAAAATTTTCTACGAATCATAGACTAGTCTTGTAGACCTGAACCAGTGATTAAAATATGTAATATTTTCCCTTTTTTAAAAAAATAATCTGAGGTGTTACTGATTGCCTATTTGCATTGGTATTATTATGCATCGTGATAAGATATGTGATGTTATGCCAAAAGAAAATGGTTCCGGGAAGTAACATGATATAAAGTCGAAGGGAAATGGTTTCAGCTAGTGGTGTGACTTAAAGCCAAAGGGAAATGGTTCCGGCTTGTGATGTGATAAAAAGGTAAAGGGAAATGATTTCAGCTAGTGATAATGTGCCGAAGGGAAATGCTTTTGGCAAGTGATATGATATAAAGTCGAAGGGAAATGGTTGTAGCTAGTGATATGAAATAAAGGCGAAGGGAAATGGTTCCAACTAGTGATATTGTGCCGAAGGGAAATGGTTCAGACAAGAGTTTGATTATTGTGATTTGATGCATTTTGATACTTGTGATTGATCTACTTGTTAGTTGTGATTGATGCGTTGGATACTTGTGATTGATCAGTTTGACACTTGTGATTGACATACTTTATATGTGTTTGTTGTTGAATTATGATTCTTAAGCCTTGTGCAATGTGGATTGTGAAACTGTTAGATTGGGATGATTTCTATGCAGGTTGAAGTTTAAGGAGGATTGGTTGGGATGAAAGGAGTACTCATTTTCTAGCTAGTTTTGCCTTTTTTATTTGGTTACTTTTTGAGTACCGTGTTGGTTAGTACTCACTCGCTTGTGTAGCTTCAGATCTCAGTTCCGTGTGATTGCTCTTCGTCTATATATGAGGATTTTAGAGGACTTTTATAGGTAGCTGCTTGTCATCCCAGTGGGCCCTCTTGTTCTTTATTTAATGCTTTATTCTATTTGAAAAATAAAGACATTGAGACTTGTAATTATCTTTCTATTCTGCACTTTTACATTAGTAACTTGTACACGTGACAACAAAGTTTTGGGGTTATATTAGAATGAATAATTTTTCTGCTCTTATGTTATTCTTGCTTTACTTTCCGCATTTCTTTTGCTTCGTTGGGTTAAGGCTGACTTCTCTTGGTGGAAATAGATGAATGCCATCATGTCTATTTTTGAGTCGTGACAAGGTTAAAATCTAACGCCTTTACTTGAGATGATGAACCAAAACATAAGATTTTGATCCTCACCGCTTCATGAGTAACTTAAGACAACAATTAGTATATGAAACTAATCAACTTCTGAACAATACCAAAAAGGAACCAAAGATATCACAAGAGTAAATTACCTTATACCATAAATTATGAAACAAGTAAAGGTTAAAGATAAATTCTAAAAATAAGAGAAACAAATGTTTAACTAAACTCTCAAAATATGATTAATATCAATGTAGTTATTTTTAATGAATGAAAAAACATTCTTATTTATAGAATCTAGATAATAAAACATAATGACTTTTATCCCTAATAAAACCTTCAAAAGAACATTCTAAAACTTAATTAAATAAAACCCTAGCTTAGAGCTATGGTAAAACTAAAATCCTAATACTTTTGGCTGAATTAAAGACTTTGTAGGCCCCCTTCGCCAAGGATTTTGAGCCCTATCAGGGCCTTATTGGGCCATTGATTTCACCTCCTTTTAATGGCTAGAGTTGGCCTCCTTTTAGTCTGATTTTGAGCCTCTTTCTGCACTACTTTGGACTTTTTCAAGGTTGAACTAAGGAGTCCATAAATCAAGAAATATATTAACTAACACATAAATAAATAAATAAAGCAACAAGATAAAACCTAACTAGGAAGAGAATCTTGACAATCTTGGAAAGTTTGATTAGTCTTCTCTTAAAACTTGGGCCGAAAGCTACTTCTATTATGGATGATTCTTGGACTATTGTTGACCTAATATGCACGAAAGTGGACACCAATATTTCTACTCATGGACTTGAATTCGGGCCACCAATAGTTGTACAATTTGGACAATTCATCTTCCTTGGATTTTAGTTCTTCTTCCCCAACAAGACACCTTTGAATTTGTGATTGAAGCCCATTATGCTATTCATTGAACTCCTTGGTTTGAGATCTGGTCATGGGCCTCCTTCGAGCCTGTAAAGATCCATCCTTGTCCTTCAATGGAGTAGATCTTCTATGGTTGCTATCATTTACCTATTGTTGAACAAAATGCATCCTAGACTTCAACTTTAATAGGGGTATGGCATCATGGATGCTGTCATTCCTCTCTTTTTGAATACAATTTGTCCTTGAATTGGAATCTCGCAAAATCAAGAAGTCATGCATTATTAAACAACATCCATTAATCAAACGAAATAATAGTAGGAAAAAACCAGATAGTTACCATGTGTCCACTTCACCGAATTAATCCTAGCATGTATAAATACATCTTTATGAAGCATGTGGACATCATCATCACAATAGAGAATTATCCTACTTATATCAGCACAATGAAATTCTTGTCTAGATGTCGTTGCAAATGATACATGCAACTCCAAGATAGTTCTACCAATAAAGTAATCCAACGGGTATGATAAAGACTATACTAAATTCACACCAACTTGGACACATTTATGATATAGCCAAGCATCCTCAATAATACCTCCCAAAGATTCTTCGACACAAAAACTATTCGCATAAACAAAGGAGTTTCCAAGAATGTTAGAAGAACCTCTATATTTCAAGTTGGAATCTCCATTAATTTCTAAGTATTTGATCCAATTACTACGAAAGAAATAATGAATAGGTTCAACAAAGAGTATTTGATAAATAGTATCATAATAGTCATGTATCTCCTTGCTACTAGTAAAAAATATGTTTCTTATCTCAGAATCATCAAGAATTAAGGAATTATGTCTCATCACACATAAAGAATCATATTCCAACAAATTACTACAAAAAAACGTATTTGACACTAGATTAAGCGAAGAATCATCCAACGCATTCACAATCCTCCTCCCACAAACATCTCACCTCTTTTTAATAGGTGAAAATCTACAATCAACTATGTCATGCTCAATAGTAAAAAGTAATGAATAGCTTTTATTGGACTTGGTGATTACAATTAATGACTTATTATATAGCAAAATATCATCATCCTCAAAACTAATGCAGTCACATACATAAAAATTAAGTGTAGTGCATTACGTTGTCAAAGACCTTAGGTTTTTTATGAATACAAAGAATGTGAATAAACCAATTATACATATTGTACTTGGTCTTATGTAGCACATGAATAACATCATCTCATTTTTCATTGCTCATTGGTATAAGATCCACAATTGCCATGTTGAACTTTTTATCATGATTTTTATCTTGGACAGACCCAAAATAATTCTCGTTACCTTTATTGTGCTTTCTTAATGGAATATGTAGTATCGACCACCTTAGGATTATGTTCATCAGATGATGGTTTTTGAATGCAAACTTTTCCTTGGGATCCTATAATATAGTCAAAACAACTACAAGAAGAAGTAAGAATGTTAGAATGAGAAATAACCTCACTCAAACTCTCTTGATTTTTCTCTCTACATCATGACGATCCTTCTCCTTTATGTTCTCATGGACATCTCTCCTTTCCTTTCTCTTGATCTCACTTTTTTCTCACTTAACTTCCCATTCTCTTTACACAACACATTCTCTCCTTTTTCCAATCTTAAGATTAAAAACATGCACTCACCTTTATCCTCTCATTCTTTGCTCTCTCAAAATTTATCATTAGTTCTTTCAAACATTTTTTATCTTCACAAAGTTGAGATGGAGTTAAAGGTTCAAGTATATATTTTCTTTTGTTTAGTTCAAGAGATGCTCTATTCTTTCTCCTATCATGAATTACATTTATATTAAACTGCAATGGACTCCCAAGCATGATATGAAAATCTTGCATTGGAATGACATCACAAAGAACATTTTCAGAATACCTCCCAATGGAGAAAGAAATCACGAATTTCTTAGTCACCTTAAACTCACAAAAATTATTTAGCCATTGACATTTATAAGGAGTAGCATATTTTGATGCATGTAAGTTCACACTTCTCCACTGAACTTACCAGATTAATACTACTTCAACAATCAATAATCAATAATCATAGAGAAAATATTCTTCCTTATCTCACACCTTGTTGAAAAATCTTTTTCCTACTCGATTCATCAAAGGTGATATTCATATTCTCCAATTGTGTAATTAGCACTTCAGCAAAGTTGATATCCTTATGAGGTCCAGCTTCAGTTTCCTTACCTGTTTGAGACATATAAAAAAAATATCAAGGATCACACTTTTTATATGACTTTTACCCTCTTTTAAACTCACCCACACTTGCCACTTTCACCTCAAAATAACATTTGAACAAATACCTTGAAGATTTATAATTAAACCAAAACAAATATAAAGTTCTTAGTAATAAAGTATAGATTCTTGGAGAATAAAGAAAGCAACGAACCAATCCTAGAACAAGTAAGATTTTGTTGAAACAAAACACAAACAAAAGGAAAATATTTAGAACTAAATCGTAAGGATAAAAAAATTCTTTTATCCTTAAAGATCTAGGAACTCCTCTATTTATGTTCTCTTTATCCAAAAAATAATTTTCTGAGAGAGCAAGTAATGAGATATCTTACACGGGAAGGAATTAAGTATTCATGGGGAGAAAGTAATAAGATTTCTTAGACAACAATCAATTAAATTTCATGAAGAGAAAGTTATTAAATTTTAAATTTTTTTTCTTTTTTTCAGTTTTGGTTTTATTCTAGATATTCAAGAAATTCAAAGGTTTACCAAAAACAGAATCTTGATAGAACCACTCTGATACCACTTGATAACAATGAGGTTAGGAAGATATCAAATTTAGAAGTGAATTATGAAGTGTGGAAGAAATTCTAAAAGAATTAGAAAACTAGAAATAAAGATACGAGAAATTCGAAGGAGTGATCCAAGAATTTCAAAGGATTTGATTTTCTAAAGCCTTGAAAAGATCCAAGTAAAAATGTATCGATATATAGATGAAATCTAACTTCTTTAATTAAGAAGATGAACAAAAACAGAAGATTCGGATCATGATATCTCCATGAGTAACTTAAGACAATAATTAGTATATGAAATCACCTTCTAAAAACTACCAAAATGTAGCCAAAGATATCACAAGAGTAAATTACCTTATACCTTAAACTATGAAACAAGTTAAGGTTAAAGATATATTTTCAAAATAAGAGAATCACAGGTTCAACAGAACTATCAAAATATGATTAATATCAATCTAATTATTTTTAATGAATGAAAAAGAATTCTTATTTATAAAATAATCATGGTGGCTGCTATCCTTAGTAAAATCCTAAAAAGAAAAATCTAGAACTTAATAAAATAAAACCATAGATTGGGGCCAAGGTAAAACTAAAACCCTAATAAATGTGGTTAAATTAAGGACTTTTTGGGTCACCTTAGTTATGATTTTTGAACCCTATTTGGGCTCTAATGGGCTGCCGATTTCAGCTCCACTTAAGGGCTGGTATTGGCCTCTTTTTGGAATGATTTTGAGCCTCTTCCAGCACCACTTCTGTCTTCTTCAAGGCTGAACTAGGGAGTCAATAAATCAAGGGAAATATTAACTAACCTATAACTAAATAAAGAAACAAGATAAAACCCAACTAGGAAAAGAATCTTGACAATCTTAGATAGTTTAACTAGTCTTCTATCAAAACTTGGGCAGAAAGAAAGTTCCATTATAGCTAATTCTTGGACACTTCTTGACCTAATATGTAAGAAATTCGACCCCAATATTCCTCCTTTTGGACTTGAATTTGCGGCACCAATAGGTGTAGCATTCAGACAATTCATCTTCCTTGGGCTTTAGCTCTACTTCCAAACAAGACACCTTTGGAACTATAATTGAGCTCATTGTGCTTGTCATTGAACTCATTGATCTAAGATCTTTTCAGGGGCCTCCTTGGATCCTCTAAAGCTTTATCCTTGTCCTTCAATGGAGTTGATCTTCTATTGATGCTATCATATGCTACCCCATTTATATATGGGTAGTTTTTTATAGTACCAGAATTATCGTGATGTCCTTTTGTTATATTTACCCTAGTTGGCAACTAAATTATTGCCAAGAAGGATTATCAAGGTTTTAAAGTAGATATTGTTTGTCATTAGACCTCTTCAAGTCTTATAGAACTAGAGATGTCGGACTTTAACATTACTATGGGTATGAATAGTGTGGCATCTTGTTATGCCAATGTGGACTATTGAGGAAGGATTGTGAGATTCAATTATCTAGGAAAGATCGTTAAATATTGCAAGGGTCATATAGCAATGTAAAAGGGCACATTTATTTCATATATTCGGGTGAGGAAATCTATTGATAAAGGCTGAACTTATCATATTGTTACGGTTCAGGATATTGACCAAGAGTTTTCGACCTTACAGTCTATTCTCGTCGTTAATGAGTTTCTAGAAGTCTTTCGCTCCCTGGTATTCCCCCAAACAAGAGATGAATTTTTCTAGTGATATATTTCTACATACCAACAATATCAATTCCCTCGTATTGACTGGCACAGTTGATTGAAGGAATTGAAAGAAAAGCTGAAAGATTTATTCAGTAAGATATTCATCAGTCTTAGTGTGTAGCCCTGGCGTACACCAATATGGCTTGTATGGAAGATAGATAGTTCATTTCACATGTGAAAATATGACCAATAGTTGAATAAGGCATCTATAAAGAATATATACCCCCTGCCAAGGATTGATGACTAGTTTAACCAGCTACAAGGTGCCCAATGTTTCTGAGAGATTAATTTACGTTTAGGGTACTATCATGTGTAGGTTCAGGAGAGTGATATTCGAAAGATGGCCTTTAGGACCAGATGTGGTCATTTTAAATCTATTGTGATGTCTTTCGGATTGACGAATGCCCCAACAATTTTTTTGTACATGATAAATAACATACTCATGCAACTCTTAAATTTGTTCATGATTCTGTCCATTAATTATATTCTCTTATATTCACAATTGGAGGTGGAGCATAGAGACAATCTCCGAGCAGTGCTTAAGGTACTCCAAGGTCAGAAGTGCTTGTGAAGCTCTCGAAGTGTGAGTTTTTGTTGCTTTATGTGGACTTCTTGAGCTATACTATATCAAATGCTTGTGTATAGGTTGACTTAAAAATGATGGAGGCCGTTAAGATTTAGCTAGATCCACTAACCCAATAGAATTTTGTAGTTTTCTAGTGTTAGCTAGGTATTATTAGAGGTTCATACACAAATTCTCTTTGCTTTCTGCACATTTGACCAAGTTAACTCAAAAAGCACCTAAGTTGTAATGGACCAGAGCCTGTGAACAGAGTTTTTAGAAGCTGAAAGACTGACTGACTTCAACACTAGTTTTGTCTTTGCTAAAGGGTCTAGAGGTCTGTGAGGTATGTCATGATTCTTCACGAATTGGGTTGGGTTGTATTTTATGCAACACTAACACTGTAAGGTAATTTTTATGTTTTTAGAAAGCTAAAGAAGAACGAGAAAAATTACGCGACTTATGATTTAGAGTTTGCTAGAGTTATCCAAGCCTTGATGATTTGGAGGCATTACTTCTATGGTGTGCATGTTAATGTATATCAAGATCCTAAAATCCTCTAGTACATTTTAAGACAAATGGAGTTGAATCTACGACAACACCGATGGCTCAAGTTGCTAAAAGATTATGAAGTAGACTTCCTGTACCATCTAGGGAAGGTGAATGTAGTAGCAAATGCCCTAAATCATAAATCTATAGACAACTTATCGTATTTGAGAGTGAAGAAGAAGGTGATAGTCTGACAGCTTCATCAGCTAGCTAACTAGGAGTTAGACTCTCAAATTCTAATAATGAGGCTACAGTTGAGGACACAACTGTATCTTTTATAGTTATGGAGGTGAAAGCACGACAATATGAGAATCCAAACTTCTAGAAGGTCAGGGGCCAGGCTCAGCAAAAAGAGTCTTTTGCCTTCAATATAGCAGAAAATGGAATTAGTAGATACTTAAATCCTTGTATGGTCCATATGTTGTAGTTCTTGAAAAATATATTATGGTAGAAGGACACAATTTCCCTTATTATATTCACCCAGGTTCAACGAAGATGTATCATGATATGAATGAAATTTAGTAGTGCCTTGGTTTAAGAAAGATATTACTGAGTTCACACCATTGTTTCAAAACTATCAGTAGGTGAAGATTGAGTACTAAAAACCTAGTGATAATGCTCAAATCACCCTCTAAAACAAATCAAAAGAGTGAGCTTTCGTCGTCAATAAAAATAACCGACTAAGAGTTGGGGTCGAATCCCACAGGGAACAATGTAACGGCAATTGATGAAATTAAGTTTAACTATATACTAGTTTGAATATAAACAAGCAATGAATAAAATTTTCAAATAAAAGGAAAGTTTTCTAATTAAACTACGAACGGGGACCAAGATGATATCAAGCAAGGGATGTATGGTAATTGGGAAAACTTGAGATTCAATTAACACTCAACGATCCATTGAAATTCAACCCTAGATCAATCACTAATAGGTAGGCTTGGTCATCTTTAATTTCGCTAATTATCTTTCGATCTCAAAGCATTTTATTGTGATATCTCCTTTCATTCTCAATCACACCAATACAAAATAACCCACTACCTTAACTTAGACCCCTCTTCAAAAGAAAGCCTTGAACCCAACAATGAAACCCTAAACTTTCATTTTTCGATCTCAGATTCAAGATTCAAAGTCAAAATGAAATTATCAATCTAATTCTCCACTCCAATCATTCTCTTTCGAGCATCAACCAGATATCGGAAGCTAAGATTAAGAATGCACTCTCAACCTATAAATTCTAATATGAAAATTAGATTGAACCTATATCATGAATTCAAGCATTAAAACAAGGAACTACAAAAGACATAGAGCAATTAACCAAACACCCAAATAGTTTTGTCTATTTCTTGCACAAAAGTCCCAATTTCATACAAGTCATTACACCCACATTTCTAGTAATTAAAAACAAGGAAATGAAGAAAGGTAAAAGATACTACTTAAATAGAGCTCAGTCTTCAAATCCACAACTGAAATGTGAGGCAACTTACCTTCAATGTCTCAACCTCAAAATCAATAACAATGTAAAATCTACTCTAAGATGAGTGTTTCTTCTCTCTACAATATTCTCTCTCTAACAAATCTTTGATCATGCATTCTATCTCAACCTAGCCCTATTTTCTTCCTTTTAGGTCCAAGGCTTGAGAAATTCTCATTTTCCCTTGTCTAAAAAGGTGGGCTTCGCAGAAGCAGCAGCAGGCTCGCAAAAGCGAACTTCACAAAAGTAGAAATAAGTTCGCTTAAGCGACCTCCAACTTTTTCTCCCAGTTCGCAGAAGTGAACCTCGCATCCTCCCTTAAGAAAACAATTGACGTCGATGACTAGTTTGCTTAAGCGACAAGTCTTCCGCAGGTGCGATACCTGGGACTTGTTTACTGCAAGGTTTTGCTCTTTTTAAGCTTTGATTCAAGTTTTTATCAGCATTTTCTTTCCCAACATCAAAACACCTAAAATAACACAATTCAAAGGATAATTAACCTCTTTCTCTACTTCGAGTGCCAGAAAATCATAAGAAAAAGGGTTTAAATTAGTACAAATTCACAGCTCATCAACAACCCCAACTTAAAACTTTGCTTGTCCTCAAGCAAAACAAAAATCCAAAACATATGAGGCACTCAATTCAAGCACAACACTTCTATTTTCACAAAGGATAATGGCCATGGCTTTGCTTGGTACTAATAATTAGCAGGCACACAAGTAATTTTCAATTTAAGCAACTCCCTCAAACTCAAACCAAATTTCAAAACTCAAAGAGTTCTAAGAATGATCAAGTGACAACAAGAATTCTCAAGAAATGACTTACAATTACTAGTACTCTAACAACTTCCCTTGACTCAATTTTGGAATCTATTAACTTCACCAACCCATCCTAGCATTCATGCCCTCAAAAGAAAAGAAATGTCCCACAAAAACACATAAGGGACAACAATACAATCACTCACACTCAAAAAGAATCATCTCATGCACACAAATACCACACCACAGGCTTGCCCATATTGTCAATAGACATCAACTCAATTTCGTTTGATTGGAGATTGCAAAGGACTTTTTTAAGCTTGTAATGTAGGCTTAGGGAAGGTTAGGACATCATTTTGGTACAAGTGACTACACCCTCCTTGAACACTACACAATAACTTTTCAATCCACAACTTTTCACTTTTCATCCATTTTTCACTCAATGCACACTTCACACCATTTTCTTATTTTTCTTTTCCTTAATTATAGATTTCCCACATGCAACCATTTTAAACTTTTTGGAGGATTCAAGTCTCATGTTTATTCAAAACCTTTCTTTCTTTTTCACAAATTTTTCTTTTTGTTGAATTTTTTCCTCCACTCTTAAACTCTGTTTTTTATCAAGCCCTCACGTGGTAAGCATCCATCTATAATCTTCTCATAACACCACATACTTAGGATTTTAGCTTGAACTTTCACAATTCTTAAGTTCAAGGAGGGAAAGGGTTCAAAAGAATGTTACTTTTCAAAGAGGGTCAAGGCTTGTAATAATGTTGCCAATAAAAGGATAAGGCTCAAACAGGACAACTAAGGATACATTTAGTCCAAAGGTAGGCTTTTTAGGCTAAGTGGACTTCAAGGACAATCAAATAAGGCCTAAGATCCTTTCTCCAACTAAACTCAATCAAGACTAACATTTCAAGACTAACCGGCAAGTTCTAGTTAACATGAGTGAACACAAGGCATTATTCACAAAGACTCACCACACATGGAATGAACACTATTCAAGAAGGATCAATTTCACTTCCTAGTGGAGAACAAAAGAGTTGTTTTACACTTCACCATCTAGTAAATTGGAGTCACAAAAAGAGTCAACCCATTTTTACAAAATCATTCATTTTCACAAAACTTTTCGGTGTGGTGCTCGTTTCACATTTAACAAGGCTTGACTAAATATATTAGTACTAACCAAGTCACAAGCTCACATTAATTCCATAAGCCAACAATACTCAACAAGATGAAAATTTTTCCCTTAAGAATGACATCACCCGATCTATCATTGTGAAAATTCAGGCCTTATTGTTGAGCATTCACAAGGGTTTCCCAAATTCACAAGCTACGGGTACTCAGACTTCTCCTTCTTCAAGGCATAAAAGCATGGAACACCATCATTCAAGGTTTATTACTACAAAACATAAACTAACAAACTATACTAATATCATAAAACCAAAACAAAATAAAATGACCAATCGGCAAAATAAACAAAAATAACAATCCAACATGTCAATTAAAACAAAATAAAACAACCCACAGGAGAGCACTCCAAACTTTCAACAAGGTAATCAATTATTCAAATGAAATGTAACAATTCAAAATAGTGAAAGTGAAAGAGACATACCGGATTGTGCATGCACAATGAAGACCAATAGTTTAGAACAATTTGAGACAGTGGACTGAGAGAGGAAAGAGTTGGACCTTTTATTTTAATGTTTTTGTTCGTTTTGATTCTACCCATTGCCTTTTGAACTCTTTACCTTCGCTTAAGTGACTTTTGGTCACTTTTGCGACTTCTAATGAAATGCGTGGTTCGCTTAAGCGAGTGCCCCTCATCTTAAGTGAGTGCCCCTTCCCTTAAGCGAAGTTCACTTTTGAGAGAGGGAGCCACTTTTGCGGACTTCGCTTAAGTGAACTTATGTTCGCTTTTGCGACTCTTGAGCTATTTTTTAAAGCTACTCACTGTCTGGTTGGGCGAGCTCAGGGATCCATTGGAGGATTTTCCCAGTCTCATTGGGAGAGTTTGGGCACCGAAAATGTGTCCCAATTCATTTTCCAATGAGGTTTTGGCCTCGAACTTCATTTTCTTCAAGATTCACACCTGCAAACCTGTTCAAATTAATTTCAAAACTCCAAAATCATGAGGATTAGTAAAAAATATAATTAAACCTATCCTAGAAATTTAAAACTTGAATGTAAAAATATTATGATACCAATGGGTTGCCTCCCATCTAGGGCACAATTTCACGTCGCGGCGCGACGCTGGGCAGATCACCCTTTATGTTTTCACTTTGAGGCAATGAACCCTCTCCCTAACTTTAGATCATATTCACTTTGAAGACCATGGGGAGAACAAGAAAGAATCACACATTTCACCCTATCTCTCCTTTTTTAAGATATGAATTTCTTACCCAACTTTGCATCATTCTTCCATTTTTGAACCTTGGGCCAGAGGGAGAATGACAAGGTCATTGGACCACTTGAATGTTTCTTTTCACGATTTGTGGCCCTCAATAGTGTGACACCCTTTATTTCGCATGAACTAAAGTTGTCATTTATGATTTTTTTTGCTTTTTCTTGCAACTCTAGTATCATGCTAGCTAATTGGGCTTCTAAGATTGTTATTGCCTTGGGTTTATTGCACAAGCTCAATACATCTTCTATATCAACTTTCACCTCTTCGCTTGGTTCGGTTTCAAATTGTTCAACTTCGAACATGAGTGGGCTCGTCTTATATGACCAAGCAAGGTGTACATCTTGAGACTCTTCTCCAGTCTTTTTGGCCATTGGATAATGAGGATTTTCACCCCTCATTGTTGTCCTCACCTTATCCCTAAGAGGATTAAGAGTCATCTCAAAGTGGAACAGGTCATATCACTGAGCTTGTTGCACTTATAGAAAACTTTCCATCGCAAGAGAGGATAGATGTAGGATTTCCTTAAACCACATGAGCTTATTATGCATGACCACACAAGGACATAGGTCGGTAGAAAATAAACCATCCCCAAAGATGCAATGATCACAAAAAGCCATAGAAACAAAACAAAAGAAACTAAAGACAACTATTCAAAATTAAGATTGAAACAAGTAAACTAGAAATCCTAAATCAATTTAATATGCTTTCTTTTTCCCAAGCAGCGGCGCCATTTTTGATAATGCTCAAAACACCCTCTAAAACAAATCCAAAGAGTGAACGATCGTCGTCCATAAAAATACCCAACTAGGAGTCGGGGTTGAATCCCACAGGGAACAATGTAATGTCAATTTAGGAAATAAAGGTTAGGTATATACTAGTTTCAATCTAAACAAGCAATGTACAAAATTATCAAATAAAAGGCAATTTTTCTAATTAAACTAAGAACCGGGGCCAAGACAATATCAAGCAACGGGTGTATGGGAATTGAGAAAACCTAAGACTTAATTAACACCCAACGATCCATTGCAATTCAACTGAAGATCAATAACTAAAAGGTAGGCTAGGTCATCTTTAGTTATGCTAATTATCTTTCGATCTCAAAGCGTTTTATTGTGATATCTCATTTCGGTATCAATCACACCAATACAAAATAACCCACTACCTTAACATAGACCCCTCTTCAAAAGAAAGCCTTGCAACCAACAATAAAACCCTAAATTTTCATCTTTCGATCTCAAATTCAAGATTCAAAGTCAAAATGCAATTATCAGTCTAATTCTCCACTCCAATCAATCTCTTTCGAGCATCGACGGGAGTTCGGAAGCTATGATTTGAGTGTGAACTATCAACCTATAAATTCAATCTTGAAAATGAGATTAAACCTATTTCATGAAATCAAGCATGGAAACAAGGAACCACAAAAGAAATAGAGAAATTAACCAAACACCCAAATAGCTTTGTCTATTTCTAGCACAAAAGCCCCAATTTCATAGAAGTCATTACACCCACATTTCAAGAAATTAAGAACAAGGAAATGAAGAAAGGTAAAAGATATTACTTTAAAAGAGCACAATCTTCAAATCCACGACGGAAATGTGAGGCAACTTGCCTTCAATGTCTCAACCCCAAAATCAAGAACAATGTAAAATCCACTCTAAGATGAGTGTTTCTTCTCTCTAAAATATTGTCGCTCTAAAAAATCTTAGATCATGCATTCTCTCTCAACCTAGCCTTATTTTCTGAGTTTTGGGTCCAAGGCTTGAAAAATTCCAATTATTCCCCTATCTGAAAAGGCGGGCTTCGCAGAAGCGACAAGAGGCTCGCAAAAGTGAACAGTTGACTGGTTCGCTTAAGCGACAAGTCTTCCCCAGGTGCGATACATGGGACTTGTTTTCTGCCAGGTTTTGCTCTTTTTTAGCTTTGATTCCACTTTTGATCAGCATTTTCTTTCCCAGCATCAAAACACTTGAAACAACACAATTCAAAGGATAATTAATCTCTTTCTCTACTTTGAGTGCTACAAAATCATAAGGAATGAGCTTTAAATGAGAGTAAATTCACCACTCATCACCTAGTGGGCTGACTCAAGAGATACACATTCCATTGTGAAAGTGAGAGGAAATAAATATAGACTTTGTTACAAGTTTACCTCACTTACTATGGAAATTAGATTCTATTTCGGTGATTATCAATAGAATGAAATAAATCAACCCATTTTTTGTAGGGCAGGACCAAATTTTAAGCTAAAGATTATGGAGGTCTACACATTAGATAGATTGATACAATTCATGGTGTCGGTGTATTGATCATTTCAGTTAAAAGAGCATTGTTTACAGTAAACTTTTGAATTTTTTTTCCAGAAGGTCATGGGGACACAAGTCAACCTTAGTACAACATTTAACCCTCAAACTTACGACCAAGCCAAAGGTATGATCAAATCATTTGAGGATATGTTATACACATGTGGTATACATCAAATCTTACACTTCACTTAAGAAGTATAAACGGTCGAAGTCAATTACAGAACTCAACAAGAGTTGAGGTCGATTCCACAAGGAATGTAGAAGAAATAAGTCTACTAGCTCTTATATTCAGTTGCGGTTGATATTTCAAGAAATAAAAATGCGTAAAGTAAATATTGGGTTTGATTTAGTGTTCAAGTATGATAGTTTAACTAGAATCTAGTGGTGAAAGTAGCAAATGATAGTTTGAAAGTTGTGTTTATCAGATGGGATTGTGTTCCCCATGACATCAGAGTGAATTTCAGATTTTGCGCAAATAACAGTCATTTGATGCAAGACATACAATATTAACTTAGTTAAGAACATCTAAATGCTTGTAACCCCTATTAGATGAATATCACTCGTCTCCTCTTTGTAATGACCCTCCAGGTCATTTCTGTGTTAATGCGTTCTTTCTATCGTATAGAGCATTCTTGTAGTTACCCCAAGTCATTTATGACTTGCTGGCACTGATTGTTCGGTCACTTGGTCGTTTGTTAGGGTTTTATGCCTGTTTTTCTGTTTAGGAGCTTGTGAACCTTGAAAAGCTGATTTCGGTCATAACTTCAGGTAAACGACCTCAGATGAGAATTCTGACGGTTCCATCAGCTTTAGAGCGTCCAAATTAGGCTAGGAGCATGGTTTGCCCAAGTCCCGGCGTTTCCGGTGTGATTTTGAGGCCAGTTAGCTCCTTAGTCTTTGAAATTTGGTTTAAGGTTGACTTCGTTCAACATTCTTGGAAAATGCACTCAGATGGAAATTCCGACATTGTGGTTAGTTTTAGAATGCCGAGATTGGTCTAGAACGACCCTTTGAGAATTACCAGGAGCTTACGATCTGATTCTGAGACCTCCGGTAGAAGTTGGCTAAAATGGCTCATTTGGTGTGGGACACACTTTTTATCGAAATGACCTCGTATGGAAATTTTGACTGCGCCATTGAGTCCGTAATGCCAAATTTGAAGGGGTAGCATATTTCATTTGCGTGCACGAGATTCAGAACGAATTTCAAGCATCCTATCAAGGTTTTGGAATTCTCCAAAACTCAGCTGGTGCAGCTATCAAAACTGTAGACTTATTTACTCTCCGCATTCGCGGGATAGACTCCGCGTTCACAGAGGTGTGGAAGAGTCTACCCCACATTCACGGGCTAGAGGCCGCGTTCACAGAGGTTAGTGAGTCTGGGTGTATCCCAGTTCTTCGCGTTCGCGAAAGACTCACCGCGTTCGCGGAGGTCTGGGTCCCTTAGCTCCAAATTCGTGGAGGCCTGTTTGGTGAGATGAGGAGTTGTTCTTTGCGTTTGCGGACCACTGGCTTGCTAACCTCCGCGTTCGCAGAGTATTAACCGCATTCGCCGAGAAGAGGGGTCTGGCAGTGTCAATTTAATGAGGTCGAAGCTCCCATTTTTGATATCTTCAAATCTTCATAAAAATCTCCTCGGTGGTCAGTTTTCGGCGATTCGAAGTCCCAGGCACATGGATTCTTGTTGGCTTTGTGGGTTTCAAGTTTGGGTTTGTTGGGTGTTTCTCATTTTCCGTGAAATTGAGGGTAAGTTCTTTATTGGCCTATTTTTTTTAGTTTTGTGATTTTTTGTTGTGGGCTGTTAGGAGCCGATCCAACCACTAATCGGGTGATCCATTTTGGGATTCATGTTTGGGAAAGGATTTGGGACCTTTTCACAAAGTCAATTCTTGAAAATTCGGAGCGGGTCCCACTTGGCCCCATTTGACTCCAAAATTAGTCTGTCTCCGAATTTTTTGATTTTAGTGTCTAAACGACCATATTGACGCTATGATTTTATTGTTGATAGTGTGGCAGCAGTATAAGCCCGTTCGGAAGGGGAAATCTTTGGCTGAGTGAATTGGAGCCCTCGTGGTCAGCTTTTTGGTTGGTTACGGCTTCCCTTCTTTCTAAATTGAGCTTGATTGTGTAGATGCTGGTTGATATTTGTGAATCTGAGGTGGCTAGCTTGTATTGGTTCCTTGTTTACCCGATTTCCCTGTTTGTAGTTGACTGTTGGGTTGTTGACTTGGATTGATGGTATTTGTGTTGTGGGTTATCTGTTTGGTGGTTATCTGTTGATGCATGAGTGGGTCCGGGTCTATGGATTATGTGCTGGATTGATTATTGTGATTTTGGACATAGGATAGGTTAAGGTAGTGTTGCCTTAGTCCTACGCATCCTTTGACTTGCGTATGTATCTGACGGCGATTTGGATGGACTAGGTCCTTGTAGACTGATATAGCAAATTGGGGTCTGATAGTGTGGGCCTTGATTTAGGCCTTCTTGTGGCCTTTGATTCTTCGGATTCTCTCCCCTCTATTTTATGAGATCATGGGATACTACCGGAGGATGTCACGTTGAGCTGATTCATGGTTGGATTGTGTTAGGATGGAAGTCTTCATTTGATATACTCTTGGGCGGCGGCCCGTGATGGTTAGCCTTGCGTTGTGTGGTTCGTCGTGGCTTTATCTGGTTTGAGGTGATAGCTCCATTTTGAGACTGAGGTTACAGGTTAGCATTCGATATTTCTAAAGCTAGGCTAATGGGGTAGGCAATTCGCTCCGATCTGTAGCTGACGTTATACGATTGAAGCCTGTTATTTCCAGTGTGAGCCTGTGGAGCGTAGGCTACTAGTCCTAGCCCGTGATTGACGTTACCCGGATGCAACCGGTATTTTTAGTGCTAGACTGTTAAGCGCATACTGATTAGCTCCCGTCCGAGACTGATGACACGCGGTTAGAGTTCGTTATTTCCTGCTCGAGGCCACAAAGTGGGTGATATTGTTCCAGCATGAGGCCGAGGTTAAGCGGGTGGGATTCGGTATTGCCGGCCCGTGACTGATGATTTGGGTTGGGCCCATGGGTTGATGATTGAGCTGGCCTCTGATATTATTCCAGAATGAGGCTGAGGTTACGCGGGGGGAGTCGGTGTTGTCGGCTCGTGGCTGATGATTGGGCTAAGCCCAAGTGATGATTTTCGGGTCTGAGACCCTTGGTTGGAGACTTCTGGATTTTGTGTTCTTCATTTCTATAGTATTGCTCTTCTGTGTACCTGTCGGGCTTATGGGGTCAGTTCGGGTTTTATTCAAACTTGCGCACGAATGTGTCCAGCGGATCTTATAGGGCCCCAGTTGGGCTTAGTTAGCTATCCTCAGTTTATTTTCCGCTAGTTCTATTTCCGTTCTGTTGAACCTTGTTATTGTTGGTGCTGATTCTATCTTGTCTGCCTGTCTTTACCTTCCTTACTCAGTCGGCATATGATGCCTACTGGGTATCTGTTGTTTTGGTACTCATGCTACACTCTGCATTTGTTTTTGTGAGGCAGGTCCGAGCACCAATTATCAGCGTTGAGTTCAGGCCTGGGCTGTCTTTTCAGGTGACTAGGGTGAGCACATGGCGTTCTGAGATTATCTATCTCCTTTTGTATATATAATTTTTGGCTTGCCTTTTGCTTTTGAGACAGTTGTTTCTGTTGTCCACTTTTGGGACTTGTATTCTTATTAGTAGTATAAACATATGAATTTCGGATTTTGGGAGGTATTGTATATATCATTTTGGGTTAGTTTCGCTTCAGCTCTCTTGTTTGTGTTTTATTTGTATGCTTCCGCTTGTTATTGAATTGTTTCCACCCTTAGTCCTGTTCCTGTTATTGAATTGTTTCCACCCTTAGTCCTGAGATGTGACTTATCTTCAGTAGGCTACATAATGTCCTTAGGATGTTTTGTTACTTTGTATCTTTTTCGTGCATGGCTGTCCAGTTGGTTTCTTGAAATCTCACTTGTTATGTTCTGTTAAAGGGATGGCTCATAAGCGAGAGGAGATCGACTTGGTGCTGTGGCACCAGATCGAGAGAGAGAGAGAGGATTTCAGAGCCGAAGCCTCGAGCAGAGCAGATTCCTCCTAAATCGATGGGGCCGGGACCAGCCCAGCCACCACCAGCGCCAGATGTGGCTCCTGATCTTTAAGGCATGCTTGGCCATATTCTAGCTGCTATTAGGAGTATGCAGCAGCAGCAGCCTGCCCCAGCACCAGTCTAGAGCCGGTTCAGGCACAGTTGGACCAGCCTGCAGTAGTGGCACCAGAGGTTCTTTAGCCACCAGCACCAACCATGGTTCAGCTGGACCCATTGGATGGGGTTATGCCTCTATGAGAGCAGAAGATGCTCGGGATGTTTCTTAGACTATCACCGCCGAAGTTCTCTGGGGCTGCGGGGGAGGATGCCCATGAGTTCTTGACTACTTGCCGTGAGAGGGTGTAGACCTTGGGTTTAGTGGAGTCCAGAGGAGCTGACTTCATAACTTTACAGCTAGATAGACCAGCCAGACAGTGGTGGCATTTGTTCATTGGTACCAGGCCAGCCGGAGCACTACCAGTATCGTGGGAGAAGTTTTTCGTGGCTTTTCTTGCAAGTTTTATTCCACGGAGTGTCAGGGATCATCTTCGTGATGAGTTCTCGAGGTTGGAGCAGGGCTCCATGACGGTGACTGAGTATGAGACCAAATTTCTAGAGTTGTCCCGTCATGGTACCATGATTCGACCTACAGCGGAGGAGCGGGTCCAATGCTTCCTCAGAGGTTTGAGACTACAGCTGAGGATTCAGTCAAAATCTTTGTTGGCAGCGGGCTGTTCCTTTTTAGAGGTGGTAGACCATGCCCGTACCATTGAGAATCTTTGTCGTGAGGCCCACGACGGTAACGGCAAGAGGCCAAGATAAGATGACAGCTTCAGTGGGACCCGTCGCAGATCGATGGATACCTGAGGTCGGGGTTACCAGGGGTTCCAGCCGGGGTAGTCCAGTCACCCATTTCAGGCAGCATTGTAGACCTCAGAGGGAGATCAGCTTCGTCAAAGCGGTTATAGTGTCATTCCTAGTCAGGGCCGAGGCGGGTTTCAGACAGGTTCATCAGGTCGGGGTGGCCGACCTCCCGTAGTTAGCAGGTCTTTTCAAGGTTGCTTCACCTGTGGGGAGTAGGGTCATTGGGCTAGGGAGTGCCCTTCATCAAGATCAGCTTTACCAGCCCCTCAAGCAGCGAGGCCGGTGTCAGTAGTAGCACTCCAAACTAGAGGAAGGGGTCAGTAACAAGGTTCTCGGAGAGGCCCCAGGGGAGGCAGGACTGGTGGCAGAGTAGATGCGAAGAGTAGAGGCACCCAGAACCACTTTTATGCAGCTCCAGCAAGAACAAAGGCTGAGGTGACAGATGACGTGATCACAGGTACAATTTTCTTATGCCATCCGCCCGCTTCAGCCTTGTTTGATCCAGGTTCTACCTATTCTTATGTGTCGAATTACTGTGTGCCTCGTTTGGGAGTGAGTCCTGAGTCCATATCAGTTCCAATGTGTGTTTCTAGCCCAATAGGGGATTCTGTAGTAGTGGATCGGGTTTGCGGTCCTCTGTGGTGACCATTCGGGGGCAGGAAACTCTGGTTGATCTTATTGTGCTGTGTATGGTAGACTTTGATGTGATTCTGAGTATGGATTGGCTATCTCCTCACTAGGTTGTCTTGGACTTTTAAGCTAAGACCGTGACTTTAGCCATTCCTGGTATTCCGTAGGTAGTGTGGCAGGGTTCTTGTAGTCGCACACAGGTTGGTGGACAACGGATGCTTGGCTTACTTAGCTTATGTCAGAGATATGAGTAGGGAGGACCCTACAGTTGATTCAGTGCCTGTTCTCCCAGAGTTTGCAGATGTGTTTCCTGCCGACCTTCCTGGCCTACCCCTAGATCGGGACATTGACTTTGGCATAGACTTGGAGCCGAGTACTCGTCCCATCTCTATCCCACCGTATCGCATGGCACCTGCAGAGCTTAGGGAGTTTAGTGATCAGCTCCAGGATCTCTTGAGTAGAGGGTTCATCAGACCTAGTGTATCACCGTGGGGTGCCCCAGTCCTGTTTGTGAAGAAGAAGGATGGCACATGCAGATGTGTAGCGATTATAGGTAGTTGAATAAGGTGACGGTGAAGAACCGTTATCTTATGCGTCGTATTGATGAACTATTCGACAAGCTTCAGGGTGATGCCGTGTTTTCTAAGATCAACTTGAGATCTCGGTACCATCAGTTGAGGATCAGAGCAGAGAATATCCCTAAGGCGGCATTTAGGACTCGCTATGACCATTATGAGTTCCTGGTTATGTCCTTTGGATTGACTAATGCCCCTGCCGCCTTTATGAATTTTATGACTCGAGTGGTCAGGCAGTATTTGGACTCCTTTGTCATTGTCTTCCTCGATGAAAACTTTGTATACTCACGGAGCCATCGTGAGCATGAGCAGCATTTGAGAATAGTGCTCCAGACTTTGAGAGATCATTAGCTTTATGCCAAGTTCTGAAAGTGTGAGTTTTGGCTGGAGACTGTAGCATTCTTGGGGCACGTGGTGTCCAAGGATGTCATTATGGTGGATCGGGTAAAGATTAAGGCTATCCGTAGTTGGGCTAGGCCCACTTCTGTGACTGAGATTCGGAGCTTCGTCGGATTGGCAGGGTACTATAGACGCTTTGTTGAGGGTTTCTCCACTTTAGCAGTGCCTTTGACTCAGTTGACTCACCAGGATGTTCCCTTTGTGTGGTCGGAGGAGTGTGAGAGAAGCTTTCTAAGGCTCAAGGAGTTGCTTACCACCGCTCCTATATTGACTCTTCCAGTTGAGGGTGAGGACTTCACGGTATATTGTAACACATTCGGCGTTTGTTTGGGTTGTGTTCTGATGCAGCAGGACCGGATTATTGCTTATGCATCGAGGCCTCTTAAGCTGCACGAGTGCAACTACCCCTCTCTAGATTTGGAGTTTGCGGCGGTAGTTTTTGCGCTTAAGATTTTGAGGCACTACCTGTATGGAGTTCATTGTGAGATCTACACTGATCATATGAGCCTTCAGTACATCATGACTCAGAGGGACCTTAATTCGAGGCAGCGTCGATGGATTGAGCTCTGAAGGACTATTCTCTCTTTATTCTCTACCATCCGGGCAAGGCAAATGTAGTAGCGGATGCCTTGAGTTGGAGGGCAGTGAATATGGGTAGTCTGGCCTTCCTTTCTATTTCGGAGCGACCATTAGCTTTGGACATTCAATCCTTAGACAATCAGATGATCAGACTTGATGTTTCAGATTCCAGCAGGGTATTAGCATATGTTGGGGTTAAGTGATCTCTGCTTGGTAAGATCTATAGTCGTCAGTTTGAGAATGAGTCTTTGGTAGCACTAAGAGATAGAGTGTTGGAAAGTGATGCCGGTGAGGCTTCCTTAGATTTAGATAGGGTTTTGAGGTTTGCTGGCCGACTATGTGTTCCCAGAGTTGGTGATTTGATCCAGCTGATTCTTAGCGAGGCCCATGATTCCAGATACTCTATTCACCGGGCACAACTACGATGTATCATGATTTGAGGCAGCATTACTAGTGGAGCAGTATGAGGAGGGACATCTCACACTATGTGTTCTGCTGTTTGTGTTGCCAGCAGGTGAAGGCCGAGCATATGGGGCCTGGTGGAGAATTGCAGAGATTACCCATTCCTGAGTGGAAGTGGGAGTGTATCATCATGGACTTTGTTGTTGGGTTGTCATAGACTCCTAGTGGTGTTGACAGTATCTGGGTAATCATGGATCGATTGACCAAGTTAGCACACTTCATCCCTTTTCATACATCCTATCATGTAGAGAGGTTAGCCCGTATCTACATCCGGGAGGTAGTCCGTCTTCATGGTGTGCCTGTTTCTATCATCTCAGACTAGGGCCCACAGATAACTTCCAGCTTTTTGAGAGCATTTCAGGAGGAGTTGGGCACCCATGTGGATCTTAGCACAACATTTCACGCGCAGACTGATGGCTAGTCAGAGCGTACCATTCAGGTTCTTGAGGATATGTTGCGGGCCTGATTTATAGACTTTGGGGGCCAGTGGGACCAATATTTTCCCTTAGCAGAGTTTGCGTACAACAACAACTACCATTCCAGCATCTAGATGGCGTCGTTTAAGGCCCTATATGGTAGGCGTTGTCGCACTCTAGTCGGTTGGTTTGAGTCTACGGAGCCTAGGCCACATGGTACAGATCTGTTTCAGGAGTCCTTGAAGAATGAGAGGTTGGTTCAGGACAGGCTCAGGACAGCTCAGAGTATACAGAGGAGTTATGCAGACTGCAGGCACCGACCGTTGAGTTTTTCCATTTGTGACAGAGTATTCCTCCGAGTATCGCCCATGAAGGGCGTGATGAGATTTGGGAAGCGGGGGAAGCTTAGCCTCAGGTATATCGAGCCTTTTGAGATTTGAGAGCAGTTGGCGAGGTGGCTTATGAGTTGGCTTTACCTCAAGTATTCTCAGTCGTTCATCCAGTATTCCATGTTTCGATGCTGCATCGATATGTTCCAGATGAGTCTCATGTGCTCCAGTATGATGCCGTTGAGTTTGATGATCGCTTGACATATACAGAGGAGCCAGTTGTTATTTTGCTAGAGATGTGAGGCAGCTGAGGTCGAGGTTCATTCCTATGGTTAAGGTTCGTTGGAGGCATCGTCCAGTTGAGGAGGCTACTTAGGAGATCGAACGGGAAATGCGAGAGTAGTTCCCAGCTTATTTGAGCCGTCAGGTACTTCTTGATCCATACTTTTGAAGACGAAAGTCCTTTTAGTAGTGGATATTTTAATGACCCTCTAGGTCAATTTTGTGTTAATGCCTTCTTTCTATCGTTTAGAGCATTCCGATAGTGACCCCAAGTCATTTATATCTTGCTGGCACTGACTGTTCGGTCGCCTGGTCGTTCTTTGGGTTTTATGCCTGTTTTTCAGTTTTGGAGCTTTTTAACCTTAAAAGTTGATTTCGGTCAGAACTTCAGGTAAATGAATTCAGATCAAAATTCTGACGGTTTAATCAGCTTCGAAGCGGCAAAATTAGGCTAGGAGCATGGTTTCCCCAAGTCCCGGGGTTTCCAGTGTGATTTTGGGGTATGCTAGCTCTTTAGTCTTCGAAATTTTGTTTAAGGTTGACTTCGGTCAACATTCTTTGAAAACACTCTCAGATGGAAATTCTGATAGCGCGGTTAGTTCCGGAATGCCGAGTTTGGTCTAGAACGACCCTCCAAAAATTACCGGGAGCTTTCGATCTTATTTTGAGACCACCAGTAGAAGTTGGCTAAAATGGCTCATTGGGTGTGGGATCCACTTTTTGTCGAAACAACCTCGTATGGAATTTAGACTACGTGATTGAGTCCAGAATGTCGAATTCGAGGGGGTAGCAAATTTCGTTTGCATGCACGGGGTTTCGAACGAATTCCGAGCACCATATTGGGGTTTTGGAATTCTCTAAAACTCAGCTGGTGCAGGTGTCAAAACTACTGACTCATTTACTCTCCGCGTTCGCGGGATAGACTACGCGTTTGCGCGATAGACTCCGCGTTCGCGGAGGTGTAGGAAAGTCTGCTCCGCATTCGCGGAGGTTTGTTCGTCTTGAGGTATCCCTGTTCTCCGCATTCGTGAAAGACTCTCCATGTTCGCGAAGGTATGGGTCCTGAGCTTCGTGTTCACGGAGCAATCTCTACGTTCGTGGAGGCCTATTTTGTAAGAGGAGGAGTTGTTCTGCACTTCGCGGGCCTGGGGCTGCGTTCGTGGAGCACTGGCTAGATCACCTCTGCGTTCGCGGAGCGTTGACCGCGTTCGCGGAGCATTGACCGCGTTCGCGGAGCATTGACCGCGTTCGCGGAGAATAGGGGCCTTGCAGTGTCTATTTATGAGGTCAAAGCTCCTCCCATTTTGGAGGGCTTCAAACCTTCATAAAAATCTCATCGGTGGTCGATTTTTGGCTATTCAAAGTCCCAGCCCATTTTGGAGAGCTTCAAACCTTCATAAAAATCTCATCGGTGGTCGATTTTTGGCGATTCAAAGTCCCAGGCGCTAGGATTCTCGTTGGCTTCATGGGTTTCAAGTTGGAGTTCATTGGGCGTTCCTCATTTTCCATGGAATCGAGGGTAAGTTCTTTGTTGGCATATTTTGTTTAGTTTTGTGATTTATTGTTTTGGGCTGTTAGGAGAGGATTCGACCCCTAATGGGCGATCCATTTTGGGACTCATATTTGGGGAACAATTTGAGACCTTTTAATGTAGTCAATTCTGGAAAATCTAGAGCGAATCCCACTTTGCACTATTTGACTAAAAAATTGGTCTATCTCCGAATTTGTTTATTTTAGTGCCTAAACAACCGTATTGATGCTGTGATTCTATTATTGATAGCATGGCAGCAGACTAAGGGCATTCGGAAGGGGAAATCTTTGATTAAGTGACTTTAAGCGCTCGTGATCGGCTTTTTGGTAGGTTATGGCCTCCCGTCTTTCTAGATTAAGCTTGATTGGGTAGATGGTGGTTGATATTTCTTAATATGAGGGTGGCTAGCTAATATTGGTTCCCTTTTTACCCGATTTCCCTGTTTATTGTTGATTGTTGGGTTGTTGACTTGGTTTGATGGTATTTGTGTTGTGGGTTATCTGTTGGGTAGTTATCTGCTTATGTATGAGTGGGTCCGGGTCTTGTAACACCCCAAGCTTCCAAAGGATTTTAAAATACCGAACTCACCTGAAGACAAGGACCTACGGAAGCCACCTACGGGCCGTAGATGGATTGACAGGCCGTAGGTGGGAATTGTCAATGGCACTGTGAAATTTGAGGATTTCCAAGTTTCTGAACCTTGACCTACGGAACAGCAGGACGGTTTGTAGTCCAGTTGACGGGCCGTAGATGGGTTCCGTTGATGCCTTCCGGACTTAGCCAAATTTTCATCCCAAAATAAACTTTCTGAATCAATTGACGGAAGAACAGGACGGTCTGTCAATTGATGTAAAGACCGTAGATCCTGTCCGTCGATCGGCCTCGATAGTTTTTAATTAAGGGCTTTTTGATCTTTTTCCTAATTGATTACCTATTAAGCTAAGTCGGTTATGCCTTTAATCTAAGACCTATAAATACTTTCTAAGCCTAATTTCTTTCATTCTATTTGATTCCAAAACTCTCCTCTCTCAAATATTTCTCTCTATAAAGAACTCTCTCAACTCTCAAGGAAGAAGAAGGAGCTTGAATCCTCCATTGAAGACCTTCAATCTTTTCCAATTTCTTGTGGATTGCTTTAAGGTATGATAGTGTTAACCATTAGGAGTCTTTTCCTCCAATGGTCCCTTCCTCTTCTTCATGATTTTCAAAAGTTTACTCTAACCCAATTGAATTAGGGTTTGTGATCAATCATTGTGGGTTCTTCAATTATGATTCCAATTATTGATTTTATGATTCATAGTGCACGATTTAGCGTGATAAAGTAACTTAGTGCACGAATTAGCGTGAATTACATGATTTAATGTAAAGATTTCATGAACCCCCATAATCCCAAGCAAATTCTCCCCAATTTGATAATTTATGCTTTGATTGTTGGATTGAGTTATGATTTGATGAAGGTTGTGAATTCTGTATGAAATAAAGCATGTATTAGGAATGAATTGAGGATAATCTTATGAATTTAGCATGATCAAGTCAAAAGCATGATTTTCCTTTATTATGTGGGTTCCTTCAAGTATGGGTAAATTATCTTAAGTATGGCTTTCAGCATGAGATTGCATTGAATTGCATGATAGGAGTTGAACTTGCATGAACCCACATGAACTCTTTGAACTATGAAATATGAGCATGATGAATTAAGGATGCTTTTAGAGTAAAGTACCAATGTTATGATATGATAATGCTATGGTTGAGTAGTGAAAGGTTTTCTCACGTAATCCTCCCATTATGATAAAAGAAGAACTAAAAGGCGATTACCCATGTTCTTAAGAAGCTATTCTAATGATCTAAGCTTGGACAAGGTCCATGAAAGATGAATATCTATAAGCATGATTTTAGCTTGAATTGGTAACCCTAGTTGTCCCTTTTCATGTTTGATGATATAAATATGTTAATGACTAATCTGTGGGAATTATGCTTAGCACCGAGTGGATATTGAGATGGATGCCCTCCCGTTAGTAGAGGACGGGTCTTCTAGTGAAAGCTCTCCCATTAGTAGAGGCCGGGTTTTCTAGATAGAACTCTCCCGTTAGTTGAGGCCGAGTCTCCTAAAACAATCTCTATTTCATAAACTATGTTGCCACCATAGGATGTTGTCTTTAAGTAGACATTAGCTAGTGGATCCACATAAGCTAAGAAGTACATGGTCTTACCTTGGCAAGTAGGACACCCCTTTTCGGTGTGGGGTAGACACTGTATTCCGTGTTGATAGCTCACATGGTCTTACATGTCGGTTAAGGCTTTCCCCCACAAGTTAATGAATAAGTGTTCTCATGATGATGTAAAGAAAAGAAGGAAATATGATTTAGCTTGTTTGGCCTTGATATATGCTCTATGTTTCATGTTTCTCATGTTTATCATGTTTTTAGCTTGGCCATTGCATGTCATGATTATGTCTCTATCTCTAGCATGATTTATGTGTTTATGTGCATTGCTATCTTACTTAGTACTTAATTGTTCTAACGCATACTTTTGTCTGCATCAACTTCCTTGGTGTAGGACGTGGCAGTTCTCCTACTCGTGGCTAGAGCATTGACGTAGAATTTTGAAGAAGACTTGGTGAGTCCTTATCCATCCGAGGACATGGCCTAGTTTTGCTTATTTTCATGTCGTTTCTTTTTAGTGTTGGATATTGTATTGGGCTGCGTCCTTATCAGTTTTATTAAGTATTCTATGAAATTAGAAGGCTTTGAGACATGAGTTGTAGACTTCTGCTGTTTTAAGTAAAGTTCTGATTTAAAATGGTCTTCTGAACTCTTATTTCTCTATTTTGTTGTATGTTATGTATGCTAAGGTCTTGTATGAGGCCTCGCGGGGTCTTGTACGCCGTGTTACATCTAGGGGCTACCCTGGGTCATGACAAACTTTGTATTTAGAGCACAAGGTTTTAGAAAGATCCTAGGATGTCTCATAAGCCACGTCAAGTAGAGTCTCGTTCATGAGTGTGAAGCGCTCCACATTTATGAATGAGAGGCTATAATACGTTTAAGAAATTCCACTTCTTTCATTACTCTTAAGTCGTGCCATGGAGTTTAACTCTATATATCTCTCTCCTAATTCCTATCCTACGCGTTTCAGGATATGGCAACCCGAAGTGCTTACGCTAGAAGAAACATGGGAGAGATGTGGAACAAGAAGCTCCTCCTCAAGCTCCTCACGTTCCAACCGACCCTTTGGCGGAACAAGTTACTAATGCGGAGTTAAGGGCTGCTTTTCAAGCGTTGGCTCAAGCCGTGACGGCTCAAGCCAATAGAGAGGTGGTGGCTCCCGTGAACCCAAATGTGGGTACGGCGGCATCAAGAGTGAGGGACTTTACGAGGATGAATCCTCCGAAATTCCATGGCTCTGAGGTGGAGGAAGATCCTCAAGAGTTCATCGATGAAGTGTACAAGGTGTTGATGATCATGGGTGTGATGTCGTAAGAAAAGGTGGAGTTGGCCGCTTATCAACTCAAGGGTGTTGCCCAAACTTGGTTCAATCAATGGAAGAGTGAGAGGGCAGTTAATGATGGTCCTCTTGATTAGGAGAAATTCGAGGTTGCTTTTCTTGATAGGTTCTTCCCTCTTGAGAAGAGAGAGGCTAAGGTGCTTGAGTTTATCAACCTACCACAAGGAAATATGAGTGTGAAAGAGTATGCATTGAAGTATACACAATTGTCTAGATATGCTCCGTCCATAGTTGCCGACCCAAGGGCAAGAATGAGCAAATTTGTGTCGGGAGTCTCTGATATGTTGGTGAAAGAGTGCCGCACCGCCATGCTCATGCATGACATGGATATTTCTCACCTCATGGTTAATACTGAACAAATTGAAGAAGAAAAGCTTAAGGAAAGGTCAAGGGAGACCAAGAGGGCTAGGACCGGAGATGGTAACTTTTCCCATGCAAGGTCCGATGGACATGGTCGTCCTAGATTTCGACCAAGGTTCTCTAACCAAGGCTCATCCAATGCTCCTCCAAAGTCCAACAATGATAGGGTGTCTAACCCCAAGTCACAAGGAGGGAATAATGGTGGTTCTTTAGTAGTTCCTTGTGCCAAGTGTAGGAAAAAGCATGAAGGTAGATGTCTAACCGGTACGGATGGTTGTTATAATTGTGAAAAGGGTGGTCACAAGATGAGGGATTGTCCATCTCTCATGGCCAAGGGAAGAGACAATAAGCAAGCTCCACCTAGAGGATCAGGTTCGAATCCGCAAGAGCAAAACCGATTTCATGCACTTCAGGCTCGTCATGAGCAAGAGAGCTCTCCAGATGTGGTTACTGGTTTGTTAAAATTTTTCCATTTTGATGTGTATGCTTTGCTTAATCCCGGTGCTACCTTGTCTTTTGTGACGCCATATGTGGCTAAGAGGTTTGATGTTGTTCCGGATGTGTAGCTAGATCCTTTTCGTGTTTCCACTCTGATTGGAGAATCTATTATGGCTAAGAGAGTTTATTAAGATTGTCGCGTCTCCTTATCCCATAGTGTCACTCATGTTGATCTTGTAGAGCTTAATATGCTAGATTTTAATGTTATTGTTGGGATGGATTGGTTGCATGCTTGTTATGCCTGGATTAATTATAGGACCCGAATGGTCAAATTTCAATTCCCAAATGAGCCTGTCCTAGAGTGGAAGGGGGGAAATTCTATGTTTCGAGGTCAATTTATTTCTTATCTAAAAGCTAGAAAGATGATCTCTAACGGGTGCATTTACCATCTTGTTAGGGTGAGGTATATAGATTCCGACACCCCTACTCTTGAATCGGTCCTCGTTGTTAATGAGTTTCCGAAAGAGTTTCCCGATGATTTGCCCGGTATTCTTCCCGAAAGAGAAATAGACTTCGGTATTGACCTTCTCCCAGATACGCAACCTCTTTCTATTCCTCCTTATACAATGGCTCCGGCGGAACTTAAGAAAATAAAAGAGTAGTTGAAAGACTTGTTGGATAAGGGTTTCATCCAGCCAAGTATTTCTCCATGGGGTGCTCCGGTCTTGTTTGTAAGGAAGAAAGATGGTTCACTCCGTATGTGTATCGACTATCGCCAATTGAACAAGGTTACAATTAAGAATAAGTATCCTCTACCAAGGATAGAAAACTTGTTTGATCAACTTCAAGGGGCTAGTTATTTCTCTAAGATCGACCTTCGTTCGACCTATCACAAATTAAGGGTGAAAGAAGATGATATTCCGAAAATGGCTTTCCGGACTAGGTATGGTCACTACGAGTTCTTGGTGATGTCGTTTGTGTTGACAAATGCTCCGGCCGCATTTATGGACCTGATGAATAGAGTGTTTAAGCAATACCTTGACATGTTTGTAATTGTGTTTATTGACGATATTTTGATCTGCTCAAAGAATGAGGGTGAGCATGTTAATCATTTGAGGATTGTATTGCAAGTCCTCAAGTACCAACAACTCTTTGCGAAGTACAGTGAATGTGATTTTTGGTTAAGGTCTGTGGCTTTTCTTTGTCACATTGTTTCCGGTAAGGGCATTGAGGTATATCCTAAGAAGACGGAAGCGGTTAAGAATTGGCCTAGACCTTTATCACCTTCGGATATCCGTAGTTTCTTGGGCTTAGCCGGTTATTATAGGAGGTTTGATGAAGGATTTTCTTCGATTGCTTCTCCATTGACTGCTTTGACTTAGAAAAAGGTAAAGTTCGTATGGTCCGAGGCATGTGAGAAGAGTTTTCAAGAGTTGAAGAATCGACTTACATCGGCTCTGATATTGACTCTATCGGAAGGATCTGATGGTTTGGTGGTTTATTGTGATGCCTCGAGAATTGAGCTAGGATGTGTTCTTATGGAAAATAGGAAAGTCATTGATTATGATTCAAGGAAACTTAAGGTGCACGAAAAGAACTATCCTACTCATGACTTGGAATTAGCGGCAGTGGTATTTGCTTTAAAAATATGGTGACATTATTTGTATGGGGTACATCTAGATGTTTTCACCGACCATAAGAGTTTGCAATATGTGTTTAAACAGAAAGATTTGAATCTCCACCAAAGAAGGTGGCTCGAGTTGCTAAAAGACTATGATATGAGTGTTCTCTATCACCCCGGTAAGGCTAACGTGGTGGCGGATGCTCTTAGTCGATTATCTATGGGTAGTGTTGCTCATGTTGAGGATGGTAAGACAGAGTTGGTTTGCGATGTCCATAGATTGACTCGATTGGGTGTTAGATTGGTTGATTCTACTAAAGGTGGTGTTACGGTTCACAAGGGTTCCGAATCCTCTTTTGTGCATGATGTGAAAGCTAAGCAAGGTATTGATCCTAACTTAGTTGAACTAAAGGAAGTGGTACTCAAGAATTCCATTGAGGTTTTCTCCCAAGGGGGAGATGGTGTGCTTCGATATCAAGGTCGTTTGTATGTTCTCAATGTAGAGGGTTTAAGAGAGAAAATCTTATCGGAAGCCCATAGCTCTCGATATTCCATCCACCCCGAAGCAACCAAAATGTACCGTGATTTGTGAGAAATTTATTGATGGAATGGAATGAAGAAAGATATTGCAGAGTTTGTGGCTAAGTTCCCTAATTGTCAACAAGTGAAAGTTGAGCATCAAAGGCCGGGAGGTTTGACCCAAGATATTAGTATTCCTACTTGGAAGTGGAAAGATGTGAATATAGATTTTATTGTGGGTTTGCCTCGCAGGAGGCAGCAATATGATTCGATATGGGTTCTTATTGATAGAATGACGAAGTCAGCCCATTTCATTTCCGTCAAGACTTCTTATTCGGCAGAGGATTATGCTAAGTTGTATTTGAGGGAGATGGTCAGGCTGCATGGAGTGCCTTTATCCATCATCTCTGATCGTGGTGCACAATTTACTTCTCAATTTTGGAAGTCATTCCAAAAAGGTCTTGGTACTTGTGTTAAGCTTAATACGGCCTTTTATCCCCAAACCGATGGGCAAACAGAGTGTACTATTCAAACTTTGGAAGATATGTCGAGAGCTTATGTAATTGATTTCAAGGGTACTTGGGATGATCACTTGCCTTTGATTGAGTTTGCTTATAATAATAGCTACCATTCTAGCATTGGTATGGCTCCATTTGAGGCTCTCTATGGAAGGAGGTGTAGATCTCCTATAGGTTGGTATGAAGTTGGTGAAGTTGCTTTGATAGGCCCGGAGTTGGTTCATGAGTCTATGAAGAAAGTTCGCCTTATTAGGGAAAGGTTGAAAACCTCCCAAAGTCGATAAAAGTCCTATGCTGATGTTAAAAGAAGAGAATTAGAGTTCGATTTTAATGATTGGGTTTACTTGAAAATCTCACCCATGAAGGGTGTAATGAGATTTGGGAAGAAAGGGAAGCTTAGTCCCCGTTATGTATGCCCCTATCAGATTTTGAGACGTGTGTGTAAGGTTGCTTATGAACTTGACTTGCCTAATGATTTGGCGTCAGTGCATCTGGTTTTCCATGTCTCATTGATGAAGAAGTGTGTTTGTGATCCGACCTCTATAGTCCAATTAGAGAATCTTGGCATAAAGGATAGTGTTACCTATGAAGAAGTTCTGGTTGAGATTTTAGACCGGCAAGCCCAGAAGTTAAGGAATAAAGAAGTTGCTTCCGTGAAAGTTCTATGGAGGAATCAATTGGTTGAGGGTGCTACTTGGGAGGCCGAGGCCGATATGATGTCTCAATATCCTCATCTCTTTCCTTTCGATCCTACTCTAGCTTGAGGTATCTTGATCCACATGGTTCATTCCTTTGGTCTCATGTGTTATAGTTGATTTCCATGATTCCTTGATTATGCATGTTCATGAAGAGGCTTATATGATTATGTGCAATTGAGTATGAGTTGCATAAGGGTTTCATCTGGCCAAGTATTTCTCCATGTGGTGCTCCGGTCTTGTTTGTAAGGAAGAAAGATGGTTCACTCCGTATGTGTATCGACTATCGCCAATTGAACAAGGTTACCATTAAGAATAAGTATCCTCTACCAAGGATAGATGACTTGTTTGATCAACTTCAAGGGGCTAGTTATTTCTCTAAGATCGACCTTCGTTCGGGCTATCACCAATTAAGGGTGAAGGAAAATGATATTTCGAAGATGGCTTTCCGGACTAGGTATGGTCACTACGAGTTCTTGGTAATGTCGTTTGAGCTGACAAATGCTCCGGATGCATTTATGGACTTGATGAATAGAGTGTTTAAGCAATACCTTGACATATTTGTGATAGTCTTTATTGACAAAATTTTAATCTATTCAAAGAATGAGGGTGAACATGTTAATCATTTGATGATTGTGTTACAAGTCCTCAAGGACGAATAACTCTTTGTAAAGTTTAGTAAGTGTGAGTTTTGGTTACGGTCCGTGGCTTTTCTTGGTCACATTGTTTTCGGTAAGGGCATTGAGGTAGATCCTAAGAAGACGGAAGCGGTTAAGAATTGGCCTAGACCTTTATCGCCTTCGGATATCCGTAGTTTCTTGGGCTTAGCCGGTTATTATAGGAGGTTTGTTGAAGGGTTTTCATCCATTACTTCACCATTGACGGCTTTGACTCAAAATAAGGTTAAATTTGCTTGGTCCGAAGCATGTGAGAAGAGTTTTCAAGATTTGAAGGATCGACTTACTTCGGCTCCGATATTGACTCTACCGGAAGGATCCGATGGTTTTGTGGTTTATTGTGATGCCTCGAGAATTTGGCTAGGATGTGTTCTTATGCAAAACGGAAAGGTCATTGCTTATGCTTCAAGACAACTTAACGTGAATGAAAAGAACTATCCTACTCATGACTTGGAATTAGCGGCAGTTATGTTTGCTTTGAAAATATAGCGACATTAATTCTATGGAGTACATGTAGATGTCTTCACCGACCATAAGAGTTTGCAATATGTGTTTAAATAGAAGGTGGCTCGAGTTATTAAAAGACTATGATATGAGTGTTCACTATCACCCCGGTAAGGCTAATGTGGTGGCGGATGCTCTTAGTCGATTATCTATGGGTAGTGTTGCTCATGTTAAGGATGGTAAGAAAGAGTTGGTTCGCGATGTCCATAGATTGGCTGGATTGGGTGTTAGATTGGTTGATTCTACTAAGGGTGGTATTACGGTTCACAAGGGTTCCGAATCCTCTTTTGTGCATGATGTGAAAGCAAAGCAAGGTCTTGATCCTAACTTGGTTGAACCAAAGGAAGCGGTGCTCAAGAAGTCCATAGAGGTTTTCTCCCACGGGGGAGATGGTTTGCTTCGATATGAAGGTCAATTGTGTGTTCCCAATGTAGAGGGATTAAGAGAGCAAATTTTATCTGATGCCCATAGTTCTTGATATTCCATCCACCCAAGATCTACCAAAATGTACCGTGATTTGTGGGAAATTTATTACGGAAACGGAATGTAGAAAGATATTGCGGAATTTGTGGCTAAGTGTCCTAATTGCCAAGAAGTGAAACTTGAGCACCAAAGGCCGAGAGGTTTGACCTAAGATATTAGTATTCCTACATGGAAGTGGGAAGATGTGAATATGGATTTTATTGTGGATTTGCCTCGCACGAAGCGACAATTTGATTCAATTTGGGTTGTTGTTGATAGAATGCCAAAGTCAGCCCATTTCATTCCCGTCAAGACTTTTTATTCAACGGAGGATTATGCTAAGTTGTATTTGAGGGAGATGGTTCGGCTGCATGGAGTGCCGTTATCCATTATCTCCGATCGTGGTTCACAGTTTACTTCTCAATTTTGGAAGTCGTTCCAAAAAGGCCTTCGTAGTCGTGTTAAGCTTAGTACGGCCTTTAATCCCCAAACCGATGGGCAAGCGGAGCGTACTATTTAGACTTTGGAATATATGTTGAGAGGTTGTGTAATCGATTTCAAGGGTATTTGGGATGATCATTTCCCTTTGATTGAGTTTGCTTATAACAATAGCTACCATTCTAGTATTGGTATGGCTCCATTTGAGGCTCTCTATGGTAGGAGGTGTAGATCTCCTATAGGTTGGTTTGAAGTTGGCGAAGTTGCTTTGATAGGCCCGGAGTTGGTGCATGAGTCTATGTAAAAGTTCGACTTATAAAGGAGAGGTTGAAAATGGCTAAAAGTCGACAATAGTCCTATGCCGATGTAAGGAGAAGAGAATTAGAATTCGATGTGGATGATTGGGTTTACTTGAAAATCTCACCCATGAAGGGTGTAATGAGATTTGGGAAGGAAGGGAAGCTTAGTCCCCATTATTTAGGCCCATATCAGATCTTGAAACGTGTTGGTAAGGTTGCTTATGAGCTTGACTTGCTTAATGATTTGGCATCTGTGCATCCGGTTTTCCATGTCTCATTATTGAAGAAGTGTGTTGGTGATCCGACCACTATAGTGCCATTAGATAATCTTGGCATAAAGGATAGTCTTTCTTATGAAGAGGTTTCGGTGGAGATTTTAGACCGGCAAGTCCGAAAGTTAAGAAATAAGGAAGTTGCTTCCGTGAAAGTTATATGGAGGAATCAATTGGTTAAGGGTGCTACTTGGGAGGCCGATGCCGATATGATGTCCCGATATCCTCATGTTTTTCCTTCCGATCCTACTCTCGCTTGAGGTATCTTGATCCTCATTGTTTATTCTTTTGGTCTCATGTGTCATAATTGATTTCCATGATTTCTTGATTATGTATGTTCATAAAGAGTCTTATATGATTATGTCCATTTGAGTATGAGTTGCATAAAGTCTTCATGATATGATGTGTTGATCATGCTTTAGCTTGGAGTTGATGTTTCCTCCTCGGATATATGCTTTTATGTGATTGCATGCTAGGTTGGGTTGTTAGTTCGTGTCTATTACCCTTCTCAAGATGTCTTGATTCTCATTCGAAGACGAATGTTCCCAAAGGGGAGATATTGTAACACCCTAAGCTTCCAAAGGATTTTAAAATGCAGAACTCACCTGAAGACAGTGACCTACGGAAGCCACCTACGCGCCGTAGATGGATTGACGGACCGTAGGTGGGAACCGTCAATGGCACTGTGAAATTTGAGGATTTCCAAGTTTCTGAACCTCGACCTATGGAACAACAGGACGGTTCGTAGTCCAGTTGACGGGCCATAGATGGGTTCGTTGATGCCTTCCAGACTTAGCCAAATTTTCAGCCCAAAATGAACTTTCTGAATCAATTGACGGAAGAACAGGACGGTCCGTCAATTAATGTACAGACCGTAGATCTTGTCCGTCGATCGGTCCCGACAGTTTTTAATTAAGGGCTTTTTGGTCTTTTTCCTAATTGATTACCTATTAAGCTAAGTCGGTTATGCCCTTAATCTAAGACTTATAAATACTTTCTAAGCCTAATTTCTTTCATTCTATTTGATTCCAAAACTCTCCTCTCTCAAATATTTCTCTCTATAAAGAACTCTCTCAACTCTCAAGGAAGAAGAAGGAGCTTGAATCCTCCATTAAAGACCTTCAATCTTCTCCAATTTCTTGTGGATTGCTTTGAGGTATGATAGTGTTCACCATTAGGAGTCTTCCTCTTCTTCATGATTTTCAAAGGTTTACTCTAACCCAATTGAATTAGGGTTTGTGATCAATCATTGTGGGTTCTTCAATTATGATTCCAATTATGTATTTTATGATTCCTAGTGCACGATTTAGCGTGATAAAGAAACTTAGTGCATGAATTAGTGTGAATTACATGATTTGATGTAAAGATTTCATGAACCCCCATGATCTCAAGCAAATTTTCCCCAATTTGATAATCTATACTTTGATTGTTGGGTTGGGTTATGATTTGATGAAGGTTGTGAATTCTCTATGAAATCAAGCATTTATTAGGAATGAATTGAGGATAATCTTATGAATTTAGCATGATCAAGTCAAAAGCATGATTTTCCTCTATTATGTGAGTTCCTTCAAGTATGGGTAAATTATCTTAAGTATGGCTTTCTAAGCATGAGCTTGCATTGAATTGCATGATATGAGTTAAACTTGCATTAACCCATATGAACTCTTTGAACTATGAAATATGAGCATGATGAATTAAGGGTGATTTGAGAGTAAAGTACCAATGTTATGATATGATGATACTATGGTTGAGTAGTGAAATGTTTTCTCACGTAATCCTCCCATTATGATAAAAGAAGAACAAAGAGGCGATTACCCATGTTCTTAAGGAGCTATTTTAATGATGTAAGCTTGGACAAGGTCCATGAAAGATGAATATCTATAAGAATGATTTTAGCTTGAATTGGAAGCTCTAGTTGTCCCTTCTCATGTTTGATTATATAAATATGTTAATGACTAATCCGTGGGAATTATGCTTAGCACCGAGTGGATATTGAGATGGAAGCCCTCCGGTTAGTAGAGGCCGGGTCTTCTAGTGAAAACTCTCCCATTAGTAGAGGGCGGGTTTTCTAGATGGAACTCTCCTGTTAGTTGAGGTCGAGTCTCCTAAAGCAATCTCTATCCCATAAACTATGTTGCCACCATAGGATGTTGTCTTTAAGTAGACGTTAGCTAGTGGATCCACATAAGCTAAGAAGTACATGGTCTTACCTTTGCAAGTAGGACACCCCTTTTTGTTGTGGGGTAGACACCGGATTCCATGTTGATAGCTCACATGGTCTTACATGTCGGTTAAGGCTTTCCCCCACAAGTTAATGAATAAGTGTTCTCATGATGAAGTAAAGAAAAGAAGGAAAGATGATTTAGCTTGCTTTGGCCTTGATATTTGCTCTATGTTTCATGTTTCTCATGTTTCTCATGTTTTTAGCTTGACCATTGCATGTCATGATTATGTCTCTATCTCTAGCATGATTTATGTGTTTATGTGCATTGCTATCATACTTAGTACTTAATTGTACTAACGCATACTTTTTCCTACATCATCTTTCTTGCTGTAGGACGTGGAAGTTCTCCTACTCGTGGCTAGAGCATTGACGTAGAGTTTGAAGAAGACTTGGGGTGTCCTCATCCATCCGAGGACATGGCTTAGTTGTGCTTATTTTCATGTCGTTTCTTTTTAGTGTTGGATATTGTATTGGGCTGCGTCCCTATCACTTTTATTAAGTATTCTATGATATTAGAAGGCTTTGATACATGAGTTGTAGACTTTCACTGTTTTGAGTAAAGTTCTAATTTAAAATGCTCTTTTGAACTCTTATTTCTCTATTATCTTGTATGTTATGTATGCTAAGGGCTTGTATGAGGCATCTCGGGGTCTTGTACGCCGTGTTACATCTAGGGGTTACCCTGGGTTAGGACAGGTCTTTGGATTCTTAGCTGGATTAATTATTGTGATTTCAGACTTAGGATAGGTTAAGGTAGTGTTGCCTTAGTCCTATTCACCTGTTGACTTGAGTATGTATCCAACGGTGATTCGGATGGACTAGGTCCTTGTAGACAGATATTGTGGGCCTTGATTTAGGCATTCTTATGGCCTTCGATTCTTCCGATTCTTTCCCCTCTATTTTTCTGAGATAGTGGGATGTTGCCGTAGGATGTCGCGTTGAGCCGATTCATGGTTGGATTGTGTTAGGATGGAAGCCTTCATTTGATATACTCTTGGGTGGTGGCCCGTGATGGTTCGCCTTGCGTTGTGTTGTTCGTAGTGGCTTTATCTGGTTTGAGGTGAATAGCTCCAGTTCGAGACTGAGGTTACGCGTTAGCATCTGGTATTTCAAGCGCTAGGCTGACGGGGGTAGGCTATTCGCTCCAGTCCATAGCTGACGTTATACGATTGCAACACATTATTTCCAGTGCGATTCCGTGGAGCGTAGGCTACTAGTCCCAACCTGTGATTGACGTTACCCGGATGGAACCAGTATTTCGAGTGCTAGATTGTTTAGCGCATACTGATTAGCTCCCGTTTGAGACTAATGACCGGCGGTTAGAGTCTGTTATTTCCAGCTCGAGACCGCAGAGTGGGTGATATTGTTCTAGCATGAGGCCGAGGTTATGCGGGTGGGATTCGATATTGCTGACCCGTGACTGATGATTTGGGCTTGGCCCATGGGTTGATGATTGAGCTGGGCTCTGATATTATTCCAGAATGCGGCCAAGGTTACGCGGGTGGGACTCGATATTGCCGGTTTGTGGCTGATGATTGGGTTGGGCCCAGGTGATGATTTCCGGGTCCGAGACCCTTGGTTGGAGACTTCTGGAGTTGGTGTTCCTCATTTCTTTAGTATAGCTCCTCTGTGTACCTGTCGGGCTTATGGGGGTCCGTTCACGTTTTATTTAAACTTGTGCACGAGTATGTCCAGCGGGTCTTATGGGGGGCCCAGTTGGGTTTAGTTAGCTATCCTCAGTTTACTTTCTACTTGTTCTATTTCCGTTCTGTTGACCTCTGTTATTGTTGTTGCTGATTCTATCTTGTCTGCCTTTCTTTACCTTCCTTGCTCAGTCGGCCAATAATGCCTACTGGGTACCTATTGTTTTGGTACTCATGCTACACTCTGCATCTGTTTTCATGATGCAGGTCCGAGCACAAGTTATCAGCATTGAGTTTGGGCCTGGAGCTGTCTTTTCAGGTGACTAGGGTGAGCACATGGCGTTTTGGGATTACCTGTCTCCTTCTGTATATATATGTGTTTTGGCTTGTCTTTTGTTTTCGAGACAGTTGTTTCTGTGGTCCACTTTTGGGACTTGTATTCTGGTTAGTAGTTCTGTACATGTGACTTCAAGATTTTTGGAGGTATTGTATATATATCATTTTGGGTTGGTTTCGCTTCAGCTCTCTTGTTTGTGTTTTATTTGTATGCTTCCGCTTGTTTTGGACTAGTTGCCACTCTTAGTCCCATTACTATTAAGTTCCGTGATAGAGTTTGGCTTCCCTACCGGTGGGTTGTAGGCGCCATCATTACTTGAGAAATCGGGTTGTGACACTCTTGGTCTTAGAGTGTGTATATTACTAACCCTTGCTTTCTCCTTGAAAAAAGTATCCCCTCTCAGGCTCAAATCTTCAAAATAATTTTATAGAATATAATATTCATTCTTTTCTAGAATATCCTAATCATACCCTTCTCTCTCGACCAAGTGATGAATAAAGGTAGGTTCTAATGCATGCACTCATCAGAAAGCAATCAAAACGAAAATAGAAATGAAACATGCAATACATAAGTTGACAATCATTCGTGGTCAATCCTACAGGTTCTACCTAGTTATGGTTCCCACAACCCTAGTTGTGGCACTTTGCTGCTCAAAATCCCAACAAAATAGTAGTGAAACATTAACAAAGAATTAGAAGTGAGACATTTACGATATATAAATCACTCAGCTTCGATTAAAAATTTGAACTTAAGATCAAAAACGTTGATCGATTAACCAAAGATTAGTAAAAGCAAGAAAGCTATCGTCTTTTATGATAAAATCTTGTATCAAAATGTGAATAATCAGTAATAATAAAACCCTAAGTAACTATTTATAGTCTCAGAGATGAATCCCAGTCGAAATAGGAAAGTGTTTGAGTAGACTACATTCACGGGAGGGTAAATGGCACGTGAAGATCATCACGGTCCATTAATCCCTCTGTAATATTTCACTTAGACAAGTTGTTCAACTTTTATCTCATCTTCTCATGAGCCTTGTGCGGACCGTATAGGTCACCACGGGCTGTCCACCGTCTCATTCAACAGTCCTTCAGAGAGGACTTTGAGATGATTTTGTTTGAACCTTTACGGACTCCTAGCATTATCGTAGAGTTCACGAGAGACCATACAAGGTCTCGTTGTCTTGAACTTGGCTTTTCCCTGTCATAGGCTATGTTCACGGCTAGGTTTGGGCTATATAGAGGTCCACAACTCGTATAGGCATCCATCCTGTACCACTCAATTTTCAATTCCAGGACTTTCTCCTCCAACTACTTTCAAAGCCTCTTTTCTTGCACATTACACCAAAAAGCATCTTATCGACAAAAACATGGTTGGTTTCTTGCAATAATTCTTTATTTTGAGCGTCGAATGTGCTATAAGTTCACGACACATCAATGTTGCTAGATTTAAAGGGAAATTTGGATGATCACTTGCCGCTTATCGAGTTTGAGTATAATAATAGCAATCATTCCAACATGGATATGACACTGTATTAGGATCTTTATGGAAGAATATGTTGATCCACTCTTAGTTAGTTCGATGTTGGAGAATCATTGTTGCTTAGACAAGACTTAGAGTAGTAGGCCATAGAACATGTTAAGTTAATTAGAGAGTGGTTGTTGATAGCTTAGAGGCATTATAAATCATCTGGGATGTTAAGCGGTTACAGTTAGAGTTTGATGTTTATGATTGGGTCTTTCTGAAAATTTTGCCTATAAAAGGTGTTATTAGATTGGACAAAAAGGTCAAGTTGAGCCCTAGGTACATTAGACGTTACCGTATTTTGTGACAGATTGGCCGAGTTTTCTATGAGCTAGAGTTACCTCCAGAGTTAGAGGCAGTACACCAAGTTTTTCATGTTTCTGTGTTAGATAAGTGTATCGGAGATCCAACATGTATAGTGCTAACAATAGATATCTAGATTTCATATGAGCTATCTTATGAAAATAATCCCTATTTTTGTGGTAGATCGCCAAATAAGAAGATTGTCAAATATGGATATAGCTTTTGTGAAAGCCTTGTGGGAGAGTTGTAATGTTGAGGAGCTGACAAGGGAAGCTTAGGACATGAAGTCCAAATATCCCCATGTGTTCGTGATGAGAGGTAGATTTACATTCATTGGAGGCCTATTTAGTCCAACATATAGTATCCTCAATGCCTCATTATATCTTTTTCTTATGGTATTTTGATGAAATGCAGCTATGAAGGTTCAGGGAAAAGGCAAGGATGAATACTTGGAAGAAAGGCCAAAAACATGGAAAGAAGTGCAAACTGCACAGTAATGATTGCCTAACCAAAAAGGTAGACCTCCCAACTGGCACGACCTCGCCTAAAGTGACAGTATTCAAAGTTGAAAATGTCAACGCAGGATTGGCAACTGAATTTTTAAATGGCGAATCATAGAATCTAATGGGCGAACCGAACGACCATCGCCGAAGGTGATAGGACTTGGATAAAAAATGAATGCTTAAAAAGCAAACAAAGGTTGTACTTGGCGATTCACCGAATGTAAAAGGTAGACTCAAATGAACTCGTCGACTGAGGTTTAAAGACCTCAAGACTAGAACAAGAGAAAGGTAAGCTAAGGAGTGGAAGACGATCCACCGAATTAGCTTAGCAAGCCTGACTAACATTGTTGAAGTGGTCACGTAGTGAATTCTTGGAAAAACAATTTGAAGAATAAATAGCCCAAAGGAGATATTAAAAAAGGAGAATTATCAAATTAGCATGTGAAGAATAGTTTTAAAGTTCCTAAATTTGTTTGAGAGAAATACTCATACTTTTGAGATTTTAACTTTGGCTCTTGAATTTGACAATTTTAAGTTGAAACCAAAGTGGGTGTTGATTATAATTGCTTAATTTTATCACATCCATGGCTGGCTTCATGATAGGTAAAATTTCTTAACTTTTTGTGATGGGTGGCTAAAACCCCAATTCTAGGGGTGCAATTATGGGGTTTGTTGTTAATTTAATTTAGTGGGTATTATGTTTTTCTCGATTCATGGATTTGAACTTATTAGCATGGAGTTAATTCATGGGTTAAGGTTTCAAAGTTAATCCTAATATTGATCTTCAATTGATGCTTGAAAGAGATTGATTGGAGTGGGTAATTAGTTTAATGCTTACAATTAAGGTTTAATGTCTATAATTTGCTTGAAAAAGAAATTATGGGCCTAATCTATTTGCCCAAATCTATGTGAAAAAGAGATTCCATAAGGTAATGTGTTGAATTGTAATTCACACAGATGAGACCGAAAGGAGATTCTATGAATTGATACTATGAGATCGATAGAAGATTAGTGTCATTGATGATCACCCAGCCTATCCATGAATTTCTAGCACTATTGAGCAACACAAGTACCCCTATGTGACAGTAATTCCAATCCCAACACCCTTAGATTGCTATCATCTTTGAGGTTGGGTTTCGTGTTCTATCTTATCATTTGTGCTAGAAATTGTTAATTTTGATATGGCCTTAGTGCAATTTGAAGCATATTACTGTTCAATTTGTATGGATGAGGATAAATGCATAATATTGAACCGTTCCCATGAGATAGATAGTTGATTTTGTGCTTGAAATTGCTAAATTAACTGGCTTGGCTTAAAACTTGAAATTGAACCCTTGTTTGTACTGGGTCTTGGTTAACTTGAGTATGGGAGAAGTCTGATTATCCCAGTGTTGCTCCGATGGCCTGAATTTTCCCAATGATAGATAGACTGATGACTTTCTGAAGGGAAAATCGTTATTTTGCGTAATACTTTGTGACATTTAAGGGAAGTCTGAGGACACGTGGGTACAAAAGCATGTGGATAGCTTGTAAAACTAATTGGGAACTGGGTTTATTTGCATATTGGTGTTGAAATGTTAAAAACAGGCATCGGGAGTAAAATTACATGTTCGGCGGGCTTGTCTTAGCTCGCCAAGGTAACTAGGAGAATCACTGAGTTAGCCCCATATTGCCTTCTATTCTTTGATATGTGACATGGGTACTGTTCCATTTGGTGGGCTTGGCTTAGCTCAACGAAACCTACTTGATGTATCGCCAAGTGGGAGTGGATATCGCCCTTTGTGCTAGTTCTTTTTAAATTTGCATTGTCACTTTCGGTGGACATGTCTTAATCTGCCAAAACCAATTCGGCGAATCACCGAGATGGAGATGACTCTACCCTTAATGCCTGAGTTCAATTTAATTATACATTGTCAACTTCAACGAGCTCACTTGAACCCGTCTAACCTATTAGGCAAATCACCTTCCCAATCAGCGAGCCTTAGAGCTTACTTCGAACTGTGTTTTCTTTTGGGTGTGATTTAAACTAACCCTCACTGAATCTAAGTTTGAATGATTGTGCCTTGAAGGAAATAGCTAGATCCAAAGGGAAAAGGGTGGTAAGATCCGATACAGAGTCCGAGAATAAGTCTCATCCTCCCCCTCTTCTTAAGAGAAACAAGGGAATTGCAATCAACGAGCCATTTGTATCTCCTCACAAACAATAAACCACTCTATGCTCTTCTTGGCGTTTGACTGAGCAGCCAAAGAAGGTGGTTGCTAGATAAAAAATAGACATCAGGTCCAAGTTAATATAGATCCTCAGGCTCAGGCACCTATCTCTCATGTTCTCCGAATCATTGCTCCAAGGGCCCTCAACATGCTCAAAGAAGCTGGTGAACGTACAATTTTAAAGGAGAGAAGACTATTCACTGATAGAGTTATAAGTGACTATTTGGCCATCTGGGAAACTATTTAGTTTCATGGGTTCTAGAGGTTTACAAAACCTCGACCCCTTTATGTTACAGCATGGGCCCAAGAATTCTATTGGGCCTATGCCCAGGCGCTGCAAAAGAAGGGGAAGGGTACAATTTGGAACCCTTAGATGAGGTTGAGGTTCATAGAAAGATGGTACAATACCATGCAGGCACAACTAATACTGGTTTAGGTAAAAACGAAAATCAGGCTGATATGTTTACGATGCGGATGCATCATGATCTCAATACCCTCAAAGGTAGGTTGGCACCACTTATCTCCAATACCTCTCCTCCGTGGATGGTTGATGAGGTAAAAATTGAGAAGAAAGATATGAATGTTAGGGCCCGGTACTGGTTTGGATTCATTAGTAGAAACATCATGCCTTCAAAAAATGAATCTATTCTCTGTCACCCTGAGTCTATGTTGGTAGGTACAATTATTGATCGGGAGAAGATCAATTTGGGGTCAATTATTGCAGATGAGATATTGATAAGGGCTTGCAATGAGTAGACTTCTCTCCCCTTCCCAGTCTTGATCACCCAACTGTGTGAAGATGTAGGGATTCCCTTTTGGGGGAAGACTGATGTGGGGATCACCCCCGCCTCCTACGATAACATCCAGAGGATAGAGGCAGATTACATGAGAGATGATGATACTCGAAGGAAGCCGCCACCACCAGACACAATGCCTGTAGTTGATCCTACCACTCTTGAGGTCGAGGCTACTCAATCTGCTACTTTTGTTGAGCCTATAGGTACATCCAGACCTCCTTCACTACCATCCACTTCTGTTGTTGTACCTGCTTCTACTCCTGTCTCCCGACCCCTTGACTAAGGCCTTGATCTACTAAATGGACAATCTTACACAGTCCACGGATGTGAGGGTAGCTAAGGTGTAGAAGGATATGTCCAAGTTGATTAATCAGGAGATTGTAGGTTCATTAGCTCCCCTAAGAGTTAGGTTGACTTAGTGTGAGACTACATTAGTATCAAATAGTGTGAGATTAGATAATCTCACAACTAAGATGGAGGCCCGATGGGAGGTTGAGGGTAGTCTAGATGAGTTGACTTGCATGCAGGCTGAGCTTACTACTTTTTGGGTTGATGTGGACCAGCTGAGGTCAACAAAAAATTTTATGTTGTGCGGTGAGATTCCCTTGCCTGATGTGTTTTAGTTTGTGCCTACCTCCGCTCCGAATGTTGAGGTTCCTCCTAGTGTTGCTGAGCAGCTGAGTGTCAATGGTGCTACTATTGATGTTGTTTTTGATGAGGAGAGAGATGATGATGGATCCGATGATGATTTGGCCGAGGAGATGGATGAAGAAGAGATACAGAGGGAGAGGAGGATGAGCAGCACATTGCCTTGAAATTCACAAAGTTGTGGGATCTTCAGGAGACGATGGTCCATGTGATGTTGGAGAGATCTCATGACGAGATCTCCGCAGTTTGCACCAGTGGATTGTCTTCAGACTCTACCATTCCTCCCATTGATATGCCAGGCACTGATGCCCCTATTGAAACTACTGTGCTACCTCTTGAGATCATTTTGTCGGGAATTGATGCCTAGGATAATGTTGTCCCTCTTGAGACTCCAAATTCGAGCACTCCACAGGCATAACCTCTCAGGGGGACTTTTATCTCTCCTGCTTTACTCTCTTAATTTTATTCTGCATTGAGGACACTACTATTTTTATTTTTGTGTGGTGAGGGTACTAGTGGCAATATTACCCTTTTGATTGTATTTTGTTACTTCCAATGTTACTTTTGGATAATTGTAGTATGTTGTTATTTTTGTATTATTATAGTGGTTTAATGGTTTAGCTAATTTTGTTTCTCCATTTTCATTTGCCCCGTAAGTTTGAAAGTATTTGAAATGGTTGAATTTTCATTGATAATGTTTGAGGATCGATTGTGTTAATTATTGATGTCTTGCATACTACTCAAGATGAGCATTTTGTTTAGTGTTGAAATTGCAAGAAGAAATCAGTGTGGCCTCACTTTTGAATAATCTTTTTGAATCTTATGTTGACTAACTGCGTTTTGATATAAGCCTTGCAATGAAAATCGCACGTAAGCTTTTGATCTTGTCGAGCTGTGCTAAATGACTGTGTTTGAAGTGCCTTGTGTTGTGAGGTTTTTTTGAAATCATGCTTTTGAATCCTAGAATTTCCCTTGTTAGTTCGATTGTCTAACTTTGGTAAATGAAAGAAGTGATCTTGGGCACATATTTCTAGAGAAAACCAAAATACCTATACCTTTTGTGACTACCTTGTGAGCATGTGCAACCATCTTGGCATCATTTAAGCCTAAACCATTTGTTGGAAACCTTGTGAAATCTCTTTAGCAAATTGTACCTAATTACTCACCCATAAATCCTTTTTGAAGTATTGATTTGTTTGGTTGCCAACTTAGGCCAAAAGCTTATGCTGGGGGTATGCAAAGGAAGGAGGAAAGAAAAAAAGAAAAAGGGAGACTCAACTTTGAAATATGTTACATAAAAGGAACCCCTCCTTGTAAAAAAATGCGATGAGCAAAGATTTGAAAATTGAAATGAAAAAGAAAGTGTGATGAAATAAAGGGGGTGTTAATAAAATGATTTACAAGTTGAAGTTTGAGTTTCCAAGTAAAAAGAATGAAAAGAACTATGGAAGAGGTGAAGATGATTGCAACAATGCTTTGAAAAGGTGAAGTCACTGAGCAAAATGAACCATACCTTAACCCTCAGCCCCATTACTAGCCTAAAAGACCCTTGATATCTTTCATGAACTAGGTTTTGTGATGATTGGAAAATATGAGCAAACCTATTGGATGAATCTTGCATGTATTTCTTTTTCAAAGAGAGAGAGTTGTAGTGATTCCTAACTTCGGTATGGATTTGCTTTGTGAGAGTACGGAATCACTCTTGATGTGAAGGCACTTTAATGCATATTTTGAAACATTGTGTTGCATAAGTGAAGAAGAAATAGTGAGCTTAAGCTTAAACTGATATTGGTTAGTCATTATTTGAAGCTTTTTGATTATGATTAAGTGTTGCATTTTCTTGAGAGTAGTCTTGTAATGACACTTGCATATTAGCTCTCATTGAGAACTGTTGTCGACACTCTTGTTGAACTAATAGTGGTCTTGATGTACTTGAGGACAAGCAAAAATTTATGATGGGGGTGTTGATGAGTTGTATATTTACACTCATTTGAGGCCTATTTAGTTTAACAATTAGTGTCCTCAATGCCTAATTATGTCCTTTTCTAATGATAGTTTGATTAATTGTAGCTATGAAGGATAAGGGACAAGGTATACTAGGAAGATAGGCCAAAAATATGGAAAAAAAGTGTAAACTCCATACTGATGATCGCCTAACCAAAAAGGTGGATCGCCTAACTGGCACAAGCTCGCCTAAAGTGACAGTGCTCAAAGTTGAAAATATCTAGGCAGGATTGGCAAACTGAATTATGAAACATGGACTCACCAAATGTGATGGTTGAACTGAACGACCATCGCTGAAGGTGACAGGACTTAGATAAAATATGTAGGCTCAAAAGGTGAACAAAGGTGGTACTTGGTGATTCACCGAATTTGAAAGGCAGACTCAAACGAGCTCGCCAACTGAGGTTCAAACACCAGAAACCTAAACTAAGTGAAAGACAAGCCAAGTAGAAGACGACGATCCGCTGAATCAGCTTGGTGAACCTAACTAACGTCACCGAAATGGTCATGCAGAGAATTTTGGGCCAAACTTTTGGAAACTATAAATAGCCCAAAAGAGAGACAAAAAAAGGAGAATCATTAGATTGGTTTGTGAAGAATAGTTTTTGAGTTCCTAAGTTTGTTTTAGAGAAATACTCATAGTTTTAGGGTTTAACTTTTGGTCTTGAATTTTACAATTTGAAGTTGAAATCAAAGTGGGTGTTGATTATAATTACTTAATTTCATCACAACCATGGCTTCCTTTATGATAGGTATAATTTCTTTATTTTTGTGATGGGTTGCTAAAACCCCAATTCTAGGGGTGAAATTATGGGGTTGGGTGTTGATTTAATATAGTGGGTATTGTGTTTTGCTCTATTTTCTTGTTGTTCATTTATTGATTTTGACTAATTAGTATGGAGTTTAATCATGGGTTAAGGTTGCAAAATTAATTCAAGTTTCAATCTTTAAATGATTCTTGAAAGATATTGATTGGAGCGGGTGATTAGTCTAATGCTTACAATTTAGGTTTTATGTCTATGATTTGCTTGAGAGAGAAATTATGGGTCATATCAATTTGCCTAAATCATCTTGAAAAAGGAATTTCATAAGGTAATGGGTTGATTTGTAATTTACATAGATGAGACTAAAGGAGATTCTATGAATTGATACTATGAGGTCGAAAGAAGAGTAGTGTCATTGATGATGACCTAGCCTATCCATGAATGTCTAGCACTATCGAGCAACACAACTACCCTTATGTTACATGAATTCCAATCCCAGCACCCATAGATTGCTTTCTAATTGTTTGAATCTCTAAAGTTTTAGTTTAATTGTAACTTTTTATACCGAAACCTTTTCGAGTAAATTTGGTGGAATCATTCACCCTTTGCTCTTAATTGCTGCAAATGAATTAATTTACAACATCAATTTCCTTGTAGAATTCCTTGCGTTATATCACTCTCTGTGGGATTCAACCCTGAATCTTAGTTGGACATTTTTATTGACAATGATCGCTTATTCTCTTAATGGTTTTGAGGATAGTTTGAGTGTTTTCAATTTGCTCCTTCAGATAATTTGAAGAGTAGACCCATTTTTGAGTATATGCGGTAGGTTACTTATGTGCTATTAGAGTTCTTGTATTGTTTCCTATGATTCCACAATTATTATCAAAACAAAATTCTATGAGTCTACTTTCCAACTCACTTCGTTCGTAAGACATGATCAGAATAAGAGATATTCAAAATTTTGTGAAACCGCACAAGAAGGGACCTCGATGTGGGTCCCCTAGCTCCTAAGTCAGTGATCTTTATAAAAATCACCTTTTTCATCTTCTTTCCATACAAACTAGAGAAAACCACAAAAATCAAAGACTTAACCTCTTAATACTACTTGGGTGTTAAGTTTCTCAACTCGTAAGTTTACCAAAAGTTTTTATACGTTGCGAGCTCATTGTCATGATATAGTTTTCTTGTTTATTTAGGATTTTTTTGTTATTGATGCAAGGAGGTAGATTTTAAAGTTTCATATTTCAAACATTGTGGTTGAGTTAATATTTCTCTTACAACCCTCTTTTGTAATTTCATCTTCTAGTATCACTTTTATAGATGTTCGAGACATGCAATGATGTCTTGGGTATGTGTCTCCAGACAACCCCTTTAACTTTAAAATTTTTGTTGATATTGTTTTGTACGAATGGTGTTCAGGGTATAAAGGTACTGGGGGGCCCGTGTGATTATGATTGGAGTAGCAAATGATGGCTATTAGATTCAACGTCATAAAGTATGGCTTGTTAGACTTTCTCGGGAGCTTATCACTCCTTCGAGATGTTGTTGAAATATCTTAATTGGATATTAGATCCTATATATTTTGTTTATTAGCCTCATTTTATGCATTGGACTTTGTTGTTCATTAGTGTGGCATTAGCACTTCACATATTAGTTATGATTCATTCTTCCAGCCTTCTGGATTTTTGAATTATTGCATTACTTTTGTTGGCCAAACTTTATGCAGACACTTTTGGGGCTTGGTTGAAAGGTATGCAAAACCTTTTATTTCTCTTCTAGCATGATTCTAATGTCCTAATATTTTTATGGCCCGTATAGTTTCATTATTTGACTTATAACCTTATCTTATTGGGTTGGCTATGACAATATTATATAGTTCATAACAGCAACACTCTACTCCTTGCTAAGTAGCCTAGAAAAGCATGTTATGATTGTGTTTGGGTCGCTTATTATTACTTGGTATTGTTGTTATATTTTTATTGCCTGGCTACCTCCTATGAGCTTGTTTTAGCTTCAATAGACACAAACATTGTAGGATTCTTGAGCCTACTTAGAGATTTTGAGTTCTAGTTCCTAATTTTGAGAAAATCTTGTTAGGAGTGTCAGCCAGAGCGCAATCTGAATTTTGTTGGCCCTACAATGAGGGCACCGGATATTGAGTGGAAAAAAATTGTATCTTTGTGTGTTGAAAAGTGTATTACTAACACCATGAATTTATAGATATTAGTAATGCACAGGGATTTAGTATATACATTAGCATTTTAATGCCCCAATTACCCCTCAAAATCTGTGTTACATCTTTTCCACCACAATTGTGAAGGATATTTTTATAAATAATTTATTTTATTCAATGTGTTTATTGATATAATGTTCATGTTGTACCACAAAGCCTCATATTTGCATTTTAACACCCCGCATTTTGTATATGCTAGTTCTAATCATATGATATTTGACATAGCCTTATTGTATAGGTAGGGGACCATGTTTCTTATATGATTAGTGTTGGTTTAAACTAGCTAGGAAAGTGATGTAATGCCTTGCACAGTTCAGCATGTGTACTCGAAGTTAACCCCGACGGAAGTGTTTAAACTCGAGATAGTAAGATGGTAATTGAGCTTAAAGTTCAAAGTTAAGTGCCAAGTTAAAGAAAAAAGAGTTTAATATTTAGAGAATAGAATAAAGTAGTGAGTTGCTTGCTTGGCTTAATTAAGCTACTAGGTGCATCACCTACTTGAGCTATATGGATCAAGTTACAGGGCCCAAGGTTAATGGATCAGAATAATGCTTATGTTAATCGACTCACTTGAGGCCCAAACTAAAAGAAAATGAAAATGGAAAGAACCCAATAGCCAAATCTGCCATGACTGTAATACCAATAACTTCCAAAGATATGGAAATGCAGAATTAGATTGAAGGCAGTGAACTACGCAGGCTACGTACGAGTCTTAGAAGGGTTGACAGGTCGTAGATGAGGAGCCGTCGTTGGCACTGCCAGGATCCTGAGTTACTGGTTTCTTATATTTTACCTACGGAGTAGCAGGACGGATCGTAAGCGTATTGACGGTCCGTAGAAATGATCCGTAGATGTCCCCGAGACTTAGTAAAATTCTTGAACTTGAGGAGTGATCTGTGGCTGCCATGTACGGTCCGTAGAAAGACCTACCAACCGTACATTGGATTCATAGTTGCAGGGTCCCAAATCCTTACTCTCTGAATCTTTTGACGGAGGAACAGGACTGTCCGTCAATGGATGTATGAACTGTAGGTCCTAACCGTAGATGGACCCCAACAGTTATTATTTGAGGGTTTTCTGGTGTTTTTCCTATTTAATCCCCTATTAATCTAAGTCGATTTTACCCTTAATCTAAGACCGATAAATAGTTTCTTAGCCTAATTCTTCTCATTCTAAATCAATTCCTAAAACTCTCCTCTCAAATATTTCTCTCTCTAAAAGAATCCTCTTTAGTTCAAGGAAGAAGATGAAGATGGAAACCTCCGTTGAAGACTTTCAATTAGCTTCAATTTCTCAAGGGATTTGTTAAGGTATGATAGTATTCACCATTGAAGCCTCTTCCTCCAATGGGCCCTTCCTCTTTTTCAGGAATTTCAAGGTTCAATTTCCCCAAACTTGAATTAGGGTTTCTGATCAATTCTTATGGGTTCTTCAATTATGATTTCAATTGTTGATTTTATGATTGGTAGTGCATGATTTAGCATGATAAAGTAACTTAGCGCACGAATTAGCGTGAATTACATGAGTTGATGTAAAGAATGCATAAACCCCCATGATCCCAAGCTTATTCTACCCAATTTGATAATCTATGCTTTGATTCTTGGGTTGAGCTATGAATTGAGGAAGTTTATGAATTCTCTATGAATGTAAGCATGAGTTATGAATGAATTGAGGATAATTTCATGAATTTAGCATGTTCAGGTCAAAAGCATGATTGACTATGTAAGGTAGAAGCTTATGAAATCATGCATGTGTTTTTATGAAATTTATGATTTAATGATGTTGAGTTGTGAAAGGTTTTCTCTTGTAATGCTCCACTTAAGCTTGCGAAAGGTTTTCTCCCATGTAAAGGATTCATATCTTTTTGAAAGGTTTTCTCAACTAAAATTTTAATCAAGAGAATTTAGGAGCTATTCTAAAGTAGTAAGCTTGGACAAGTCCATGGAATATGAAACGCCTAATGACGTAAGCTTGGACTAGTCCATGGTATGTGAAACGTCAATGAGTATGTTTAGCTTGGATTGGCAACTCTAGTTGTGCCTTTTCATGGATAATAATAATTATGACTATTTCGGGGGAATTATGCTTAGCACTGAGTGGACGGGTGACAAGTCCCCAATGTCCCATACCTATGTTCCCCCATAGGGTGTCTTGAATACACTTTATATGAGCTTAGCTAGTGGATCTACGTAGGCTATGGTTTGAGGGTCCTACCTTGGCAAGTAGGATGGCCCTTTTTTGGTGTAGGACAGACACTGGATTCCATGTTGATAGCTCACATGGTCTTATATGTCGGTTAAGGCTATTTCCCACCCTAATGAACTAAAGTTGTTTTCAAAAGTGCTTCACATGTTATATGATGATTTAGCTTGCTTTTGCCTTGGTTTATGCTACTTGCTTATTATGCCTTATCATGTTTTAGCTTGGCCAATTGCGTGTCATGATTGTATCCCACTCTAGCATGATTTACGAGTTTATGTGCATTGCTATCATACTTAGTACTTTATTGTGCTTACACATACTCTTGCCTGCATTAACTTCTTCGGTGTAGGACGTGGCGATTAACCTTCCACTCATGGCTAGGGCTTGTTAATAGAAGATCTTGAGAAGACTTTGTGAGTCCTCATTCATTGAGGGAATAGCCTTGTTGTTCTATTTTTTTGTATTTTTCATTGGAGCTTTGTATTGGGTTACGTCCCAAATGCTATTTGTTACTCTTTTTTTAGATGGATTGAGACATTTATGTAGACTTCCACACTTTTCTTTAAAGCTTTGATATAAAACTATCTTTTGAACTCTTATCTCTATTACCTTATGTTTATGCATGCTAAGTGGCTTGTGTGAGGCCTTTCGGGGTCTTGTACGCCATGTAACATCTAGGGGGTACCTTGGGTCGTGAAAAACTTGGTATTCAGAGCCTAAAGGTCTTAGAAAGATCCTAGGATGTCTCATAAGCCGCGTTGAGTAGAGTCTTGTTCATGGGTGTGAAGCGTGCCACACTTATGAATTCACACTTATGAATGAGAGGCTATAAGAAGTTTAGGAAACTTCACTTCTTTTATTATTCCTAAGTCGTGCAATAGAGTTTAACTCTATAAGTCTCTCTCCTAATCCCTATCCTATCGATTTCAGGATATGGCGACCTGAAGAGCTTATGCTAGAAGAAACATAGGAGAGAACATGGATCAAGAAGCTCCTCCTCAAGCTCCACAAGCTCCGGCCAACCCTTTGGCCGAGCAAGTGACCCATGCGGAGTTTAGGGCTGCTTTCCAAGCATTGGCTCAAGCCGTGACGGTCCAAGCCAATAGGTATGTTGTGGCTCCGGTGAACCAAAATATGGGTACGGCGGCGTCAAGAGTGAGGGACTTTACAAGGATGAATCCCCCGAAATTCCATGGTTCTAAAGTGGAGGAAGATCCTCAAGAGTTTATTGATGAGGTTTATAAGGTGTTGATGATAATGGGAGTGATGCCGGAAGAAAAGGCGGAGTTGGCTGCTTATCAACTCAAAGGTGTTGCTCAAACTTGGTTCACAAAATGGAAGAGCGAGAGGGTTGTTGATGAGGGTCCTTTAGGATGGGAGAGATTTAAGAGTGCTTTCCCTGATAGATTCTTTCCTCTAGAGATGAGGGAGGCTAAAGTACTTGAGTTCATTAATCTTCATCCAGGGAATATGAGTGTGAAAGAATATGCATTGAGGTTCACATAATTGGCTAGATATGCTCCTTCCATAGTTGCCGATCCCCGGGCTAGAATGAGTAAGTTTGTATTGGGAGTGTCCGAAATATTGGTGAAAGAGTGTCGTACCGCTATGCTTGTGTATGATATGGAAATTTCTCGCCTCATGGTCTATTCCCAACAAATTGAGGAAGAAAAGCTTAAAAAGAGGTCTAGGGAGACCAAGCGAGCTAGGATCGATGATGGTAACTTTTCCCATGCAAGGTCCGATGGACATGGTTGTCCTAGATTTCGTTAAAGGTTCTCTAATCAAGGTTCTTCCAATGCTCCTGTGAGGTCCAACAAAGATAGGGTGCCCAACCCTAAGCCTCAAGGAGGGAATGGTGGTAGATCTTCATCGTCTACCTGTACTCGGTGTGGGCGAAAGCATGAAGGTGAATGCCTAGCCGGTACGGATGGTTGCTTTACTTGTGGTAAGGTTGGTCATCAGATGAGGGATTGTCCATCCCTCTTGGCTAAAGGAAGAGAGGGTAAGCAAGCTCCGCCTAGTGGTTCGGGTTCGAATGCTCCTAAGCAAAATAAATTGTATGCACTTCAGGCTTGTCATGAGCAAGAGAGCTCACCCAGTGTGGTCACCGGTACGTTGAAAGTTTTCCATTATGATGTTTATGCCTTGCTTGATCCTGTTGCTACCTTATCCTTTGTGAGGCCCTATGTGGCCATGAGGTTTAATGTTGTTCCGAATATTTTGCTTGATCCTTTTCATGTTTCTACTCCGATTGGAGAATCTATCTTAGCTTAGAGGGTTTATAGAGGTTGCCCCGTTTCCTTATCCCATAGAGTTACTCTTGTTGATCTCATAGAGCTTGATATGCTAGATTTTGATTTCATTCTTGGGATGGATTGGTTGCATGCTTTTTATGTCTCTATTGAATGTAGGACCCGAGTGGTAAAGTTTCACTCTCCAAATGAGCCTATCCTAGAGTGGAAGGTGGGAAATTCTGTGTTTCGAGGTCAATTTATTTCTTATCTAAAGGCTAGAAAGATGACCTCTAAGGGTTGCATTCGCCATCTTGTTAGGGTGAGGGATGTAGATTTCGTAACCCCTACTCTATAGTCGGTCCCCATTGCTACTGAGTTTCCAGAAGTGTTTCCCGATATTCCTCCCGAAAGGGAAATAGACTTCGGTATTGACCTTCTTTCTAATACGCAACCTATTTCTATTCCTCCCTATAGGATGGGTCCGGCTGAACTTAAGGAATTGAAAGAGCAATTAAAAGACTTGTTGGATAAGGGTTTCATCTGATCAAGTGTTTCCCCATGGGGTGCTCTGGTCTTGTTTGTAAGGAAGGAAGATGGTTCACTCTGAATGTGAATCGACTATCACCAATTGAATAAGGTTACCATTAAGAATAAGTATCCTATGCAAAGGATAGATGATATGTTTGATCAACTTCAAGGGGCTAGTTATTTCTCTAAGATCGACCTTCGTTCGGGCTATCACTAATTGAGGGTGAAAGAAGATGATATTCCGAAAATGGCTTTCCGGACAAGGTATGGTCACTATGAGCTCTTGGTTTTGTCGTTTGGGTTGACAAATACTCCGGCTGCATTCATGGACTTGATGATTAGGGTGTTTAGGAAATACCTTGACATGTTCGTGATTGTGTTTATCGATGATATCTTAATTTACTCAAGGAATAAGGATGATCATGCTAGTCATTAGAGGGTTGTATTGCAAGTCCTCAAGGATCAACAACTCTTTGCAAAGTTCAGCAAATATGAGTTTTGGTTAAGATCTGTGGCTTTTCTTGGTCATATTGTTTCCGGTAAGGGTATTGAGGTAGATCCTAAAAAGATGGAAGCGGTCAAGAATTGGCCCAGACCTCTATCACCTTCGGATATTTGTAGTGTCTTGGGCTTAGCCGATTATTATAGGAGGTTTGTTGAAGGGTTTTCTTCAATTGCTTCTCCATTGATGGCTTTGACTCAAAAGAAGGCTAAGTTCATGTGGTCAGAGGCATGTGGGAAGAGTTTTCAAGAGTTGAAAGATAGACTTACTTCGGCTCCGATATTGACTCTTCCGAAAGGATCCGATGGTTTTGTGGTATATTGTGATGCATTGAGAATTGGGTTACGGTTTGTTCTTATGCAAACCGGGAAGGTTATTGCTTATACTTCAAGGCAACTTAAGGTGCATGAAAAGAACTATCCTACTCATGACTTAGAGTTGGCAGTTGTTGTGTTTGCTTTGAAAATGTGGCGACATTATTTGTATAGAGTACATGTGGATGTTTTCACCGACCATAAGAGTCTCCAATATGTGTTTAAGTAGAAAGATTTGAATCTTCACCAAAGAAGGTGACTTGAGTTGTTGAAAGACTATGATATGAGTGTTCTCTATCACCCCGGTAAGGCTAATGTGGTGGTGGATGCTCTTTGTAGATTGTCTATGGGTCGTGTTGCTCATATTGAGGATGGTAAGAAAGAGTTGGTTCGCGATGTTCATAGATTGGCCCGATAGGGTGTTCGGTGGATTGATTCCGCTAATGGAGGTGTTACGGTTGACAACGGTTCCGAATCCTCTTTTGTACATGATGTGAAAGCTAAGTAAGATCTTGATCCTAATTTTGTTGAATTGAAAGAAGTGGTTCTCAAAAAGTTCATAGAGGTTTTCTCCCAAGGGGGAGATGGGGTACTTCGTTACTAAGGTCATTTATGTGTTCCCAATGTTGATGACTTGAGAGGGCAAATTTTGTCGGAAGCTCATAGTTATAGATATTCCATCCACCCGGGAGCTACCAAGATGTACCGTGATTTGCGGGAAATATATTGGTGGAACAAAATGAAGAAAGATATTGCGAAATTTGTGGCTAAGTGTCCTAATTGTCAACAAGTCAATGTTGAGCATCAAAAGCCAGTAGGTTTGACCCAAGAAATTGAAATTCCTACTTTGAAGTGGGAAGATGTGAATATGGATTTTAGTGTTGGTTTGCCCCGCACAAGGCGACAATATGATTCGATTTGGGTTGTGATTGATAGAATGACTAAGTCAGCCCATTTCATTCCCGTAAAGATTTTTTATTCTGTTGAGGATTATGCTAAGTTGTACTTGAGGGAGATGGTTAGGCTACGTGGAGTGCCTTTATCCATTATCTTCGATCGTGGTGCACAATTTACTTCTCAATTTTGGAAGTCATTCAAAAAGGGTCTTGGTACTCGTGTTTTGCTTAGTACGGCCTTTTATCCCCCAACCGATGGGCAAGCGGAGCATACTATTCAAACCTTGGAAGACTTGTTGAGAGCTTGTATAATTGATTTCAAGGGTACTTGGGATGACCATTTGCCTTTGATTGAGTTTGCTTATAATAATAGCTACCACTCTAGCATTGGTATGGCTCCATTTGAGGCTCTCTATGGTAGGAGGTGTAGATCTCCTATAGGTTGGTTTGAAGTTGGGGAATTTACTTTGATAGGCCCGGAGTTAGTGCATGAGGCTATGGAGAAAGTTTGGCTTATTTGAGAAAGGTTGAAAATGGCTCAAAGTCGACAAAAGTCCTATGCCGATGTTAGAAGATAAGAATTAGAATTTGATATTGATGATTGGGTTTACTTGAAAATTTCACCTATGAAGGGTGTAATGAGATTTGGGAAGTAAGGGAAGCTTAGTCCCCGATATGGAGGCCCATATCAAATTTTGAGACGTGTTGGTAAGGTTGGTTATGAGCTTGATTTGCCTAATGATTTGGCATCGGTGCATCCGGTTTTCCATGTCTCATTCCTAAAGAAATGTGTTGGTGATCCGGCCTCTATAGTGCCATTAGAGGATCTTGGCATAAGGGATAGTCTTTCCTATGAGGAGGTCCCGATTGAGATTTTAGATTCACAAGTCCGGAAGTTGAGAAACAAAGAAGTTGCTTCCGTGAAAGTTCTTTGGAGGAATCAATTGGTTTAGGGTGTTACTTGGGGGGCCGAGGCCTATATGATGTCCGGCTATCCTCATCTCTTTCCTTCTGATCCTACTCTAGCTTGAGGTACCTAGTTCCTCATGATCCATTCTTTTGGTCTCATGTGTCCTAGTTGATTTCCATGATTCCTTGATTGTGCATGTTCATGAAGAGTCTAATATGATTATGTGTGCATAGAGTATGAATTGCATAAAGACTTCGTAAAATTTAGTGTTGAACATGCTTTAGCTTGGAGTTGATGTTTCCTCCTCTGATATGTGCATTTATGTGCTTATATGTTAGGTTGGGTTTTTAGTCCGAGTCTATCGCCCTTCTCATGATGTCTAGGTTCCCATTCAACGACGAATATTCCCAGGGGGAGATATTGTAATACTCCTAGCTTCCAAAGAAATGGAAATGCAGAATTAGACTGAAGGCAGTGAACTACGCAGGCTACCTACGAGTCGTAGAAGGGTTGACAGGTCGTAGGTGAGGAGCCGTCGTTGGCACTGCCAGGATCCTGAGTTACTGGTTTCTTATATTTTACCTACGGAGTAGCAGGACGGATCGTAAGCGTATTGACGGTCCGTAGAAATGATCCGTAGATGTCCCCGAGACTTAGTAAAATTCTTGAACTTAAGGAGTGATCTGCGGCTGCCATGTACGGTCCGTAAAAGGACCTACCAACCGTACATTGGAGTCATAGTTGCAGGGTCCCAAATCCTTACTCTCTGAATCTTTTGACGGAGGAACAAGACGGTCCGTCAATGGATGTATGAACTGTAGGTCCTAACCGTAGATGGACCCCGACAGTTATTATTTAAGGGCTTTTTGGTCTTTTCCCTATTTAATCCCCTTTTAATATAAGTCAATTTTACCCTTAATCTAAGACCTATAAATAGTATCTAAGCCTAATTCTTCTCATTCTAAATCAATTCCTAAAACTCTCCTCTCAAATATTTCTCTCTCTAAAAGAATCCTCTTTAGTTCAAAGAAGAAGATGAAAATGGAAACCTCCATTGAAGACCTTCAATTAGCTTCAATTTCTCAAGGGCTTTGCTAAGGTATGATAGTATTCACCATTGAAGCCTCTTCCTCCAATGGGCCCTTCCTCTTTTCAGGAATTTCAAGGTTCAATTTCCCTAAAATTGAATTAGGGTTTCTGATCAATTCTTATGGGTTCTTCAATTACGATTTCAATTGTTGATTTATGATTGGTAGTGCATGATCTAGCGAGATAAGGTAACTTAGCACACGAATTAGCGTGAATTACATGAGTTGATGTAAAGATTGCATGAACCCCCATGATCCCAAGCTTATTCTCCCCAATTTGATAATCTATGCTTTGATTCTTGGGTTGAGCTATGAATTAAGGAAGTTTATGAATTCTCTATGAAAGTAAGCATGAGTTATGAATGAATTGAGGATAATTTCATGAATTTAGCTTGTTCAAGTCAAAAGCATGATTGATTATGTAAGGTAGAAGCTTATGAAATCATACATGTGTTTTTATGAAATTTATGATTTAATGATGTTGAGTTGTGAAAGGTTTTCTCTTGTAATGCTCCACTTAAGCCTGCGAAAGGCTTTCTCCCATGTAAAGGATTCATATCTTTTTGAAAGGTTTTCTCAACTAAAATTTTAATCAAGAGAATTTAGGAGCTATTCTAATGGAGTAAGCTAGAACAAGTCCATGGAATATGAAACGCCTAATGACGTAAGCTTGGACGAGTCCGTGGTATGTGAAACATCAATGAGCATGTTTAGCTTAGATTGACAACCCTAGTTGTTCCTTTTCATGGATAATAATAATTATGACTATTTCGGGGGAATTATGCTTAGCACTGAGTGGACGGGTGACAAGTCCCCAATGTCCCATACCTATGTTCCCCCATAGGGTGTCTTGAATACACTTTATATGAGCTTAGCTAGTGGATCTACGTAGGCTATGGTTTGAGGGTCCTACCTTGGCAAGTAGGATGGCCCTTTTTTGGTGTAGCACAGACACTGGATTCCATGTTGATAGCTCACATGGTCTTATATGTCGGTTAAGGCTATTTCCCACCGTAATGAACTAAAGTTGTTTTCAAAAGTGCTTCACATGTTATATGATGATTTAGCTTGCTTTGGCCTTTGTTTATGATTTATGCTACTTGCTTATTATGCGTTATCATGTTTTCGCTTGGCCAATTGCATGTCATGATTGTATCCCACTCTAGCATGATTTACGAGTTTATGTGCATTGCTATCATACTTAGTACTTTATTGTGCTAACACATACTCTTTCCTGCATTAACTTCTTTGGTGTAGGACGTGGCGATTAACCTTCCACTCATGGCTAGAGCTTGTTAGTAGAAGATCTTGAGAAGACTTGGTGAGTCCTCATTCATCGAGGGCATAGCCTAGTTGTTCTATTTTTTTGTATTTTTCATTGGAGCTTTGTATTGGGTTACGTCCCAAAAGCTATTTGTTACTCTTTTTTTAGATGGATTGAGACATTTATGTAGACTTCCACACTTTTCTTTAAAGCTTTGATATAAAACTATCTTTTGAACTCTTATCTCTATTACCTTATGTTTATGCATGCTAAGTGGCTTGTGTGAGGCCTTTCAGGGTCTTGTACACCATGTCACGTCTAGGGGGTACCTTGGGTCCTGACAATGACCCAATGTGGTTAAGCCCACTAAGAAAAGGCAAGTAGGTGCATCACCTCGTTTGACCTTTTGAGCAGCTTGATGTATATAAGCAGGTGCATCACCTACTTGACCAATTAGTGGCTGAAAATGGAGCAAAAAAGGGAGGGTTTAGAGGATTTTATTTTTGTGGTCAAGTAAGCTCAATATAATATAAATATTAGCTGGTACTTCCTCTCATTTTAACACACAAAAATTCAGAAGTAACTCAAGCTCTCTCTCCCCTTTTCTCTCAAGGCTTAAAATAGTAGCCATAGAAATCCTTCTAGGGTTCTTGAAGAAACCCTCATCTTTGCAAGACAAGGTAGGTGAAGCCACTTATGGATTTAGCTTATATCTCCCATAGATGACTAGGAAACCATGTTATTTATGCTCAAATATAAGTACAAGGGCAGAATGTGTCCACAAGCTATTATGCATTTTTCTTGGTTATTAAGAGACTTTTCTCTTCTTCTTTGGTTTAAGTGTGAAGGGAAGTTGAAGTTCTTGAAGAGTTCAAGTTAAAATGAGAAAGTTGCATAAATTAAGATTAATAATCTGTAAGGAAGGAGGTTAATTCATTGTAATATCTAAGTTGTACAACAAGGTATGTAAGGCTATTCAATTCCCTTTTCTTTGGCATGAAATCTGAAATTGGTGAATTCTCCCCTTAGTCAATTGAAGTCAATTGTGCCATTTAAATTCATAAGTACTATATTGATGTTACATAGTTCCTTATGTCGTGGTTACTACCTTAAAGTTATTATTGTCATGTCTTTTACTACTGGTCCATAGTTCCAAATCTCAAAAATAATTATGACCACCAAAACAACAATTTCAAAGATTAAAGAAACTTAGTGAAGCAATCTGTATAATTATGGGTGGTAGCCCAGGGGCAAATGCCTAGCATGGGTCGATCCCATTTGGTATAGAAGGGTCGCAGCTCAGGGGCGAAAGCTTAGCATGGACCGATCCCAATTGGTGTAATCATGAGGACAGCATCCCAGGGGTTAAAATGCCTATCATGGGTCATCCTCTTCTACCACTGATCAGCTGGTCATTTGTATCACATGCCTGACAAAGATTATAAAGTAATGAAAAGTAAAGAAAAGAATGTAACATATATGATCCCACCAGAGTGAACAAAGGTGGTCTTTTATTCTAAGCTATGCATTTACATATTGATACTTGGTTTCGTTAAGGCCTTTGTTTTACACATGCTTACTGCCTTACATATCTAGTACCTTCTTCTATGTTGGTTAAGGCTACTTCCCACAAACAATGAACTAAAGTGCTTCCAAGATATTTCACATGTGATGCAAAGATGTTTAGCTTACTTTGACCATAATTTATGACATATGTTTCTAACTTTTTCATTTATTAAATTGGTCATTGCATGTCATGAAAATGTCCCATTTTAGCATTTTTTAAATGATTTTGTGCATTGCTATCATGCTTGGTACTTGATTGTACTAACGCATACTCTTGCCTACATTCACTTGTTAATGTAGGGCTTGGCGATTCTTCATCTATTCGTGGCTAGAGCTTAGTAGAAGGATTATTGAAGACTTGGTGAGTCCTCATCCATTCGAGGACATAGCCTTGTTGTTCTTACTTTTATGTTCTTCCTTTCGACATTGTATTGGGTTACGCCCCAAACATTATTTCTCATTCTTATGTTAGATTGGCTTTGAGACATTTGATGTAGACATCTGCTATTTCCTTAAAGCTTTGATATGACAGTGTCTTTGAACATTTAAATCTCTATGATCTTTTATGAATATATGCTAAGTAGCTTATATGAGGCCTTTCGGGGTCTTGTACTCCATGTCACGTCTAGGGGGCACCTTGGGCCGTGAAAAACTTAGTATTCAGAGCACAAGGTTTTAGAAAGATCCTAGGATGTCTCATGAGTGGAGTCTTGTTCATGAGTGTGAAGCGCACCACATTTATGAATGAGAGGCTATAAAATGTTTAGGAAACTCCACTTCTTTCATTATTTCTAAGTCGTGCGATATAATGTAACTCTATATGTCTCTCTCTCTCCTAATCCCTATCCTATGCATTTCAGGATATGGCTACCCGAAAAGCTTATGCTAGAAGAAATGGGGGAGAGAATGTGGAACAACAAGCTCCTTCTCAAGTTCCTCAATTCTCGGCTGACCCTTTGGCCGAACAAGTGACAAATGCAGAGTTTAGGGCTGCTTTCCAAGTGATGGCCCAAGCCATGACAGCTCAAGTCAATAGAGAGGTTGTAGCTCCCGTGAACCCAAATGTGGGTACGGCGGCATCGAGGGTGAGGGATTTCACTAGAATGAACCCTCCAAAATTTCATTGTTCTAAGGTTGAGGAAAATCCTCAAGAGTTCATCGATGAGTTGTCCAAGGTACTAATGATCATGGGTGTGACATTTGAGGGAAAGGTGAAGTTGGCCACCTATCAACTTAAGGGAGTTGCTCAAGTTTGGTTCAACCAATGGAAGGAAGGGAGGGCGGTTAATGAGAGTCCTCTTGATTAGGTGAAATTCAAGGTTGCTTTCCTTGATAGGTTCTTTCCCCTTGAGATGAGGGAGGCAAGGGTGCTTGAGTTCATCAACCATGGTCAAGGAAACATGATTGTGAAAGAGTATGCTTTGAAGTTCACACAATTGTCTCGATATGCTCCTTCAATGGTTGCCGATCCTAGGGAAAAAATGAGTAAGTTCGTCTCGGGAGTGTCTGAAATGGTGGTCAATGAATGTCGTACCGCTATGCTTATCCATGATATGGATATTTCTCGTCCTATGGATCATGCTCAGCAAATAGAAGAGAAAAATCTTAAGGAAAGGTCTAGGGAAGCAAAGAGGGCTAAGACCGGTGATGGTAATTTCTCACATTCAAGGTCTAATGGACATGGTCGTTCTAGATTTCGACAAAAGGTTTTCCGGTCAAGGTTCCTCCAATGCTTCTCCTAAGTTCAACAAAGATAGGGTGCCTAACCCTTAGCCTCAAGGAGGAAATGGTGGTGTATTCTCTTCAGCTACTTGTGCTAAGTGTGGGAAAAAGCATGAGGGTAAATGTCTAGCCGGTTCTAATTCATCCTTTGGTTGTGGCAAGATGGATCACAAGATAAGGGATTGTCCCTTAGCGGCTAAAAATGAAGGGGATAATCATCGACGAACTCAACCTCAAAATCCATCGGGTTGTAGTGGAAATCAGAAGAAAAATCGATTTTATGCACTTCAAACTAATCATGAGCAAGAGGGTTCTCCTGATGTGGTTACCGATATGTTGAAAGTCTTTCACTTTGACGTTTATGCTTTGCTTGATCCCGGTGCTACCTTGTCTTTTGTGACGCCATATGTGGCTCTGAGGTTTGATGTTGTTCTGGATGTGTTGTTAGATCATTTTCATGTCTCTACTCTGATTAGTGAATCCATTGTGGCTAAGAGAGTCTATAGAAATTGTCTCGTCTCCTTATCTCATAGAATCACTCATGTTGATCTTGTAGAGCTTGATATGTTGGATTTTGACGTTATTCTTGGGGTGGATTAGTTGCATTCTTGTTACGCTTCAATTGATTGTAGGACCCGAAGGGTCAAGTTTCAATTTCCGAATGAGCCTATCCTAGAGTGGAAGGGGGGAAATTCTATGTTTGGAGGTCAATTTGTTTCTTGTCTTAAAGCTAGAAAGATGATTTCTAAGGGGTGCATATACCATCCTGTTAGAGTGACGGATGTGGATTCTGAAACCCTTACTCTTGAGTCGGTTCCCGTTGTAAAAGAGTTTTCGGAAGTGTTCCCCAATGATCTATCCGATGTTCCTCCCAAAAGGGAAATAGATTTTTGTATTGATCTCCTTCCCGATACGAAACCTATCTCTATTCCTCCGTATCGAATGGCTCCAGCAGAACTTAAGGAGTTAAAGGAGCAACTGAAAGATTTGTTGGATAAGGATTTCATCCGACCCAGTATCTCCCCATGGGGTGGTCCAGTTTTGTTAGTTAGACAGAAGGATGGTTCACTTCGTACGTGCATTGACTACCTTCAATTGAAAAAGGTTATCATTAAGAATAAGTATCCTCTTCCAAGAATAGATGTCTTGTTTGATAAACTTCAAGGGGATAGTTACTTCTCTACGATCGACCTTCGTTCGGGTTATCACCATTGAGGGTGAAAGAAGATGATATTCCGAAAAAGGCTTTTCGGACTAGATATGGCCATTATGAATTCCTAGTGATTCGTTTGGGTTGACAAATGCTCCGGCCGCATTTATGGATTTGATGAATAGGGTTTTTAGACAATATCTTGATATGTTTGTGATTGTGTTTATAGATGATATTTTGATTTACTCAAGGAGTGAGGGTGAGTATGCCGATCATTTGAGGATTGTATTGCAAGTCCTCAAGGACCAAAAACTCTTTGTGAAGTTTAGTAAATGTGAGTTTTGGCTAAGGTCCGTGGCTTTTCTATGTCACATTGTCTCCGGTAAAGGTATTGACCTAGATCCTAAGAAGAAGGATGAGGTAAAGAATTAGCCTAGACCTTTTTCACCTTCGGATATTCGTAGTTTCTTAGGTTTAGCTAGTTATTATAGGAGATTTGTTGAGGGTTTCTCTTCGATTGCTTCTCTATTAACGGCTCTGACTCAAAAGAAGGTTAAGTTCACATGGTTCGAAGTGTGTGAGAAGAGTTTCCAAGAGTTGAAAGATAGACTTACCTCGGCTCCGATATTGACTTTACCGGAAGGGTCCGATGGTTTTGTGGTTTATTGTGATGCTTCAAGGATTGTGTTAGGGTCTGTTCTTATGCAAAATGGAAAAGGCATTACTTATGCTTCAAGACAACTCGAGGTTCATGAAAAGAACTATTCTACTCATGATTTAGAATTGGCAGCGATTGTGTTTGCTTTAAAGATTTGGAGGCTTTGTTTGTATGGGGTGCAGGTGCATGTTGACATTTTTACCGACCATAAGAGTTTGCAATATGTGTTTAAACAAAAAGATCTAAATCTTCGCCAGAGGAGGTGGCTTGAGTTGTTAAAAGACTATGACATGAGTGTCCTCTATCACCCCGGAAAGGCTAATGTGGTGGCGGATGCTCTTAGTCAGTTGTCTATGGGTAGTGTTGCTCATGTTGAGGATGATAAGAAAGAGTTGGTTCGCGATGTTCATAGATTGGCCCGATTGGGTGTTCGGTTGATTGATTCCACTAAAGGTGGTGTTATGGTTCACAATGGTTCCGAATCGTCTTTTGTGCATGATGTGAAGGCTAAAAAGCATCTTGATCCTAATTTGGTTGAGTTGAAGGAAGCAGTGCTAAAAAATTCCATAGAGGCTTTCTCCCAAAGGGGAGATGGTGTGCTTCGATATCAAGGTCGTTTGTGTGTTCCCGATGTAGATGACTTAAGAGGACAAATTTTATCGGAAGCCCATAGTTCTCGATATTCCATTCACCCGAGAGCTACAAAGATGTACAGTGATTTGTGGGAGATATATTGGTGGAATGGGATGAAGAAGGATATTGTGGAATTTGTGGCTAAGTGTCCTAATTGTCAACAAGTGAAAGTTGAGCATCAAAAGCCGGGAGGTTTGACCTAAGATATTAGTATTCCTACTTTGAAGTGGGAAGATGTGAATATGAACTTTATTGTTGGTTTACCACGCACCCGGCGACAAGATGATTCGATTTGGGTTATTGTAGATCGAATGACGAAATCAACCCATTTCATTCCCGTCAAGGTTTCTTATTCTGTGGAGAATTATGCTAAGTTGTGCTTGAGGGAAATGGTTAGGTTGCATGGAGTGCCTTTAGCCATTATCTCCGATCGAGGTGCACCATTCCCTTCTAATTTTTGAAATCCATCCAAAAGGGTCTTGGTACTCGTGTTAAGCTTAGTACGTCATTTCTTCCTCAAAGCGATGGGCAAGCGGAGCGTACTATCAAAACTTTGAAAGATATGTTGAGAGCTTGTGTTATTGATTTCATGGGTAATTGGGATGATCATTTGCCTTTGATTGAGTTTGCATATAATAATAGCTACCATACTAGTATTGGCATGGCTCCATTTGAAGCTCTTTATGGTTGGAGGTGCATATCTCCTATAGGTTGGTTTGAAGTTGGTGATGTTGCTTTGATAGGTCCCAAATTGGTACATGAGGCAATGGAGAAAGTTAGACTTATTAGAGAAAGGTTGAAAATGGCTCAGAGTCGAAAGGTTGAAAATGGCCCAGCGTCGACCAAAGTCCTATGCCGATGTTAGAAGGAGAGATTTAGAATTTGATGTTGATGATTGGGTTTACTTTAAAATTTCATCCATGAAGGGTGTAGTGAGGTTTGGAAAGAAAAGGAAGCTTAGTCCCCCTTTGTGTAGGACCATATCAAATTTTAAGGCGTGTTGGTAAGGTTGCTTATGAACTTGACTTGCCTAATGATTTGGCATCAGTGTAGCCAGTTTTTCATTTCTCATTGTTGAAGAAATATGTTGGTAATCCGACATCTATAGTTCCATTAGAGAATTTTTGCATAAAGGATAGTCTTTCCAATGAAGAAGTTCCGGTTGAGATTTTAAACCGGCAAGTCCGAAAGTTAAGAAATAAAGAAGTTGCTTCTGTGAAGGTTCTTTGGAAGAATCAATTAGTTGAGGGTGCTACTTGGGAGGCCGAGGCCGATATGATGTCCTGATATCCTCATCTCTTTCCCTCCGATTATACTCTAGCTTGAGGTATCTAGTTCCTCGTGGTTCATTCTTGTAGTTTCATGTGTCATAGTTGTTTCCATGATTACTTGTTTATGCATGTTCATGAAGAGTCTAATTTTGAGAAAATGAGTTAGGTTAATTGGTTTCTCTATGATTATGTGCATTTGAGTGTGGATTGAATTAAGCCTTCATGAAATGATGTTTTGAACATGCTTTAGCTAGGAGTTGATATTTCCTCCTCGGGTATGTGCATTTATATGATTGCATGCATGTTGGGTTGTTAGATTAAGTTCTTACTCCTCTTATGATGTCTTGATTCCTATTCGAGGATGAATTTTCCCAAGGGGGAGATATTGTAACACCTTGGATTAGTAAAGGAGAGAATTTTAACTTTTCTGGAATTTTTTGTGTCAATACCAACAGAGCCACCTACGGCCCATGGACTAACCTACATACCGTAGGTCAGGTCCGTGGTTTGCTAGTCTAGGTCCCTTAAAATGTTAAGCCTCAGTACTTTTATACGGCTTGCCAAGACTGACCGTCAATCTATGTATAAGTCGTAGATAGGGCTCGTATGTGAGACCCATACTTGGTTAAATTTTTAGGGCTAAGGATTTGACCTACGGTGGCCATGTACGGGCCGTAGTTTGATCCATGAACCGTACATTGGGTCCGTCGCTGCAAGGTCCAAGGTTGATAGTCTATGAATCTATCTATGGAAGGACAGGAAGGGTCATAGGTCGACTTACGAACCGTACGTCCAACCGTAGGTAGGGGTCCGACAATTATTTTTAAAGGGTTTTTTGGTCTTTTCACCTAATGACTTATTTATCAACCAAGGTCAGTTCCTAACTATTCCTAACACTATATAAGCCTTTTTAATCCTAAAATCTACCCTTTCAAATCACTTTACAAATTCCCCCAAACTCTTCTCCCTCAAATATTTCTCTCTCTAGAAGTTAGAAGAAGAAGAAGAAGAGGGCAAGCTAGGGTTCAAGAAATCAAGTTTCTCTGCATCAATTTCTTAAAGAAATTTAGCACTAAGTTATGATAGTCTTCATCCATGGAGTCCTTTCCTCCATGGAATCCCAAAAATCTCCAATTTTCAAAGTAAAAATTCCCAATTGAATTAAGAGTTTTCTTCCATGTTATGGGTTCTTTGCAATGTTGCTTCAATTGATTGTTTTATGAACTTTGAAGTATAAATTGAGTTGAATTTCATGAATTTAGATGAATCCCCATGAACCCATGCCAATTCCTGCAATTTCGGAATATATGCTTTGTTGGTGGGTTGAATTATAAAGTGATGAATGTGATTAAATCTCTACGAATCCATGCATGAATTATGATTTCTAAATTAAGGTTCTCATGATGAGATTATGAATGACCTAAGGATGGTTTTATGGAAGTAAGCATGTTCAATCAAAAACTATGATTTTCCTCTATCATGTGGGTTCCTTCAATTATGATCAAATTGCCATGTTTATGGTTCTCTAAGCATGAGTTTGCATTAAATTGCATGATTTAATATGAATTCTTATGAACCCATGTAAACACTATGATTTGTAAATTATGAGCACGATGAACTATGTAAAGATGAAGTTTATGAAATTATGCATGTCTCTTATGAAGCTAATGATGAAGTAAGGGTGCTTTGAGATTGAAGCATCAAAGTTTATGATATGTTGATGTTGTTGTTGAGTTGTGAAAGGAAATTCTCACATATCACTCAACCCATGAATGTTAAAGGTTTTGTCACATGTAATGATTCAGAACTTGTTGAAAGGCTTGCTCAACTAAATTTGAATCGATGATTAAGAAGCTATTCTAATGAAGGGACAAGAGGCGATCACCCATGTTCCCTAATGTAGACAAGAGGCGATCATCCATGTCTACTAATAATGAACTTATGACTAATGATAGACAAGAGGCGATTACCCATGTCTACTTATGATAATTGAACTATGTCTAATCCGTGGGAAATATACTTAGCACCGAGTGGACAAGTGGCGATTACCCATGTCCCATAAACTATGTGCCACCATAGGATGATGGTCTATGATAGACACTAGTTAGTGGATCCACGTAAGCCACAAGTTAAGTAAAGGGTCCTCCCTTGGCAATTGGAATGGCCCTATCAGTGTGGGGTTAGACACCGGATTCCATGTTGATAGCTCACATGGACTTACTGTCATGACCCAAGGTACCTCCTAGATGTGACATGGCGTACAAGACCCTGAGAGGCCTCATACAAACCCTTAGCATATATTACATACAAGATAATAGAGAATAAAATATTTGAACAGAATTTCATATCACAGCTTTTTAAAAGAAACAACGGAAGTCTACATCTCATGTCTCAAAGCCAATCTATCATAGAAAGTAAAGCTGGGACGTAACCCAATACAATCAAAAAACTGAAAGAAAAACATGAAAGTAAAAGAAATAAGAGCTAGGCTATGTCCTCGGATGGATGAGGACTCACCAAGTCTTCTATCAACACTCTAATCAAGCTCTAGCCACGAGTGGAAGGTGAATCACCACGTCCTACACCAAAGAAGTTAATGTAGGCAAAAGTATGCGTTAGCAAAATTAAGTACTAAGTATGATAGCAATGCACTTAACACATATATCGTACTAGAGATAGAGACATAATCATGACATGCAATGGCAAAACTAAAAACATGAGAAACATGAAACATAAAGCATATATCAAGGCCAAAGCAAGCTAAATTATCTTTCTTTCTTTTCTTTACTTCGTCATGAGAACACTTTGTTCATTACCTTATGGGTAAAAGCCTTAACCGACATATAAAACCATGTGAGCTATGAACATGGAATCCGGTGTCTACCCCACACCCAAAAGAGGTGTCCTACTTTCCAAAGTAAGACCATGAACTTCTTAGCTTATGTGGATCAACTAGCTAGTGTCTCTCATAGACCATCACCCTATGGTGGCACATAGGTTATGGGACATGGGTAATCGCCACTTGTCCACTCGGTACTAGGCATACTTCCCACGGATTAATCATAGTTCATTTTATCTTTGGTAGACATAGGTAATCGCCGCTTGTCTACGTTAGTCATAAGCTCATTATTGGTAGACTTGGGTAATCGTCGCTTTGTCTACATTAGGGTACATGGGTAATCACCTCTTGTCCCTTCATTCAATTGAATAGCTCATTAAGAACATGGGTAATCGCCTCCTGTTCTTCTATTAGTCATGTTGGGATAATTACGTGTGAAAACCTTTCACAACTCAACCATAACATCATCGAATCATAAGTTTTGTACTTTAATCTCAAAGCACCCCTTAACTCATTATCAACTTCATATGAGACATGCATAAGTTCATTAGCTTTAACTCTACTTAGTTCATCATGCTCATAGTTCATAGATCATAGAGTTCTTATGGGTTAATGCAAGTTAAACTCATATCATGCAAATTAATGCAAGTTCATGCTTAGAAAGCCATAATTAAGACAATTTACCCATACTTGAAGGAACTCACATAAAGGAGGAAAATCATTCTTTTGACTTGATCATGCTAAATTCATAAGATTATCCTCAATTCATTCATGATTCATACTTGATTTCAAAGAGAATTTATAAACTTCATCAAATCATAGCTCAACCCAACCATCAAAGCATAGCTTATCAAATTAGGGAGAATTATCTTGGGATCATGGGGGTTCATGCAATATTTACATCAAATCATGTAATTCATGCTAATTCGTGCACTAAGTAACTTTATCACGCTAGATCATGCACTAAGAATCATAAAATCATAATTGAAGAACCCATAATGATTGATCAAACCCTAATTCAATTGGGTTAGAGTAAACCTTTGAAAATCATGAAGAAGAGGAAGGGCCCATTGGAGGAAAGGACTCCTAATGGTGAACACTATCATACCTTAACAAAGCCCACTAGAAATTGGAGGAAATTGGGTGACCTTCAATGGAGGACTTAGCTTCTTCTTCTTCCCTGAGCTAGAGAGGATTTCTTTTACTGCGAGAAATATTTGAGAGGAGAGTTTAGGAATGAGTAAAATTATGCTTAGAAAGTATTTATAGGTCTTAGATTAAGGGTATAACTGACTTAGCTTAATAAGTAATCAATTAGGGAAAATACCGAAATGCCCTTAATTAAAAACTGTAGGGGCTAATCAACGGACAGGATCTACGGTCCGTACATCCATTGACGGACCGTCATGCTCTTCCGTCAATTGATTCAGAAAGTTCATTTTAAGCAGAAAATTTGTCTTAGTCTGGAAGGCATCTACGAAACCCATCTACAGCCCGTCAACTGAACTACGAACCGTCTTGCTATTCCATAGGTCAAGGTTAAGAAACTTGGAAATCCTGAAAGTTCGCAGTGCCATTGACGGTCCCCACCTATGGCCCGTGAATCCATCTACGACCCGTAGGTGGCCTCTGTAGGTCACTGACTTCAGGTGAGTTCTGCATTCAAAATTCTTTGAAAGCTTGGGGTGTTACAATATCTCCCCCTTGGGAACATTTATCCTCGAATGAGAATCAAGACATCATGAGAAGGGTAATAGACACGGAGTAACTCAACCTAGAATGTAATCATATAAGTTCACATATCCGAGAAGGAAAAATCAACTCAAAGCTAAAGCATGATCAACACATCATATCATGAAGACTTTATGCAACTCATACTCAAATGCACATAATCATATAAGACTCCTCATGAACATGCATAATCAAGGAATCATGGAAATCAACTATGACACATGAGACCAAAAGAATGAACCATGAGTATCAAGATACCTCAAGCTAGAGTAGGATTGAAAGGAAAGAGATGAGGATATCGGGACATCATATCCACCTTGGCCTCTTGAGTAGAACCCTCAACCAATTGATTCCTCCATAGAACTTTCACGGAAGCAACTTCTTTATTTCATAACTTCCGGACTTACCGGTCTAAAATCTCAACCGAAACTTCTTCATAGGAAAGACTATCCTTTATGCCAAGATTCTCTAATGCCACTATAGAGGCCGGATAACCATCACACTTCTTCAACAATGAGACATGGAAAACCGGATGCACTGATGCCAAATCATTAGGTAAGTCAAGCTCATAAGCAACCCTTCCAATACGTCTCAAAATCTGATACGGGCCTACATAACGGGGACTAAGCTTCCCTTTCTTCCCAAATCTCATTACACCCTTCATGGGTGAGATTTTTAAGTAAACCCAATCATCAACATCGAATTCTAATTCCCTTCTTCTAACATCAGCATAGGACTTTTGTCGACTTTGGGCAGTTTTCAACCTTTCCCTAATAAGTAAAACTTTCTCCATAACCTCATGCACCAACTCTAGGCCTATCAAAGCAACTTCACCAACTTCAAACCAACCTATAGGAGATCTACACCTCCTACCATAGAGAGCCTCAAATGGAGCCATACCAATACTAGAATGGTAGCTATTATTTTACGCAAACTCAATTAAAGGCAACTGATCATCCCAAGTACCCTTGAAATCAATTACGCAAGCTCTCAACATATCTTCCAAAGTTTGAATAGTACGCTCCGCTTTCCCATCAATTTTTGGATGAAAGGCCGTACTAAGCTTAACAAGAGTACCAACGCCTTTCTGGAACGACTTCCAAAATTGAGAAGTAAATTGTGCACCACGATCAGAGATGATGGATAAAGGCACTCCATCAGCCTAACCATCTCCCTCAAATATAAGCTAGCATAATCCTCCACCTAATAAGAAGTTTTGACGGGAATGAAGTGGGCTGACTTCATCATTCTCTCAACAACAACCCAAATCGAATCATATTGTCACCTCATGCGAGGCAAATCTACAATAAAATCCATATTCACATCTTCCCACTTCCAAGTAGGAATACTAATATATGTCAAACCTCCCGGCCTTTGATGCTCAACTTTCACTTGTTGACAATTAAGGCACTTAGCCACAAACACTGCAATATATTTCTTCATTTCGTTCCACCAATAAATTTCCCACAAGTCCCGGTACATTTTGGTAGCTAGTGGGTGGATGGAATATCGAGAACTATGGGCTTCCAATAAAATTTGCTCTCTTAAACCCTCTACATTAGGAACACACAAACGAACTTGATATCGAAGCACACCATCTCTCCCTGGGAGAAAACCTCAATGGACTTCTTAAGTACCGCTTCCTTTAGTTCAACCAAGTTAGGATCAAGACCTTTCTTAGCTTTCATATCATGCAAAAAAGAGGATTTGGAACCCTTGTGAACCGTAACACCACATTTAGTAGAACCAACCAATCTAACACCCACTCGAGCCAATCTATAGATATCGCGAACCAACTCTTTCTTACCATCCTCAACATGAGCAACACTACCCATAGATAATCGACTAAGAGCATCCGCCACCATATTAGCCTTACCGGGGTGATAGATTACACTTATATCATAGTCTTTGAACAACTCGAGCCACCTTCTTTGGCGGAGATTCAAATCTTTCTGTTTAAACATATATTGCAAGCTCTTATAGTTGGTGAAGACATCTACATGTACCCCATACAAAAAATGTCGCCATATTTCAAAGCAAACACAACTGCCGCTAATTCCAAGTCATGAGTAGGATAGTTCTTTTCGTGCACCTTAATTTGCCTTGAAGCATAAGCAATGACTTTCTTGTTTTGCATAAGAACACATCCTAGCCAAATTCTCGAGGCATCACAATAAACCACAAAACCATCGAATCCTTCTGATAGAGTCAATATCGGAGCAGAAGTAAGTCGATCTTTCAACTCTTGGAAACTTTTCTCACATGCCTCGGACCATATGAACTTAACCTTCTTTTGAGTCAAAGCCATCAATGGAGAAGCAATAAATGAAAACCCTTCAACAAACCTCCTATAATAACCGGCTAAGCCCAAGAAACTATGGATATCCGAAGGCGATAAAGGTCTAAGCCAATTCTTAACCGCTTCCGTCTTCTTAGGATCTACCTCAATGCCCTTACCGGAAACAATGTGACCAAGAAAAGCCACGGACCTTAACCAAAACTCACATTTACTAAACTTCACAAAGATTTGTTGGTCTTTGAGGGTTTGCAACACAATCCTCAAATGATTAACATGTTCACCCTCATTCTTTGAGTAGATCAAAATGTCGTCAATAAACACAATCACAAACATATCATGGTATTGCTTAAACACTCTATCGATCAAGTCCATAAATGCGGCCGGAGCATTTGTCAACCTAAACGACATTACCAAGAACTCGTAGTGACCATACCTAGTCCGGAAAGCCATTTTCGGAATATCATCTTCCTTCACCCTTAGTTGGTGATAGACCGAACGAAGGTCGATCTTAGAGAAATAACTAGCCCCTTGAAGTTTATCAAACAAGTCATCTATCCTTGGTAGAGGATAATTATTCTTAATGGTAACCTTGTTCAATTGGCGATAGTCGATACACATATGGAGTGAACCATCTTTCTTCCTTACAAACAAGACCGGAGCACCCCATGGAGAAATACTTCGCCGGATGAAACCCTTATCCAACAAGTCTTTCAACTGCTCTTTTAGTTCCTTAAGTTCTGCAGGAGCCATTCTATAAGGAGGAATAGAAATAGGTTGCGTATCTGGGAGAAGGTCAATACCGAAGTCTATTTCCCTTTCGGGAGGAATACCGAGCAAGTCATCGGGAAACACTTCTGGAAACTCATTAACAATGGTGACCGACTCAAGAGTAGGGGTCTCATAATCTATATCCCTCACCCTAACAAGATGGTAAATGCACTCCTTAGAGATCATCTTTCTAACTTTTAGATAATAAACAAATTGACCTCGAAACATAGAATTTCCCTCCTTCCACTCTAGGATAGGCTAATTTGGGAACTGAAACTTGACCATTGGGGTCCTATAATCAATCGAGGCGTAACAAGCATGCAACCAATCCATCCCAAGAATAACATCAAAATCTAGCATATCAAGATCTACAAGATCAACATGAGTGACTCTATGGGATAAGGAGACGGGACAATCTCTATAAACTCTCTTAGCCATGATAGATTCTCCCATCGGAGTAGAGACACGAAAAGGATCTAGCAACACATCTGAAACAACATCGAACCTCATAGACACATAAGGCGTCACAAAAGACAAGGTAGCACCGGGATCAAGCAAAGCATAAACATCAAAATGGAAAACTCTTAACATACTGGTAACCACATCGGGAGAGCTCTCTTGCTCATGACGATCCTGAAGTGCATAAAATTTGTTTTGCTTTTGATTCCCACTAGAACTTGATGGATTTTTTTATTGAGCGCGTCGACGGTTATCCTCTTCATTCTTAGCCGCTAATGGACAATCCCTTATCTTGTGATCCATCTTACCACAAAAAAAGCATGCATTAGAACCGGCTAGACATTTGCCCTTATGCTTTCTCCCACACTTAGGACAAGTAGACAATGAAGAACCACCACCATTTCCTCCTTGAGACTTGGGGTTAGACACCCTATCATTGTTGGACTTAGGAGGAACATTGGATGAGCCATGGCCGGAGAACCTTTGTCGAAATCTAGGATGACCATGTCCATCGGACCTTGCATGCGAAAAGTTACCCTCTCCGGTCCTAGCCCTCTTGATCTCCCTAGACCTTTCCTTAAGCTTTTTTTCTTCAATTTGTTCAGCATAAACCATGTGGTGAGAAATATCCATGTCATGCACAAGCATGGCGGTGCGGCACTCTTTCACCAACATATCGGACACTCCAGACAAAAATTTGCTCATTCTTGCCCTTGGTTCGGCAACAATGGATGGAGCATATCTAGCCAATTGTGTGAACTTCAATGCATACTCCTTCACACTCATATTTCCTTGTCTTAAGGTTGATAAACTCAAGCACCTTAGCCTCTCTCTTCTCAAGAGGGAAGAACCTATCAAGCAAAGCAACCTTGAATTTCTCCCAATCAAGAGGACCCTCATTAACCGTCCTCTCACTCTTCCTTTGATTGAACCAAATTTGGGCAACATCCTTGAGTTGATAAGAGGCCAACTCCGCCTTTTCTTCCGGCGTCACTCCAATGATCATCAACACCTTGTACACTTCATCGATGAACTCTTGAGGATCTTCCTCAACCTTAGAGCCATGAAATTCTGGAGGATTCATTCTAGTAAAGTCCCTCACTCTTGATTCAGTCGTACCCACATTTGGGTTCACGGGAGCCACCATCTCTCTATTAGCTTGGGCCGTCACGGCTTGAGCCAACACTTGGAAAGAAACCCTAAACTCCGCATTAGTCACTTGTTCCACCAAAAGGGTCGGCCGGAACTTGAGGAGCTTGAGGAGGAGTTTGTTGTTCCACATTCTCTCCCATGTTTTTTCTAGCGTAAGCTCTTCGGGTCGCCATATCCTGAAACGCGAAAGATAGGGAGTAGGAGAGAGATATATAGAGCTAAACTCTATGGCACGACATAAGAGTAATGAAAGAAGTGGAATTTCTTAAACGTCTTATAGCCTCTCATTAATAACTGTGGCGCGCTTCACATTCATGAACAAGACTCTACTTGACGCGGCTTATGAGACATCCTAGGATCTTTCTAAAACCTTGCACTCTGAATACCAAGTTTGTCACTACCCAAGGTACCCGCTAGATGTGACATGGCGTATAAGACCCCGAGAGGCCTCATACAATCCCTTAGCATACATTATATACAAGATAATAGAGATTTAAAAGTTCAAAGACACTGTCCAAGCTTCTATCAACTTTCTAATCAAGCTCTAGCCACGATTGGAAGGTGAATCGCCACGTCCTACACCAAAGAAGTTAGTGTAGGCAAAAGTATGCGTTAGCACAATTAAGTACTAAGTATGATAGAAATCCACATAAACACATAAATTGTGCTAGAGATAGAGACATAATCATGACATGCAATGGCCAAGCTAAAAACATGATAAACATGTGAAACATGATACATAAAGCATATATCAAGGCCAAAGCAAGCTAAATCATATTTCTTTCTTTTCTTTAGTTCGTCATGACAGCACTTTGTTCATTCACTTGTGGGGAAAAGTCTTAACCGACATATAAGACCATTTGAGCTATCAACATGGAATCCGGTGTCTACCCCACACCCAAAAGGGATGTCCTACTTGCCAAGGTAAGACCATGAACTTCTTAGCTTATGTGGATCCACTAGCTAGTGTCTATCATAGACCATCACCTTATGGTGGTACATAGGTTATGGGACATGGGTAATCGCCACTTGTCCACTCGGTACTAAGCATACTTCCCACGGATTAATCATAGTTCATTTTATCTTAGGTAGACATGGGTAATCGCCTCTTGTCTACGTTAGCCATGAGCTCATTATTGGTAGACTTGGGTAATCGCCGCTTTGTCTACATTAGGGTACATGGGTAATCGCCTCTTGTCCCTTCATTCATTTGAATAGCTCCTTAAGAACATGGGTAATCACCTCTTGTTCTTCTATAAGTCATGTTGGGAGAACTACGTGAGAAAACCTTTCACCACTCAACCATAACATCATTGAATCATAACTCTAGTACTTTACTCTCAAAGCACCACTTAACTCATTATCAACTTCATATGAGACATGCATAAGTTCAATAGCTTTATCACTACTTAGTTCAGCATATCATGCAACTAATGCAAGTTCAAGTCATACCATGCAAGTTAATGCAAGTTCATGCTTAGAAAGCCATAATTAAGACAATTTACCCATACTTGAAGGAACTCACATAATGGAGGAAAATCATGCTTTTGACTTGATCATGCTAAATTCATAAGATTATCCTCAATTCATTCATAATTCATGCTTGATTTCATAGAGAATTCATGAACTTCATCAAATCATAGCTCAACCCAACAATCAAAGCATAGATTATCAAATTAGGGAGAATTAGCTTGGGATCATGGGGGTTCATGCAATCTTTACATCAAATCATCTAATTCACGCTAATTCATGCACTAAGTTACCTTATCACGCTAGATCGTGCACTAGGAATCATAAAATCAACAATTGAAATCATAATTGAAGAACCCACAATGATTGATCAAACCCTAATTCATTTGGGTTAGAGTAAACCTTTGAAAATCAAGAAGAAGAAGAAGGGCCCATTGGATGAAAGGACTCCTAATGGTGGAAAATATCATACCTTAGCAAAGCCCACTAGAAATTGGAGGAAATTGGGTGACCTTCAATTGAGGACTTAGCTTCTTCTTCTTCCTTGAGCTAGAGAGGATTTCTTTTAGAGAGAGAAATATTTGAGAGGAGAGTTTAGGAATTAGTAATATTAGGCTTAGAAAGTATTTATAGGTCTTAGATTAAGGGTATAACCGACTTAGCTTAATTGGTAATAAATTAGGGAAAATACCAAAAAGCCCTTAATTAAAAAACTGTCGAGGCCAATCAACGGACAAGATCTACGGTCCGTACATCCATTGACGGACCGTCCTGCTCTTCTGTCAATTGATTCAAAAAGTTCATTTTGGGCTGAAAATTTGTCTAAGTCGAGAAGGCATCTACGGAACCCATCTACATCCTGTCAACTCAACTACAAACCGTCTTGCTATTCCGTTGGTCAAGATTCAGAAACTTGGAAATCCTGAAAGTTCACAGTGCCATTGACGGTCCCCACCTATGGCCCGTCAATCCATCTACGGCCTGTAGGTGGCCTCCGTAGGTCACTATCTTCAGGTGAGTTCTGCATTAAAAATTATTTGAAAGCTTGGGGTGTTACACTTACATGCCAGTTAAGGGTACTTCCCACAAATAATGAACTAAACTGCTTTCAAGATATTTCACAAGTGATGCAAAGATGTTTAGTTTGCTTTGACCATGATTTATGACTTATGCTTCTAACCTTTTAATGTTTTAACTTGGTCATTGCATGTCATGAAAATGTCCCATTTTAGCATGTTTAAATGATTTTGTACATTGCTATCATACTTGTTACTTGATTGTACTAACACATACTCTTGCCTATATTGACTTGTTAATGTAGGGCTTGGCGATTCTCTATCTATTCCTGTCTAGATCTTAGTAGAAGGATTATTGAAGACTTGGTGAGTCCTCATCCATTTGAGGACATAGCCTTGTTGTTCTTACTTTTATGTTCTTCCTTTCGACATTGTATTGGGTTACGTCCCAAACTTTATTTCTCATTCTTATGTTAGATTGGCTTTGAGACATTTGATGTAGAATTCCGCTATTTCCTTAAAAGCTTTGATATGAAAGTGTCTTTGAACTTTCAAATCTCTATGATCTTGTATGAATGTATGTTAAGTGGCTTGTATGAGGCATTTTGGAGTCTTGTACGCCATGTCACATCTAGGGGGTACCTTGGATCGTGACAAATAATCTGGGGTGTGTTAATGCATTCAAACACCATATTTTACTCACATTTTAGCTAAGTTGTGAGTATAATCTTTTTAATATCCTTTTGTTTATTTATAATATACTACATGAGCGAATAGTCATTATTAGGTTGATTTCTGGCTAAAATCAATAACAAAAGATCTATAGGATGGATTGGAATGCATAATGAAGTAATCCAGGCTAAATCATAGCAAAAATAGCTACAAGAAGGACCATGAGATGATCCTTACATTGCACCTTCTTGTTAACTAAAATTTAGCGACTCAACAAAAGAAGGCAAAACTCAAAATAGGCCTTTCTGCTATGATTAAGGGCACCTCGTGATGACCCTAGCGCCACAACCTCCTTATCTAGTGAATTGGGTTTTACTTAGCCAACAAAGTCTAACTGGATTAGGATTTTCACCCTATTCTTACGTATATGCCTTTCGATGATATTTTTTTTTGTGATGAATGATTAGAAGAGCTATTAGGACTCAGACTTAAATATTAGAATTAATTGTTCTTAGGTTCTAGGGTTTTACTTTACAATTTTAGAAGATTATTGTGGAAAGAAAAATCAATCACTTGAAAGTTATACTTTAATAAACGGTTTTAGTTACTTTCTTTTTCATTCATTTTCTCCATTAATTTAAATTATTATATTTGTATTTTATACTAGTTATGAGTAGATAAATTCATAACTAGGGTTATGAAACTTAGATTGGGGACGATGATAATCAATGTTTTAATATGAAATATCTATTCATAAAAGAGTGATCATTGTGTATTACATTCCTATGAAACTTCATCTTTTCTTTTCATGATTGACAACCATTTTAAAGAAACTTCCATGTATTCTGACTCTCTTGACCATAGAGGTACATATTAGGAAAAAGGTTCATTAACATGTATTTGCTGCTATCAACCACCATTTAATAACTTAAGCCCGAGAGAGTATAGTTTATTTGAGACTTCTGATATATGAATAAATTAATATGACACCCAAGTGCCATAGAAGGACTTAGGGTTATATTCTTTTAATTGAGACGAAAGACTTTAGAAGACATATAGATAAATCTATTTTTTTCAAAAATACAAATACCAAGGTCACGATGGCACCTACTAAGACCCAAAAGTAGGTAAGCCAACCTTTAGCTCAGAACAAATCATAACGAGCCTAGGGAGCAAAAGGAAAAGAAAGAGGCATAATTAGATAGAATTAAGATAAATTTAGCAGATATAGGAGAACACATATAATACAACCCCCGTAGGAGGAAAAACAGTTGAAGTTCCTTCCCAAAACTTGGTGGATGCTAGTGCAAAGCTCCTACAATGATCGAGTACAGACTACACATATACATAAAATATATAGGCCATCTCGAATTACAAAAAACTACCCTAGAAGTACAGAAAGAGATAAATCAACCACAGACGCAAATAAAATCACCTTTGTCTCTAAAAGACAACTACAGCAGCACGAGAATCAATAGGATCGAATAGAGCTCGAGTTTGCATCAGGGAAAAAGATACAAAGCGAAGTACGATCAGTACCAAAACAACGGGTACTTAGTAGGCATAATAGGCCAATTGATATTAATATTGCAATAACATAATAACTAGAAAGAAATTAACATGATTATAGGGCAATCGTACAGGCATAACTAGGCATGCATCAAAGTAACGCTAGCATGTCTCGAAGTAAAGCTACTACAGTAAATAATGAAAGAAGTAAAGTTATGTAAGCCTAAATAATCCCCATAAGCCCATAAGGCACATACAAAGACATAACATGATAATCATACAAACAATAGTCTGGCTTAACCCCTATAAGCCCATCGAGTACAAACAAAGTTACACTACAAGGCACAAGTCCAAAATGAACACCAACACCCTCCCGAAATCTGACATCGAGATAATACCATGTAACCTAGCATTTTAAATGTCTTACGTCGGTATAGCTAGTAGTTCCTGGAATCTTACATCAGAAAGCCTTATCAAAACCTAATACACTCTAGAAACTTACATCAGAATGCCTAGTCCTTTTCAAAATATTACATCTAAAAGCATTGATATAACCTAGCGTATCCCCGAAAGTTACGTCGAAATTGCTAGTCTATTTCGAAAACTTACATCGGAAAGCCTTAAAGTCCACGTCAGTCCAAAAATCTAACATTGAAATGACTACACATAAACCAAGCAGATCAAAAAAGCTTACATCCAATCAAATGTACAGAGCTCTAACATATGTCAAAATCAAACGTCGAAATAACTCTAACACTAGCTAACCCCTCCCGAAATCTCACCTCGGGTCAGATATAATGCTAAAAGGAATAGGTTACTAAATTTATATAGGTAGCATCTAACTATAGAAAACCTATAACACATAAAAGTAAGGTTATCCAAAGGTCACAACTTAGCCAGTGTGTCGCATCTAACCCAATTCCATTCCCAAAATAAACCCCACATCATGGAAAACCAAAATCTAAATCAACTCTAGCAAAACTTAGGCTAAGGCTCCACAATATCAATACTAAGGCCATTCTAGTCTATAAATAGCTTATGGGACCAAATATAACATCAAACTACTTATGATCAACCCGAAAATCAACCAAAATACCTGAAACAGGGCTAAATCAATTTAACAATGATATGAATAAGGAATCATGCTAATTACATACACAACAATTAGCAAATTACATTCTAGAACAATATTAAAAAAAGATCTAATGGTAGTAAGTCGTAGTTTACTGTGAATCCAAATACGTGCTCGAAACCTCTAAATCGGAGCATTTCCCTTACGAGCTTCCTCTAGAAGATGCCACACTATCAAAATAGGGATTCTTGTGTCAATATGATACTTTTGGCACCAAATTGTAATAATTTAAAGCAGGACTAGAAACGAGCCAAAAATTGCATTGTGGGACCCGCACAATCCTGAAATTGACTCTGTCTATGAGTCCTAACTAGTTGAAGGAACTTGTGCCCTAAAAAAGGCACAATCCGAGCTTAAACTTCCCCAAAAATAGTTCATGCAGTAGGGATTCAAGAATTCACTCAAAGGAAACTTGCAGGTTAAGCACGATAACAATGATCCTAGCAACGTCCTAAAACAATCCACAACTAAAATCAAGCAATGCACACTGATTTCTCTTTAAATTCCAGCTCTAATTAAGGTTCTTTTGTAAGAAATATATGTGAAATATGTTGAAAAATGAGTAATATATAACTGCTCAGTCAGTTCTGAATGTGTGACCCAAGGCTGCAAATGAGGAGGTCAAACATTATCGAGTCAACAATGACCCTTCCCTATGATTGCGAAACCTTGTTCACGAATGCGTGGGTGTCGGACTTTAACTCTCCGCAAATGCGGAGCTTAATTTTCAAAAGTTGTGGTCAATTTTATGGACTTTTGTAAAGATTACTAAGGGCCCACGAATGCCAAGCACAAACCATAGTGCACAAGCAAAGGCTGCACAAGCTCAAATTTGACTTGGCAAAATACCTCGATAGGGTCTCGAGATTCATTTGGAGTTCTGCACACATAAAATATTTGCTACTCCATCATATTTTGTAATACGAACCCAACGAAGATTTCAAAACATTTATTAGAATTCATCTTGACAAAAAGTAGTCCCACACCCAAGGCTTCATTTTAGTCATAAGCTACAAAGATTCTCTAAATGAGTCTCGAAGCCTCGGGACCCAAACCAAAGGTCCATCAAGACCAAACTCGATGTTCCAGAACTAATAGAACTATTAAAATTGCATCATGAGATAATTTACCACCATTCATACATCAAAAGATCTAAAACTGGAAAACTTGCATAAAAAGAAAATGAATGACCAAGTGACCGAACTGTCAGTCCCAACAAGTCATAAATGACTTGGGTCACTATAGGTAAGCTCTAAATGCAAATAATACAAAAAAATATAGAAAATCACCTAGAGGTTCATTAGAACATCCTCTACTAAAAGGACTTTCATCCTCAAAAGTAAATAGTTAAGAAATACCTTAATCCTGAAACAATTAAGGACACTAGACTCGTAAGTCATGTTTTGTCTCCTAGGCATCCTCCTCGACTGGACGGTGCCTCAATAAGACTAGAACACTATAAATGTAGCTCGAGCACTACCACCTGACATTCCAGGCCAAAATATTAACTAGATCCTCCATAAAGTTCAAAGGGTCATCCAACTAAACTTAGTCATACCAAAGCACACGGGACTCGTTAAGAACATATCTACGAAGCATCAACATATAGAAAACCTTATAAACAACTGAATAGGCAGTGTCAAAGACAACTCATAGGCAATATCTCCAACTTCCCGAAGAATTTTAAAAAATCCAATATACATAGGTCTAAGCTCACCCCACCTCTCGAATCTCATCATGCCCTTCAAGGGTGGAACTCGGAGAAAAACAAGATCACCAACACCAAAAATCAAAAGACGACGCCTACGGTCAGTTTAACTCTTGTGCATGTTCTTAGACTCTCGTAGCCTATCATGAATCATGCATACTCATGACAAAGCATTCTAAAGCAAGTTTGTACCATGTGGCCTAGGCTCTGATCCTCAACCCAACCAATTGGATTTTGACAATACATATCATATAATGGGTAGAATGGGGCCATCAAAATACTAATATGATAGATATTATTATAAGCAAACTTTTTCAAATTAAAAAATTGATCCCGTTGACCTTCAAAATCCAACACCCAGGCTCGAAGCATATCCTCCAAAACCTGAATAGTCTGCTCTAATTGCCCATTAGTAAACAAGTGAAATGGTATGCTAAGATCCACCGACGTACCCAACTCCTACTGGAATGCCCTCCAGAAGCTAGAAGTGAATAGTGAGCCTCTATTGGAGATAATAGATATCGGTACACCATGAAGATGAACAATCTCTCTAACATAGATATGGGCTAACATCTCAGCACTAAAGAAAGACTAAATATGAAAGAAATAAGTTGTCTTTGTCAATCAATCCACGATGACCCAAATGCTATCAACACCTTAAGAAGTTCGCGGCAACCCTATTAGGAAGTCCATAATTATCCGTTCCAACTCTCACTTAGGAATGGGAGTAGAAGCCATATTTATCCTCCTATTAGAAGCCACATATTTTGCTATATCCCTCTTCATAGTGCTCAATTTGTAATGCTACCTCGGATCTCTATACATCTTGGTTGTGCCCCGGTGAATAAAATCTGGTACAATAAAGTGGAGCCAGCCTTTACAAAAGCTAAAACTTGATTGGGAATAGAGATATCAAGTAGAACCGACCTGCAGGCTAAGGACTTGATGTCCAACACCAAAGGTCTCTCAAAAATATAAAGGAAGGCTAGACTCCCCATACTCACCGCCATCTATCTCAAGGCATCCTCCACCATATTTGCCTTCCCTAAATTGTATAGAATAGAGAGGGCATAGTCCTTCAGAATCTCAATCCATCTATACTACCTCAAATTGAATTATTTCATGTTCAAAATATATTGATGACTCCAGTGTTTTGTTAAGATCTCACAATAAACTCCATAGAAGTTTGCCTCCAAATATTAAGCGTAAAAACTACCGCTGCTAACTACAAACCATGAGTGGGGTGGTTACGACTATACACCTTAAGATGCCTTGACGCATAAGCAATAACACAACTCTGCTGCATTGAAACATAATCCAAATAAATGTCAGATATGTCGCAATACACGATAAACCCCTCGCCCTCAAGTGGAAGAGTCAAAAAAAAGTTATTGTAAGAAACTCCTTGAGCTTCAGAGTGCTCACCTAATACTCATCAAACTACTAAAAAGGAACATTCTATCTAGTCAGCCTAGTCAGTGGCACTGCAAAAAAAGAAAAGCCCCTTGATGAACCCCCTGTAGTAGCCTGCCAAGCCAACAAAGCTGTAAGTCAACCTACGGTCCATAGATGGCTTCCGTCAGTACTGGCACCAGTTCTGAAAAAAACCTGAATTTTTCTTTCTTTTCAAATCTGAGGAGTTACAATATCTCCCCCTTGGGAACATTCGTACTCAAATGGAGCTCAAGACTTCATAAGAAGGATAGGAACAAGATCTAACCGCCCAACATGAATGCAATCACATAAATACACATATCCGAGGAGCAAATATCAATTCCAAGTTAAAGCATGTTCAAAACATCATTTCATAAGGTTTATATGCAATTCATACTCAAATGCACATGAACATGAAGAAATCAATCAAGTTAACACATTTTTCTCAAATTTAAGCTTTTCATGAATATGCATAAATAAGGAATCATGGGAACAACTAAGACACATGAAACCAAAGAAGTAAACCATGAGGAACTAAATACCTTAAGCTAGAGTAGAAATGGAGGGAAAGAGATGAGGATAGCGGGACATCATATCAGCCTAAGCCTCCCAAGTAGCACCCTTAACTAACTGATTCCTCCAAAGAACCTTTACGGAAGCAACTTCTTTATTCCTCAACTTCCGAACTTGCCGTTCCCCAAAATCTCAACCAGAACTTCTTCATAAGAAAGACTATCCTTTATACCAAGATTCTCCAATGGTACTATAGATGTCGGATCACCAATGCATTTCTTCAACAAGGAGACATGGAAAACTATATACACCAATGCCAAGTCATTAGGTAAATCAAGTTCATAAGCAACTTTACCAATACGCCTTAAAATCTGATATGGGCCCACATAACGGGGACTAAGCTTCCCTTTCTTCCCAAACCTCATTACACCCTTCATGGGTGAAATCTTCAAGTAGACCCAATTATCAACCTCAAATTCTAGATCTCTCCTTCTAACACCGGCATAGGACTTTTGTCGACTTTGAGCCATTTTCAACCTCTCTCAAATAAGCCAAACTTTCTCCATAGCCTCATGTACCAACTCGGGACCTATCAAAGTGACTTCACCAACTTCAAACCAACCTATAGAAGATCTACACCTTCTACCATAAAGAGCCTCAAATGGAGCCATACCAATACTCGAATAATAGCTATTATTGTAAGCAAACTCAATCAAAGCAAATGATCATCCCAATACCCTTGAAGTCAATCACACAAGCTCTCAACATATCTTCCAAAGTTTGGATAGTACGTTCCACTTGCCCATCGGTTTGAGGATGAAAGGCCGTACTAAGCTTAACACGAGTACCAAGTCCCTTTTGGAAAGATTTCCAAAATTGAGAAGTGAATTGGGTACCATGATCGGAGATAATGGATAAGGGCACTCCATGAAACCTACCATTTTCCTCAAGTACAACTTGGCATAGTCCTCCGCCGAATAAGAAACCTTGGCGGAAATGAAATGGGCTGATTTCGTCATACGATCCACAATAATCCAAATCGAGTCATGTTGTCGCCGGGTGCGTGGTAAACCAACAATGAAGTCCATATTCAAATCTTCCCACTTCCAAGTAGGAATACTAATATCTTGGGACAAATCTCTCATCTTTTGATGCTCAACTTTTACTTGTTGACAATTAGGACACTTAGCCACAAATTCCGCAATATCCTTCTTCATCTCATTCCACCAATAGACCTCCCATAAGTCACGATACATCTTGGTGGCTCCTGGTGAATGGAATATCAAGAACTATGGGCTTCTAATAAGATTTTTCCTCTCAAGTCATCCACATTGGGATCACACAAACGACCTTGATATAGAAGCACTCCATCTCTTCCTTGGGAGAAAGCTCAACGGACTTCTTAAGCACCGCTTCCTTCAATTCAACCAAATTCGGATCAAGACCTTGCTTGGCCTTCACATCTGTCACAAAAGATGATTTTGAACCATTATAAACCATAACACCACCTTTGGTGGAGTCAACCACCCGAACACCCAATCGAGCTAATCTATGAACATCTCGAACCAACTCCTTCTTACCATCATCAATATGAGCAACACTATCCATTGATAATCGACTAAGAGCATCTGCCACCACATTCTCCTTACCGGGGTGATAGAGAACACTCATGTCATAGTCCTTTAACAACTCAAGCCACCTTATTTGGTGAAGATTTAGATATTTTTGTTTGAACACGTATTGCAAACTCTTGTGGTCGGTAAAGTCATCAACATGTACACCATACAAGTAATGCTCCATATCTTTAGAGCAAACACAACCGCCACTAGTTTTAAGTCATGGGTAGGATAGTTCCTTTCATGAATCTTAAATTGCCTTGAATCATAAGCAATGACTTTCCCATTTTACATAAGAACACACCCCAACCCAATTCTTGAAGCATCACAATAAATCACAACTCCATTGGATCCTTTCGGCAAAGTCAACACCCGAGTGGATGTAAGTCTATCTTCCAACTCTTGAAAACTCTTCTCATATGCTTCGGACCATATGAACTTAACCTTCTTTTGAGTCAAAGCCATCAATGGAGAGGCAATCGAAGGTAACCCTTCAGCAAACCTGCTATAATAACCAGCCAAGCCCAAGAAACATTGAATATCCGAAGGTAATAGAGGTCTAGGCCAACTCTTAACCGCATTCGTCTTCTTAGGATCTACCTCAATACCTTTACCAGAGACAATGTGACCAAGAAAAGCCACGGATCTCATCCAAAACTCACATTTATCAAACTTTTCAAAGAGTTGTTAGTCCTTGAGGACTTGCAACACAATCCTCAAATGATCGGTATGCTCATCTTCACTCCTTGAATAAATCAAATTATCATCAATAAACATGATCACAATCATATCAAGTATTGCCTGAACACCCTATTCATCAAATCCATAAATGCGGTTGGATCATTAGTCAAGCCAAAGGACATCACTAAAAACTCATAGTGACCATATCTAGTCCGAAAGGTCATCTTTGGATTGTCATCTTCCTTCACCTTCAATTGGGATAACCCGAACGAAGATCGATCTTAGAGAAGTAGCTTGCTGCTTGGAGTTGATCAAACAAATCATCTATCCTTGGGAGAGGATACCAATTCTTAATGGTAACCTTGTTCAATTGACAGTAGTCAATACATATAAGGAGTGAACCATCTTTCTTTCGAACAAACAAAACTGGAGCACCCCATTGAGAGATACTCGGTCGGATGAAACCCTTTTCCAACAAATCTCTCAATTGTTCCTTTAATTCCTTAAGTTCTGCCGGAACCATTAGGTAAGGAGGAATAGAGATAGGTTGCATATCTAGGAGGAGGTCAATACCGAAGTCTATTTCATTTTAAGGAGGAACACCGGATAGATCATCGGGAAACACTTCTGGAAACTCATTAAAAATGGGGACCGACTCAAGTGTAGGGGTTTTAGAATTCATATCCCTCACCCTAACTAGATGATATAAGCAACCCTTAGAAATCATCTTTCTAGCTTTGAGTCAAGAAATAAACTGACGTTTAGGCATAGAATTTCCCCCTTTCCACTCTAGGATAGGTTAATTTGGAAACTGAAACTTGACCACTCGGGTTCTATAATCAATGGAAGCATAACAAGAGTGCAGCCAATCCATCCCAAGAATAACGTCAAAATCTAACATATCAAGCTCTACAAGATCAACATTAGTGGCTCTATGGGATAAGGAGACGGGACAATTTCTATAAACTCTCTTAGCCACAATAGATTCACACAAAGGAGCAGAGACAGAAAAAAGGTCTAACAACACATCCGGAAGAATATCAAACCTCATAACCACATATGGCGTCACAAAAGATAAGGTAGCACTAGGATCAAGCAAAGCATAAACATCAAGATGAAAAACTTTCAACATACTGGTAACCACATCGGGAGAAACCTATTGCTCATGATGAGTCTGAAGTGCATAGAATCGATTTTGCTTTTGTCTCCCACTAGAACCTGATGGAGGATGGGGTTGAGCCCTTCGACGGTTGTCTCCTTCATTATTAGCCACTAAGGAGCAATCCATTATCTTGTGATCCGTCTAGCCACAACCAAAACATGCATTGGAACTGGCTAGACTTTTGCCCCCATGCCTTTTCCCACACTCAACACAAGTAATCGATGAAAATCCACCACCATTTCCTCTATGAGGCTTAGGATTAGACACCCTATCTTTGTTGAACTTAGGAGGAGCATTTGAGGAACCTTGACCTGAGAACTTATGTCAGAACTTAGAATAACCATGTCCATCGGACCTTGCACGTGAAAAGTCACCATCACCAGTCTTAGCCCTATCTGCCTCCCTAGACTTTTCCTTAAGCTTCTCCTCTTCTATTTGTTAAGCATGCACCATGGGACGTGAAATGTCTGTATCATTAATAAGTATGGCGGTATGACATTCTGTGACTACCATTTCAGGCACCCCCAAAACAAACTTACTCATCCTTGCCCTAGGATCGGCAACCATAGTAGGAGTATATCTAGACAATTGTGTGAACTTCATAGCATACTCCTTCACACTTATGTTTCCTTGACGAAGGTTGATGAATTCAAGTACCTTGGCCTCCCTCATCCCAAGGGGAAAGAACCTATCAAGGAAAGTAACTTTAAACTTTTCCCAATCAAGGGGACCCACATCAACCACCCTCTCTTCCTTCCATTGGTTGAACCAAACTTGAGAAACACCCTTAAGTTGATAAGTGGCCAATTCTGCCTTTTTCACCGGTGTCACACCCATGATCATCAACACTTTGTATACCTCATCGATGAACTCTTGAGGATCTTCCTCAACTTTGGAACCCTGAAATTTCAGAGGATTTATTCTAGTGAAGTCCCTCACTCTAGATGCTGACATACACATATTCAGGTTCCGGGGGTTACAGCCTCCCAATTGGCTTGAGCCATCATGGCTTGATCCAACAGTTAAAAAGAAGCCCTAAATCTGCATTAGTCACTTGCTCGGCCAAAGGGTAGGCCAGAACTTGAGGAGCTTCTCGTTCCACATTCTCATTCATATTTATCCTAACATATGCTCTTCCAAGGGCCATATCCTGAAAAGCATCGGATAAGGATTAGGAAAAAGACATATAGAGTTACACTCTATCGTACAACTTTAGAATAATGAAAGAAGTGGAATTTCCTAACCATCTTATAGCCTCTTATTCATAAATGTGGTGCCCTTCACACTCATGAACAAGACATGGCATGGCGTAGAGACCCCGAGAGACCCCCACACAAGCCACTTAGCATACATCATACAAGATAATAGAATTTTAAGAATTCAAAAGATAACTTCATACCAAAAGTAGCGGAAGTCTAACACAAGTCTCAAAGTTATCTAATACATGATAAATGAGGTGATTGGGACGTAACCCATTCATCACATACAATTTTGAAAAGGAAAGACATAAAATTATAAAAATGACATCGTCCTCAAAGTATGAGAACTCACCAAGTCTTCTAAGTCTCAAGAGCAACGTACTAGCCACGAGTGGAGGGAGAAGAGGCATCACACCCTACATTAGTGAAACAATGTAAGCAAGAGTATGCAATATTACATGGAATGTACCAAGTATGATAGCTCTGCATAGAGTTATAAAATCATTCCAAAAGGAGATATACATAAGATGCAATGACCAAGTCAAATCATTAAATTACATGATAGAAAACTTGAGTTAAATATCATGGTCAATGCAAGGAAATCATCATAAAACAACCATACTTGAAATACCTTTTTATGAAGTAACTGTAGTGCATTATGTGGAAAATTAGCTTTAACAGACATAGACCATGTGAGCTATAACATGGACTCCGGTGTCTACCCCACCCCGAAAAGAGGTTTCCTTACTTGCTAAGGAAAGAACCATAGTCTTCTAGCTTAAGTTGATCCATTAGCTAATGTCTATCTAAGACAATCATCCTATGGTGGCATATAGTTTATGGGACATGGGTAATCGCCGCTTGTCCACTCGGTGCTAAGCATAAATCCCACGAAATAGTCATTAATCTTAACTTGCATTATCATTAAGAGATATGGGTAATCTCCACTTGTCTTATTATCCATGGAAGCCACATCAAGTAGCCAATCCAAACTAAAGTTCATCAGAATAGCTCCTTAATCTTGATTCAAAGTTTAGTTGAGAAAATCTTTCAACCCTTATGAATCCTTTATGTGAGAAAACTCTTTCACATTCATGTTTTGAGTAATATGAGAGAAATCTTTTCACAACACAACAACAATAACATTGATGCTTCACTCTCAAAGCAACCTTAAATCATTTATCTCAAATTCATACAGAACATGCATATTTTCAAAAATTCCATCTTTTCATAATTGAAAACCTCATCATAATATCAAAGTATAGAAATCATGGATTTCACATGGGTTCATGGGGATTCAACTTAAAAACATGAAATTAACTCAATCATGCATAAAATAACATAAATCAATCAATTTGATCATAATTTGGAAGAACCCATTAGATAGGAGAAAACCCTAATTTCAATTGGAGAATTCTAACTTGTAAAATTGGGGAACTTAGGAATCCTATGGAGGGAAGGACTCCATAGGTAAAAAAATCATACCTTGGAGTTCAATGCCCACAATCAATGGAGAATTTGGAGTCTTGACTTGAATCCCTTGTCTTCTTCTTCAAGCTTTAGAGAGAGAAATATTTGGGAGGATGAACTTTGATCAACTTTGAGAGTTTAGAAGAATGAGTTCATTGGGTAAATTTGGGGGTTAAAAAGTTTTATATAGGAACTAGGATGGAAGGTAAAACGACATAGTATTGGGTTAGAATAATTAGGAAAAGACACAAAAAGCCCTTAAAAATAATTGTCGGACCCCGACTTACGGTTGGGACCTACGGTCAACCGTAGGTCAGATCTAGAAACCATCTAATTTGGACATCCAACGACAACTGCCATGTACGGTCCGTTGGTCCACTTACGGACCGTACATACCAACCGTAGATCACAACTTTTATCCTCAAAATCTCACCAAGTCTGAGAGTGACCTACGAGACCTATGTACGACCCGTAGAAGAAATGACGGGCCGTCCTGCTGAGTCATCAAAAGGGTTCTGAAACTTGACACTGGAATTTATTTCACCTGCCAACTACGGTTCCCACCTATGGCCCGTAAGTAAACCTACGGTCCATAGATGGGTTCCATCAGTACTGGCACCAATTCTGAAAAAAAACCTAAAATTTTCCTTCTTTTCAAATCCGAGGTGTTACAAATATCAAAAATTTATCTCCATGTCGAAGAAACTCTCAATAAACATCCCTTTGATTGAGGCACTAGAACAAATGTCCAGCTATGCTAAGTTCATGAAGGATCTGATGACCAAAAAGAGAGCTATCGATTTTGAAAGTGATGATAAGTTGCAGCATTGTAGTGCCATTACTACTCGATCGTTAATGCAAAAGAAGGAAGATCCTGGAGAATTTAATATCCCATGTATGATTTGTATGATACACTTTGCTAAGGCTTGTATGACTTGGGTCCTAGCAAAAATCTTATGTCATTGTCTATGTTCATAAATTTGGGCTTGGGATCCCCTAAACTTACTTCAATGCGGCTACTAATGGCTAATCAGACTGTGAGGAAATCAATAGGGGTACTACAAGATGTTTTTGTTAAAGTTGAAGCATTCATATTTCCGGTGGATTTTATGATATTATACTGTGAGGTTGATTTAGAAGTGCCTATCATCTTAGGGAGATCATTCCTTGCTACTGGGTGTGCTTTAGTTGATATGAAGATAGGTCAGATGAAATTTCGATTGAACAATGAAGAAGTGACATGTAATATCTGCAAATCTATGAAGCATCAAAGTGATTTTAAAGCGATATTTGTTATGAATTACACTATTGAGAAGAAACCAGAGGTGTCCATTGAGGAGAGATTAGGTGTTAAAGCACTAGATGGCGTGATCATGAATTTGGATGGAGACTGTATTGATGGGTACAATGAGTTAGATATTGCACTTGATGGGGTGGATTACTCTCATCGCCCACCAAAGAAGCTGGATCTAGATCTAAAGAATCGAGAAACTCCACCAACAAAACCATGTATTGATGAGCCTCCAAAGTTGGAGCTAAAGGCTCTCCCATCTCATTTTCGGTATGTTTTCTTGGGCCAAAATAGTACTTTGCCAGTTATTATTGTTATTGATTTGAACGAAGGGCAAGTAGAGGCTTTGATATCGATGTTGAAGTGGCTCAAAAGGGTGATTGGATGGACAATTGCTAATATTATTAGTATTCCACCGGGTATATGCTCTCACAAGATTCAGCTCATGCCTGATAGCTAACCAAGTATTGAGCGCCTGAGAAGATTAAATCCACCAATGCAAGAAGTTGTGAAGAAGGAAATTATCAAGTGGTTAGATGCTGGAGTAGTCTAACCGATCGCTAATATTAATTGGATATGTCTGGTTCAATGTGTGCCAAAGAAGGGAGCAATCACTGTGATTCATAATGCAAAGAATGAGCTTGTTCCAATGAGGCTCGTTATTGGTTGGAGGGTCTGCATGGATTACCGCAAGTTGAATGCCTGGACAGAGAAAGATCACTTCCCAATGCCATTCATGAACCAAATGTTAGATCGTCTTTCTAGAAAGGGTTGGTATTATTTTCTGGATGGGTATTCAGGCTATAACCAAATATTAATCGCACTGAAAGATCAAGAGAAGATGACTTTTACTTATCTCTATGGGACTTTTGCGTTCAAGAGGATGCCTTTCGGATTGTCCAATGCATCGGCTACGTTTCAACATTGCATGATGTCTATCTTTTCTAATATGGTAGAAGATACCATCGAGGTATTCAACATTGCATGATGTCTATATTTTCTAATATGGTAGAAGATACCATCGAGGTATTCATGGATGATTTCTCTGTGATTGGTGACTTATTTGATGATTGCTTGGCATACTTAGGTGACGTGCTGAAATGGTGTGAAGAATTAAATCTCATGCTAAACTGGGGAAAATGTCATTTTATGGTCAAAGTAGGTATAGTTCTCGATCATCGGATCTCCTGAAAAGGCATCAAGTTTGATGAAGTAAAGGTCGAGGTGATTGAAAAATTGCCACCACATATCTCTGTGAAAGGTGTTAGAAGCTTTCTGGGACATGCTAGTTTTTACAGAAGGTTTATTAAAGATTTCTCAAAAATTGCACACCCATTGTGCAAGTTGCTTGAAATGGAGATGAAATTTGAGCTTGATGATGCTTGTCGAAAAGCATTTGAGGGGTTGAAAGAGAAGTTGATTTCTGCACTGATTATTATTTCACCGGATTAGGGACAACCGTTTAAAGTTATGTGTGATGCGAGTGGGGTGGAACTGGGTGTAGTATTGGGGCAACGGCGAGAGAAAATTCTACATCCCATATATTATGCAAGCAAAGCCCTGAATGTTGCTCAAAAGAAATATACTGTCTCTGAACAAGAATTGCTTTCTATAGTCTTCGCGTTTGAAAAGTTTAGATCGTATTTGCTTGGCACTAAAGTCATTGTGCACACTAATTATTAAGTATTGAGGTATCTTATGGCAAAGAAGGATGCAAAGCCGAGACTAATTCGATGGGTGCTATTGTTGCAAGAATTTGATTTTGAGGTAAAAAATACATAGGAAATGAAAAATCAAGTTATTGACCACTTGTCCAGATTAAAGGAAGAGGCAATGTTGAAGTTAGCTGATGGAGTTGAAATTGATAATACGTTCCCAGACGAACAGGTTTCAGCTGCTTCTTTTGATCTTATCCCTTGGTTCACAGACTTCACTAATTACTTAGCGAGTGATGTGGTGCCTTTGGATTTGTCATTCTATCAAATAAGGAAATTCATGTCTAATGTGAAAAAAAATTCTGGGAAGAGCTTTATTTGTTTTGTATCTGTGCTGATGAGATTATTCATTGTTGTATTCTTGAGGTAGAGATGATGAGTATATTGGAAGCTTGCCATTCGTCTCCCATTGGTGTCCATCATAGTGGTATCCGGACTGCTCATAAGATCTTGTAGTGTGGGTACTATTGGCCTACTATCCACCAAGATGCTTATGATTTCACCAAATCTTGTGATCATTGTCAAAGAGAATGAGGTATTTCAAGGAAGCAAGAACTCCCACTGAATCCTATTATAGTGATTGAACTGTTCAATGTTTGAGGCCTTGACTTTATGGGTCCGTTTGAGAGTTTGAATGGGATGCAGTACATACTTGTGGCGGTTGACTATGTATCTAAATGGGGCGCTTTCTAACAATGAAAGAAAGAGTGTGACCACATTCCAGAAAAAATAATATCTTCTCCAGATTTGGTACACCAAGGCGATTATCAGCGATGGAGGTTCTTACTCTTGTAATAAATTATTCAAGACGTTGCTTGAGAAGTATGGTGTTCGTCACAGCGTAGCAACTCCTTATCATCCACAGTTGAGTGGGCAAGTTGAAGTGTCAAATAGAGATATTAAGCAAATCCTTACCAAGACTGTGAATGCGAACAGAACTGATTAGTCGAGAAAGCTTGATTATGTTATATGGGCCAATCGCACTAGAATCAAGACTCACATAGGTATGTCTCCCTACCAACTTGTGTTTGGGAAGTTTTGCACTTGCCGGTAGAGTTAGAGCATAAAGCTATGTGGGCACTCAAGAAGTTAAATCTAAATTGGGATGTTTTATCAAATCAGAGGTTGAATGAGTTCAATGAACTTGATGAGTTTCACCTCAAAGCATATGAAAGTTCATCCTTGTATAAAGAAAAGATGAAGAAGTACCACGATCAAAATATTGAAAAGCGTGAATTTGCTCCCGGTGATCTGGTACTTCTATTCAATTAAAGGTTGCGCTTGTTTCCTGGCAAGCTCAAATCAAAGTGGATGGGACCATTCAGAGTTGTACAAATGTTTTCACACGGAGCGGTTGAACTTGAGAATAAGGAAGGAACAAGATTCGAGGTGAATGGTCAAAGGATCAAAATCTACTTGGGTCAACCGGAGGAGGTCAAAGAGGTGATCGAAGAATGGGATCTTGATGAAGTTTGAATATTCAAGGGGTCTGCGTCGTGCCACGACGTTAAATCAAGCGCTACCTGGGAGGCAACCCAAGATGTAGTCTAGCTATGTTTTAAAATTGTCTAGTGGATTTTATGTTTTTCAGTTTTCTAGTGATTTGTATGCCTTTAAGTTTGATTTTTGGATAGAATAGGTTAGTCTAGGGTCCATGTCCAAAAAGTGTCAAGAAAATGTAAAAGAACGTCCTAATTTTTGCTACATGTGCGGGAGAGAAAGAAAAATCTAAAAAAAAATTCAAAGTGCAGAAGGTCCTACGATTTGGACCTATGGGTCGTAGGGTAACTTACGGATCGTAGGTCTGATCCGTAGAATCTTGGTTTTAGGCAATTCATTAAGGACTAGTTCTACGGTTCCCATCTATGATTCATCATTCATTCAATGAACCGTAGATGGCATCCGTTGAATTTAATGTATATATACAGCTGCATCTTTAAGTTTATGGGTGCACAATACGAATTGTATAAATGTTGACGATCTGTAGTCTGAACTCGTAGACCCCAGGTATGTTTTCTAAATTTTTCTATGTGTTAAGTAAAATGATAGAGGCCATCTACGGTTCGTAGAAATGACTACGGACGGTAGACGGAGTTTCGTCGACTCTGTCTACATAAATTAGATTGACCCGACCTGTGACCCTTCCAAATATAACCCCCAAATTTTGAATTCATCCCCCATTTCCAACCGTTACAATCCTCAAACCATTACACCCCCCCCCCATGTTTCCCACCCTTTCACATCAATTTCTAACTCCCCAAATCCTATTGCACATTATACAAACCCATCCTCCCATCCGCTTCCTTTTCCTTCTTCCTGTCTTACATTTTTCCAAATTTTCTTCCCTCATAACAAAGGCAGTCGGGGTCAATCGAATTCATCAAGTTGGTCTTTCAAGTTCTAGGCATCTAAGTTGGAAGCACACTCACAAAACTCTAAATTCTCACATAAAAGTATGGATTTCGATCCTCGGCCTCATTGATGGAATTTAGGTTGTATACACTTAACTTAGGGTTGTAGTTGCTTATTTATTTATCTGTTATTTGTTAATAATCAACCCTTAGGATGACGGTCTTTGTTAGTGTTGTAAATTATGTGGTTACCTCTCATAGGAGTGTAAATATTGTGAAGCAAAACGAAAACCTGATTTAGGGCTCAATTTGTGTCATAGTGATTTTTAAATTTTTAAATAAAGCCCTGAAGATGACGGCAGATTGTAAATGTTAGTATAATGAATTGCTTGATTTGAGATAGAATGGGCTAATATATGGTAACTATGAATTGTATATGAAGTTTGATTATGAAAATGCTAAAATTAGAGTTGACAACTCGATCTACTGGTCGTAGGGGTTCCTATGGACCGTAGATCAGTCCCATCATCTTGAAAGCACAAAACAGTAGCCTAAGTTAGGAACGACGCTTTGATAGTCCATAGAAACTTTGACGGTCCGTACTGGTGAACCGTCATTCAAACTTCAAAAACTAAAAAGTTGACTTCCTGCCCTACGGTTGGGTCCTATGGCCCGTAGAAGCTTCTACGGTCCGTAAGAACCAACTGTAAGATAAAAAAAGTGCATTTTTCTGAAAAAGTTTTTCGTGTTTTATTTTGGTTTCGTAGTTTAATTTTCATTCTTTCTTTCTTTGTTTTAGTAGGTTTTGGTACTAACAAGTCTTATACAGGTACTATGCCGCCAAAGAATACCAAAACTTATGGGCGAAGGTCAAAATCCACTGCACCTTCAGCCAGGCGTCAAATTACTGACGAATGCACAAATGACAAACTGAGTGGGTCTGAATTCGACCCTAGCATGGGTGATGACTCACCAAAGGCACCAAGGACAACACGTCAGCAGTCAAGAAAGTAGAAATTATTCCAGTGCCGAATGAGTCGGACTCCTCCAGCCATGATGGTGCTTCCTAGTCTGAGGCTGGAGCACAAAGTTTGGGAGAAGGTAGTGGGGAGTCACAGCCTGGGGCAGCCTTGGGTTCATAGCATGACGCACAGTCCGAGTCAGGCTCAGGCTCAGATTCAGTTGTAGCATCTGCGTCTGACGCATCTAAGTCTGGATAGACACATGGCCCACCACCCACCGGATCCTCTGAACCGATACGAATCATCGGTGAGCCTAATATATGGTGTGTAGAGGGCATGTTTCAAATCTATATTGATGCCATCCGATAAAATGCGCAGCACAAACAAGTTCGGCCTATTACGGAGGAGTGACGGGTTCTTTCAGGCAGCCTCCACACTGTACCAGCCATACATGAGTTGTTTAAGAGGCACATGTATGCGTGGATAGTAGAGGCACCGGGTAAATATAGTCTGATCATGGTTCGGGAGTTTTATGCATCTTATGCAGCCATGGTGAAAAACACAATGCCCCCAAGGGCCAAGGAGTTAGATCAGCCTCCACTTCTCTCAACACTCGTATGAGAAATTCCCGTGAGTTTAATTGAGACCATAGTTCGCCATTTTATTTATGGCCCATCTCATGAGCAGCCGGTTAATACGGCTGAGTTTGATTACCGGATGCAGCTAGTCCAGAATAGAGCAGCTATGAGAGATACTGAGCAGAGAGAGGTTTTGCTGCGATGGGTAGCAGGTCACAATGCTGAGCAGGGAGTTGATACTGAGTGGGTCCGGGAATTGACACTCCCTATCAAGAAGGCCACTCAAAATTTTGAAAGCCAAGTTTTGGTGGTTCATTATCGGGGCTAGATTGTCTCCTACGATGGCAGATAATCAATTGATGTTTGATCGGGCAGTGATGATAGCATGCATGATGGCTGGGCACGAGATTGATTTCACACGCATTATTATAGCAGAGATCCAGGAGAGGGCCTTTAAGAAGACCACCACACTTCCATTTCCTTGCTTGATATTCAGGCTATGGAGAGAGGCTACTGTCCCGGTAGATCATATTGGTCATTATATCCAGGTTACTAAGACAGTGGATGTCAGTCTTATTCGGGATGAGTCCAATCCCGCAGCACCACAACGGGGTATTCAGATTGATATGATGCATATGGGAAAAGCACTTGCACTGGAGCAGCCTGAGGAGGGCACCATTCCAACCCCTACTACTGAGCTTGATGAGACTGCCCCTCCTTCCTCTTTCTCCGGCTCGGCTACGAGCACACCACGTGCTCCAATTACTACAGGTTTCTCCATGTTGCCGCTAGTTAGACTCTAGAAGTTGGAGACTCAGATGGTGACTTTATTGCAGCACATTCGACCATGGATGAGAAAGTCATAGAGGATTTAGAGACGAGGACACAAAAGGTTGTTGAAGATAAGATCCAAGCAGTGCATTGGAGGATTGATGCCTTCGAGCTTCGGATGCTAGCTAGGCCCCAGCCTGAGCCGACTGTAGATCTCTCCACCTTCCAAACTGAGTTTATAAAGAGGGGTTCCTTCTTTTTGTAACACACTTCAAAGTTGAGTCTCATTTCATCTTCCTTTGCCTTTTACTTGGTTTTTCTTCCTCTTTCCTTTCCACACCCTCAACTTAGGATTTTGGACTAAGTTGGCTATTCAAACAAACCAATTATTCAAAAAGGATTTTGGGTGAAAATGTAGGGACAATTTGGCTCATAAGGTTTCAGTGTGGTTGTGAACAATTGGTTTAGGCTCAAATGGTGCCAAAAGGGATTTACACCCTCACAAGGTAGTCAAAAAAGGATATGGAAGTTTGATTTTCCTCTTAGAATTTCTGCCCAAGATCAAGCCATATACTTACCAAGGTTTAGACAATTAGACTAACAAGGCAAATTCTAGGATTCCACACACATGCTTTCAAGTAAAATTACACCACACAAGGCACTTCAAACACACTCATTCAACACAATCCCGAAAATATCAAAAGCTTACGTGTGATGTTCATAGCAAGGCTCACATCAAAATGCAGCTAGTCAGCACAAGATTCAAAAAGATCGCTCAAAAGTGCAACCACATCGATTTCTTCCTTGCAATACATATACTATACACCATGCTCATCATGAGTACTATTCAAGACATCGATATTGAACACAATCGATCCTCGAATTATTATCAATGAAACTCAAGCATTTCACAATTAGCAAAACTCATGGGGCAAGAGAAGAGACGATTTAGAAAGAGACACAATTAGATAAGCCAAGAAAACACTACAATAGAAACAAAATAAAGTACTACAATCATCCAAAAACTAAATAAAATAACAAAATACAAAGTAAAGAGAAATATTGGCAGAAGTGTCGTCACCCCACCAAAAAGTAAATGCAGTGTCCTCAATGCAAAAATAAAAGAGTACGGGAGGAAAGGCGAAAAAGGTCCCCCTAGCAGGCTATGCCTGTGTAGTGCTCTCATCAGGAGTCTCGAGAGGAGTAACCATATCCAGGCAGCAGTGCCCAACATAGTGGTCACAAAAGGCAGCACTGTAGGCTCAACTTAGGCATCAGTGCCCAGCATAATGGTAACAGAAGGCAGCATTGTAGGCTAAACAGAGGCATCAATGCCCTGCATATGACTAGGAGGAATGGTGAAGTCTGAAGAGACTCCACTGGTGCTAACTGTGGAGGTCTCTCGAATGGATCTCTCCAATGTAGCATGGACCATCGTCTCCTCGGTGTCCTGTAACTCAATCAGTGTCAATGCAATCCTCTGCACATCTTCCTCTCTCCTCAACTCTTCCTCATTAGTCTCTTCAGCCAAATCATCCTCGGCCCTCTCATCCTCTCTCTCAACATCATCATCAACTCTTTTAGCATCCCTACTCAGCTGCACACTCGGAGAAGGCTCGCTGCTAGGCATGTCTGGTGGCACAGATACAAGTACATTAGGTAGGGGAACATCGCCCCAAAGTATTGAAATATTTATAGACCTTAGTTGATCTACATTAACCCTCAAAGCACCTAACTCAGACCTCATCGTATCTAGGGCATCAGAACTGCCCGATGCCTCCTCTCGGGCTTCTATCCTAGCGGTGAGATCATCTAACCGCACCCAATGTGCCTCAATCGAAGCCTCACACTAAGTCAACCTAACTCTTAGTAGAGTTATAGCTCTCTCAATAGCCCTATGGGCATATCCTTCTCAACCCTCGCAGCCCTCACATCCGTAGACCGAGCAAGATTGCCAATTTGATATATCATAGCCTGTGTCAAGGGGGGATGGTATTTAGGAGTAGGGGAAGGTGTAGCAACAACAGTGGAAGTAGAAATGGAAGGCACAGTAGGGGGCTGAGATATACATGACTGCTCCACTAAAGTAACAGATGGAGTGGTCTCAGGAGCAAGGGTGGCAGAATCAACCACGGGCATAGTGTCTGGTGGTGGCGGCCTCCTCCAAGCCGCATCGTCCCGTAGATAATTTGCCTCAATCCTCCTAATGTCATTGGAGGAGGAAGGAGTGACCCTAACGACTATTTTTTCTCTAAAAGGAACTCCTGCAGCCTCATATAACTATGTGATCAGGACTGGGAATGGAAGAGACGTCTGCTCTTGCCTGGCCCTTAGTAGCTTCTCCTCTTCGATGATGATACCGGCGTTAATTCATATCCGGTTAATGATGCACCCAACTAGCACGACCTTCGGATGTTGGAGGATTGACTCATTTTGGGACGGCATTAAATTGCTACTAATAAACCCAAACCTTCTTTTCAATTTTCGCCGCTTCAACTTTCCACGGGGGAGAGATGTCTGAAATAAGAGGTGCCAAAAACACCTTGAGGGCATCCAAATCAAATTTCATCTGAAGCTTGTATGTGTCTTTTTTATTACTTTTGGTGCCCAAAATATCATTTATTGCACTGGAATTGCACTTTCTAGCCATGGACCTCCACTTCTTCTAAGGGCTTCCAGATTGTGCCCTTTCTCTTCTTAGGTAGGGCCTTTGTGTAGGCCTCGTAAAATTCTCTTACCCATTTTGGCACATATGGGCGTCTGGGTCTTGTAAACTACTCAAACCGGTGAAATTTAATAGTGTCCCAAATGGCTGGGTAATCACTCATTACTCCATTAGAGAAGAGCCTTTGCTCCTCAAGAATTGTTCATTCTCCAACGACCTTGAGCCTATTAAGGGCTCTTGGAGCGATGATAGGGAGTACACGAAAGGCAGAGATTGGATCTGATATCCGTTCTTTTCTTGGCTATATGCTTCCTTGGTTTCTTACCCACCCATAGAGGAGAGCGTGGAGTGGTCTATTGTCTAGGAGCCTCAGATGGCTTGTTAAGTACTATCCCCTGATGCCGCTTTAGAGGAGGGGGAGCATTATGCTCTGAGTCAGAGGTCACTACTCTTTTTTCAAGTGCTTTACCCATTTCCTGCAAAACACAGCATTTCAAACAAAGACCGGGTGAAGATTAGCTGAAATCAAACCCAGAAGGAAACACAGTCAAACAAAGCTCTGAGCTCGCCTAATAGAAAGGCGGTCCACCTAACTAGTTGGACGAGCTTAGGTAAGCTCGTCGAAATGGACAGTACCAAATTTTAAATAGCTCAGGCATGATGGGCAGAGTCAATTCCCACTCGGTGATTCACCAAGTAGGTTTTGGCAGGCTAAACAAGTCCGCCGAAAGTGGCAATGCAAAACTAAAAAGAACAGGCATGAAAGGCGATGTCCACTCCCACTTGGTGATACGCCGAGTGGGTTTTGGAGAACTAAGACAAGCCTGCCAAATGGAGCAGTACCCAGGTCACATATTTAAGCAAGGAAGGTGATCTAGGTCTTACTCGATAATTCGCCTAACAGCCTTGGTGAGCTAAGACAAGCTCACCGAACAGGTAGTGTTCAGCCCAGTGCTTATTTTTTTTTAATTTTAACTACAATACCCAATTCCCAATCAACTTTACAATCTATCCACATGCTTTTCTACACATGGGTACTTAGACTTCCCCCAATCATCACAAAGTATTGCTCAAATTAATGATTTGACCTTAAGAAAGTCGTCACTCCATCTATCATTGGGCAAAATAATGCAATTGAGTCAACACTAGGCTAATCAGAATTCACCCATACACAATTCAATCAAGACCCAGCAATTATCTAGATTCAATTTCAACAATCAACCAACACAATCAATTTTAGCAATTTTAGACATAGGTTCAAATTCTAACTCAAGGGCACAGTTCAATACCAACAATATAGCATTACCCAATGAAATTAACTAACAACAAGCATCAAATGGATTCAAGCCCATACACAAAACACAATTTTTAGCACAAATCATAAGATAAAAGTCGAACACCAACCTCAAGAAGAAGTAAACACAAGCAAATGAAAGAGGATAGGGTTTGGGTCGACTAATCACGCAATACCACACACTCCAAGTACTTGAAAATCACACACAAGGACACTCACACACTAAAATATAGTATTGAAAGTGAAAGGAAGAAAAGGATCTCAGAGATCGCAAAGGGATTTCTTTTTGAAAATGAAAAGACCCTTGACTTTTTTATACCAGGTGCATTTGGTTGTCACGACTAACGTCGCTAAGTGCGTTCGGTGGATCGCCAATTGGAGTTGAAGCTTGAAGAAGAGGCCTAAACGAATACCAAACTTGAAGGCTGATTCAGCGAACTCGATGGAGTCCGCACAACGCTTTAGGTGGATCACAATTTTGGTTTTGGCATTACCTAGTATATCCTTCGCAACGCTTTGACTTCCTTTCAACCTGCACTCACAATACACGTTATTGAAAGCAATAAATCAAAAGTAAAAACTTGGGTTGCCTCCCAAGAAGCATCTTATTTAACGCCGTGGCACGACATAGTTCTCACTTCCTCAACATTCATATTTGGGATTTCGGACAGTGTCACTAGGCAACGTTCCCTTTTGCCTCGGATTGAGATGGATGGAGATCTGGCATATCTGAGTCTCCAACTGTTTGATAGACACCGAATGAGAGGTCATCGTTTGAGATAAGGTGGAGCAGTCATTTTTCAATTCTTTCAACACCTTGTCGGATCCTTCAACCTTGTTTAAGATCCTTGTGAGCATTTCCTTGGTTCGGTTTCCTTCCAGACCAGTTGGTTCTTTTGGTCATGGACGATCTTGGGGAGGAATATATCTATCTTTTTCTACCTCCCTATCTCTCCAATTTCCACCTCTCTAAATCTTTCTAACTACTATCTCGCTCCTTATTCCAACCTTGGTTCCAATCTTGTCGTTGGTAGTTTGGGTGAGAACCCCCCATTTGGTTTCCCAAATATTGTACTTCCTTGTTGCATAATGCCTCAAAATTGGGGCACTGCCCACTACTTGTTCCAACTGCATTCACTGACTTCAAACCACCTCCCATGACATGTTTAGACAACAAATCAAGTTGGGTCATCATTTTGGCCATATTTTCATCTCGTTCATTGTCTTTTTCAATTTGCTCTTTGCTCATGCATAGTAGTTGAGTAGACACTTGGTCCTCTCTTGTACGCCATGCTCAGTTAACCTTGGTCATATCATCTTGCTACTTTATAAGGTTGCCTCATTAAACCTCCTTGGACCATTTAATCAGCCACACCTTTATTGATTGAATTAAGGCTGTAATAGAAGTACTGCAATGAAAAATTGTCCAGAACACCATGTGTTGGACATTGCAAGACTAATTTATTGAACCTCAACCAAGTCTCATGTAGAGGTTCACCTCCAATTCTTTTGAAATTTTGGATTTGGGTCTGAAGTTTAACCATCTTCGGGGGGGAATGGAAGAATCTCTCCAAGAAAGCTTCAGTCAACTCCTCAAAGTGATAGAGTCGTTTGGCAATTCCACCAACCATCTTGTAGCCTCTCTCGTCAAAGAGAACGGGAATAACCTCAACCTTATGAACTCTTGTGAGATGTTCTTGAACACAAACGGCCCACATGTTAGAATATGCACAGCGGAAGCATTATTCAAGATCACGAACATACATAGTAGCATAATAATGTAAACTGAATTAATTATGAAACTCTAACATTTTGAAGCTTTCACACAACTCGTTCAGGAACTGGGACTCCAGGATTGCAGCCTTCTACTAATTCCTGACTAACTCTCTCAATAAAGTCTTGTGTGGGCAATAATATTTTCAGAAAAAGGATGATCTTTCCGTGAAAGCACCATCCCTATTTATACTTTTCATCAAAGGGGAAAGGTTTGAAAGATGAAACGTTTCTGGTAATAATTAATAGCCACTAACAGTCATTAAATATCATTAAGGGTATTTAGACACTTTTAAATGTATCCAATAATCATAATTAATAGTTATCAACAACCACTAAATACCAATAAATGTATTTAGATTGTCATCAAACATCAAGGCTATTCAACATCCATTGAATACCATCAATTGTCATTAATAGCCATTAAACACCATTAATGGCCATTAACAACAATATTTGATTCTTTCATCTTCTAAGGAAACAAAGAAATGCAGTATTTTCCTCTTTCTTCTTTTAAGGAAATAAAAAGCTTTTTCTTCTTAAACCAATAAAAGTCAAAAACAATTTATTCCTAAAGTGAAAAAAAATACTAGCATTCCTTTTCTTTTCCGAACTCGATCAATTAATCAGGCATAGTAGGGACCACAAATTTATTAGCAGAGGCTTCCAATTATAATATTTAATTCGTAAAAGCATGAATTAACCATATCATAATAAATCACAGACTATACCACTAAAAATCTGTAATTGTACTCCTCTATTTAATTTCAAATTTTTACCTTTACAACTTATTTAACTCCCCCATGTTAGAATTACCGACACCAATCAATTAAATCAAACTTCTGAAAAATTTAACCCATTGATTAATTTAATCCTTTATCTCTATGCTTAAATTAATTCACGTGACGAATATATATATAATCCACCTGTAGGGTTTTCATGTGACAACTTATAAGCAACCATAAAGGGGTGTCTTCTGTCTCATATCCGAGACATGGTTTTATCTACTAATTATTATTTCACGAATATAATTTGTCATTATCCAATCCATTAGGAATATTTTGACTCATCATGGAGTCTCACATTTTAATAGATTAAAATAACAAAACAAACTACACGGATCATAATAATTATATCAAGATTAAGAGTATAAGCACATGCAATAGACTAGAGATATCGTTTATTAAAATTCATAACCTAAACGAATATCTTAATTTGGTCCGTTCAATACCATACAAAATGTACTAACACAAGAAGTTGGAATATTACCAATCCCATAATTAAGATTGAATTATATTTAATCTTGTGCTACAATCATCAAGATGTTTGTCCAACTTCTTCTTTGATTGTGAACATTTAATTTATAACTTACAAGAACCGAAAATTTTAATCTTCTGCGTATGAGTTAAACAACTCCATACACAAAAATCGTCTACTATATAAGTAATGGACACACATATAAACACAATGATCTATTCCAATAAAGACTTTATTATAATAATTAACATAAAATACAAAGTCTTTACAAAGGATTAAAATTAATACTATACTCAACCATATGGTTAATAGTATATCCCAACAATCTCCCACTTAGACTTATAACCATGCATGTACAATTTTAACACTCATTTCTTCCACATGCCTATCAAAAGACTTCTGAGGTAAGCCTTTTGTAAATGGATCCGCCAAATTGTTCTTCGATTCAATCTTCAAAACTCCTACATCACCCCTTTGAGTTATATCACGAATCAAGTGATATTTCCTCTCAATGTGCTTACTCCTCTTATGGCTTCGTGGTTCTTTTGAGTTGGTAGATGCACCGCTATTATCACAATAGAGTGTGATTGGTGCTTCAATAGAAGTGACCACTCCAAGCTCTTTTAGAAAATTTCTGAGCCAAACAGTCTCTTTAGCCGCCTCAGAGGCAGCTACATATTCAGCTTCCATGGTGGAATCAGCAACACACGATTGCTTGATTCTCCTCCAAACTATGGCCCCACCTCCCATAGTAAATACATATCCTGAGGTCGATTTTCTAGAATCTCTATCTGACTGGAAATATGAATATGTATATCCAATAGGTACAAGATTGCCAGGGTGGAAAACAAACATATAATCCCTAGTCCTTTTTAGGTACTTGGTAATATGCTTGACTGCAATCCAATGTTCTTGCCCAGGGTTAGACTGAAATCTGCTAACCATGCCTACAGCAAAGCAGATATCTGGTCTAGTGCATAACATAGCATACATAAGACTCCCTACAACAGAAGCATAAGGGACCGCCTTCATCCTCTCTATCTCATCAGTCGTTTTGGGCGACTGGTCCTTTGATAAAGTAATTCCATGTCTAAAAGGAAGAAATCCCTTTTTGAAATTTTGCATGCTAAACCTCGCAAGAATAGTATCAATATAAAGTGCTTGATACAAGCCTAATATCCTTTGTCTGGGATCTCGCATAAGCTTAATCCCGAGGATATGAGCCGGTTCTCCCAAGTCTTTCATATCAAAACGTGATGACAGCCACTCCTTAATAGAATTCAACATGCTCACATTATTTCCTATGACCAAGATGTCATCTATGTACATAATCAAAAATGCTACTTTGTCTCCCTCCCATTTCTTGTAGATGCATGATTCATTTTCAAGCTGATCAAAACAGAAGTTTTAATCGAATTGTCAAAACAAATATTCCATGCCCGAGATGCCTGCTTCAATCCATAAATAGATCTCTTAAGTTTACAAACCATGTGTTCATTGCCACTTTCCATGAAACCTTCTGGTTGTGCCATATAAATGCACTCATCAAGACTTCCATTTAGAAAAGTTGTCTTGACATCCATTTGCTAAATCTCATAATTGTAATGAGCAGCAATGGATAAGAGAATCCTAATTGATTTAAGCATGGCTATCGGTGAAAAGGTTTCCTCATAATCAATTCCTTCTTTTTGAGTAAACCCTTTTGCAACAAGCCGAGCCTTAAAAGTTTTCACTTTTCATCCACACCTCTCTTTTTCTTGTAGATCCACTTACAACCAGTAGGTTTAACACCTATAGGTGGTTCTACAAGATCCCAGACTTGGTTTGAGTACATAGACTCCATTTCAGATTTCATAGAAACAACCCACATTTCAGCATCTCTATCATGTAGTGCTTCGGCGTAATTTAATGGTTCTGTATTAGTCTCTTCAAGGATTCTATCATATGATTCTCCTAAGAGCGTAAACTGTTCTGGTTTTCTAATAACTCTCCCACTACGACGATTAGCAACTACAGGATTCGCTACATCTTGAACTAAATTATGAACATCCTGAACTACTTCCTCAACAATTGCAGGTTACGCATCATTACTCCCACTACTTTGTGGTAGCGAGATGTCTTGAGTCTGCTCTTGAGCAACTTCTGGAGCAACCTCTTGCCTATCGACATTTCTCTCACTATGTGGACGCAATGTTATGTCAACAACTGTTTTAGAAAGTTGTGTTGATGTTTCATTAGTAGTTATTCCTTTGCTTAGTTCATGTAACACAAGCTTACTTCTAGGAGAATGGTTAATTAAGTAGTCTTTTTCTAGAAACTTGGCATTTGTTGAAACAATTACCTTTTGTTCCTTAGAACAATAAAATAAACCTCCTTTAGTTCCTTTTGGATATCCAATGAAAATGCACACTTCTGTCCTTGATTCCAAATTATTTGTTTTCCCTTTTAGTACATATGCTGGACATCCCCAAACTCAAATATGTCGTAGACTAGGCTTGCGCCCATTCCACAATGCAGATGGGGTTAAAGGAACCAAATTCAGAATGTAATTTGCAGTTTCTAAGGCATATCCCCAAAAGCTAAAAGACAAATCTGAATAACTTAACATTGATCTTACCATTTCCAAAAGAGTTCTATTTCTTCGCTCTGCCACACCATTTTGTTGTGGTGTTCCTGGCGCAAAATATTGAGATGTAATGCCCGATTCTGATAAGTACTTAATGAATTCCGCAGAAAGGTATTCACCACCACGATCAAATCGTAATTTTTGGATATGTTTACCATGTCGCTTTTCCGTTTTTATCTTAAATTCTTTGAATTTTTCAAAGCATTCAGATTTATGGCGCAACAAATAAATGTATCCATATTTGGAGTAATCATCTGTGAAAGTCACAAAATACTCAAAACCCCCTCTTGCTCGCATATTCATAGGACCGCACAAATCAAAATGAATTAATTCTAACTTATTACTGGCGCTATTCCCTTTGGAAGGGAAAGGTTTCTTTGTCATTTTACCTTCTAAACAAGATTCACAGGTTGGTAGTGCCTCCACTTTCAGTGAACTCAAAGGTCCATCAGAAATCAACCTTGAAATCCTATTTATATTAATATGACATAGACGTAAGTGCCATAAGTAAGTTTGACTCAATTCAGAAATATGTTTTCTTTTATGAGAAATATCAATAGTACTTAATTCGGTTTGTTGTAGCATGTCATGGGAGACTTCAAATACAAATAGATGATGTATTTTAGGAGCACTATGGATGAATTGCTTATTGTACTTAATAATAGCACAGTTATTTGCAAACAAAACTTCATATCCAACATCCATTATTTTTTAAACTGAAAGAAAATTCCTTCTTATCGAAGGTACATAAAGAACATCTTTTAAACACAGAATTATGGAACTACTAAAGGAAAAAAGAAATATTTCCTATTGCTAGGACTGGTGTTGGTTCCCCATTGGCCTGAAAAAGGCAAACTTCATTCTCACTTAGCTGTCGCGTTTCCTGAAACCCCTGCAAAGAAGTGCAAACATGGCAGTGGCTCCCGAATCTATAGCCCATAATTGGGTAGAAACAGCCGCTAAACAAGTTTCAACGACATTTAAACAAGAATTACCTTTGTTCTTCATTTTAGCTTGATAGTCATGGCATTGCCTCTTGTAGTGACCAGACTGCTTACAATGGAAACACTTGCCCTTAGGCTTAGCCACACCACCTTTAGCACCTACAGGTGTCATAATCTTGCAGGACTTCTTCTTCTTCTTTTGGGCTTTCACCGGCTTAGATGAAGTAGCAATAGGTTTGTCCACCATGTATGCTATAGAAGGAGGAAATTGCTGCTTGATAATAGATTCTGCTGCTGTTAGTTCATTCAACAGTTTTGCAAGAGACAAATCCATCTTGTTCATGTTATAATTCAAATGAAATTGTTGAAAACTGTCCGGTAGAGTCTGTAGGATCATCTCCACCTGAGATTCCTTATCAATGGCAGCGCCAAGTATCTCCAGCTCATTTAGATAATTCATCATGTTCAGCACATGTTCCCTGACAGATGATCCTTCAACCATTTTAGTGGTCAAGAGAGCCTTCATGGCAGTCTGCTTGGCAACACGATTTTGCTCTCCGAACATCTCTTTGAGATATTCGAGCATATCATAAGCAGATGTCATGGACTGATGTGGATGCTGCAAGACATTCGCTATTGAGGCAAGAATGTAGCACCTTGCCATCTCATCAGCCTTGACCCATTTATCATAGGCCTTAATCTCCTCATCAGTAGCATCCGCTGGTTTAATGGGGCATTCTTCAACCAACACATATTTGAAACCCTCAGATGTTAGAACAATATCAAGGTTTCGTTTTCAGTCCACATAGTTAGGACCTTCCAGTTTGTTTTGGTTCAAGATAGAGGATAGAGGATTGAAGTGAGACATAGTTAATCTGAGAGATATTTAAAATAGATCATTAGGAACATATGCTTTTTAAAAAAAACAAAAAAACAACAAGACACATATAATCATGCTAATGAACAGTTAGAATCAATAGGGAAACTTAACTATTCAAGCATATATATGAGCAAGTACATATATAGTACCACTTAAACAAGACAAGTCCAACTCAGTTAGAGAGTAATCTGTGAAGTTTAGTCAGGTATATATATTGTCTCTTGTTCATTGATTCAACATGCAACTTAGTTGGAAAGTTAAAACAAATCATCAAATCAAAAGACAAACATAATTGTATCAAAATATACAAGTTTATCCGATGGGGAAGAAGACTTATGTCAACATATAAACTCATATATTAACTGTAAAAATCATTTCTACGAAGTAGGGATGAACCCTTACAACTCTTGAATATGAAAAATATTTTTTTTCTCAAACAACAAAATTGTTCATAAAAAAAACAACATGATATATACAGATTTCATCAAACATGTATCGAAATCATGAACTCTTATTAAATTATCAGTTATATGTAAGAAGACTCGTGATACTAATTGTTAGAATATGCACAGCGGAAGCATTATTCAAGATCACGAACATACATAATAACATAATAATGTAAACTGAATTAGTTATGAAACTCTAACTTTTTGAAGCTTTCACACAACTCGTTCAGGAACTGGGACTCCAGGATTGCATCCTTTTACTAATTCCTGACTAACTCTCTCAATCAAGTCTTGTGTGGGCAAGAATATTTTCAGAAAAAAGATGATCTTTCCTTGAGAAGCACCACCCCTATTTATACTTTTCAGTAAAGGGGAAATATTTGAAAGATGAAATGTTTCTAGTCATAATTAATAGCCATTAACAGTCATTATACACTGTTAAATATATCCAATAACCATAATCAATAGTTATCAACAACCACTAAATACCATTAAAGGTATTTAGACTGTCATCAGACACCAAGGCTATTCAACATCTAATGAACACCATCAATTGTCATTAATAGCCATTAAACACCATTAATAGTCATTAACAATAATATTTGATTCTTTCATCTTCTAAGGAAACAAAGAAATGCAGTATTTTCTTCTTTCTTCCTTTAAGGAAATAAAAAGTTTTTTCCTCTTAAACCAATAAAAGTCAAAAACTATTTATTCCTAAACTGAAAAAAATACTAACATTCCTTTTCTTTTCCGAACTCGATCAATTAATCATGCATAGTAGAGATCACAAATTTATTAGCAGAGGCTTCCAATTATAATATTTAGTTCATAAAAGCATGAATTAACCATATCGTAATAAATCACAAATTATACCACTAAAAATCTATAATTTTATTCCTCTATTTAATTACAAAATTTTACCTTTACAACTTATTTAACTCCCCATGTTAGAATTACCGACACCAATCAATTAAATCAAACGTCTGAAAAATTTAATCCATTGATTAATTTAATCATTTATGTCTATGCTTAAATTAATTCACGTGACGGATATATATATAATCCACTTGCAGGGTTTTCATGTGACAACTTATAAGCAACCATAAAGGGGTGTTTTCTTTCTCATATCTGAGACATGGTTCTATCAACTAATTATTATTTCACGAATATAATTTGTCATTATCCAATTCATTAGGAATATTTTGACTCATCATGGAGTCTCACATTTTAATAGATTAAAATAACAAAACAAACAACACAGATCATAATAATTATATCAAGATTAAGAGTATAAGCACATGCAATAGACTAGAGATATCGTTTATTAAAATTCAGAACCTAAACGAATATCTCAATTTGGTCCATTCAATACCATACAAAATGTACTAACACAAGAAGTTGAAATTTTACCATTCCCATAATTAACATTGAATTATATTTAATCTTGTGCTACAATCATCAAGATGTTTGTCCAACTTCATCTTTGATTGTGAACATTTAATTTATAACTTACAAGAACAGATTATTTTAATCTTCTGCGTATGAGTTAAACAACTCCATACACAAAAATCGTTTACTATATAAGTAATGAACACACATATAAACACAATGATCTATTCCAATAAAGACTTTATTATAATAATTAACATAAAATACAAAGGATTAAAATCAATATTATAACTCAACCATATGGTTAATAGTATATCCCAACACCACATACTTCCACAAAATTCCGAAGGTATTCATGGGGATCTTCATGAGCTAATCCCCCGAACATGCCTCTCAATTGGAGCAATTGTAGCATTGTTCCGGTTACATGAAAAGCTGCCGTCCCTATTGTGGGAGGTATCCGTATGGCTCCCATGGTTTGAATGATGTGCACATGCATATCATTCAAATCACCCATGTTGTCGTTTTGCCCGTAGTGACTATCATTGTCACTACCGTGGTCACTCATGTTCTAAACCTGCAAATCAGCAAACCACAACACCAAGCAACAAATCTACTACAACTAAACAAATTTACAAACTAATTTCCCAAATGGAATTTCTACCCATCATTTCCCAACAACGGCGCCATTTTTGATAATGCTCAAACTACTCTTCAAAACCAATCCAAAGAGGAAGCGATCGTCATCAATATAAATGCCCAACTAAGAGTCGGGGTTGAATCCCACAGGGAATGATACAAGGCAAGAAATTCTATCAAGAAATTTAGATTGTATATCAATTCATTTGTAGCAATAAGAACAATGGGTGGATGATTCCACCAAATTTATAAAAGAAGTTTGGTTTCAAAAGTTACAATTAAGCTAAAATTTCAGAAATTCAATTAAGTAATAAGTAATCTAGGGGTGCGGGGATTGAAAATCGATGTCACATAGTGGTAATTGTATTGCTTTATAGTGATGAGCATTCATTCATGGATAGGCTGGGTCATCTTCAATGACACTAATCTTCTTTCGATCTCATATCATCAATTTATAGAATTTTCTTTCGGTCTCATCTATGTGCATTACTAAGCAACCCAATACCTTATACTATTCTCTCTTTCGATGCAGAAATAGGGCAAATAGATCGGACCCATAACCTCTATTTTCAAGCAAGTTACAGACATCAAACCTAAATTGCAAGTATCAACCTAATTATCCACTCCAATCAATCTCTTTCGAGCATCAATCAGAGACCGGATAATATATGTCATATATATATAAGATCATAGTATATCCATCATTAATTTTTATTTATATAATGATAAAAAATAATTATAATAAATAATTTTTTTTTCTGAATTGAAGTAGGATAAACATGTGCTAATTTAAAAAAATATTATTAAAAAAAGAATTTGTTAAAAAGAAAATAAATAATACAATTATTTGGAAAATAAACATTTTTGACCCATTAAATAACAATAAGGGCATTTTGGGACCAAAGTATTGACGGCAAGACATTTTTGGACCAAACTACAAACGGACGCACTTTTGTTCCTTTCAAATAGTTTAAGAATATTTTAAACCCTTTTTCCTTAAATTAATTTTGAAACCTTTTTTGTCACCCCTAATTATTTTTCCGTATTTAGGTTTAGCCCTTTAAAATGAGTTCCAAAATTTGGTGTAGATTCCATTATCGGTTGCGGTTGAAGATGACAACATCAATTGGGGGACAGTTGTTGCTGAAGCCACCGAATTATTTGGTTAAAGGAGTGTACCAAACTCCGGTAGGAATTAGTGCGACAGTTAGAAGAAGAAAAGCTTATAATCCCTCATTGTTTTTTCATAATCATGTCAAACCCAGGTTGTGTTCCAATGATGGATGGGGTGAAGTTTGTGTTAACCCTCACCAGGTGAGTGAGTCTGTTGCTCTTTCTTATTGCTTTTTAGATAAATCAAGTTTGTTCCTTAGATAAAAACTATAGACCTTTTTATCCTAGAATTAGACCTGTTCAATAGATTTGACAATATGTGAATCTTCCTTCTTCATTTCCAGGATGTTGATATGATAAATGATACCTCATCTAACATTGCCTTGTTTGTTCGGATGCTTGGCTTGGACCATGACCCTCTGGATAGAGAACAAGCAGTAATTGCTCTCTGGAAATATTCACTTGATGGCAAGCAGTGTGTTGATATGATACTGCAGTTTCGAGGTTCTGTTAATCTCACTGTGAACCTTTTAAGGTCCGAGTCTCATGCTGCTTGTGAAGCAGCGGCTGGTTTATTAAGGATGATATCCTCAGTCAATATCTGTAGAGACATTGTGGCAGATAGTGGTGCTATAGAAGAGATAAATGCCGTCCTCAGACGTTCTTCCCTCTCCTTAAATGTGCAAAAATCTACTTCATTCTTTCTACTCTCCTCATGTTCTTTTGACACAAGCACTGAGCCTAAAGCTTTAATTTATGTCTGCAGGTGAAGGAGCAAAGCTTATGTACATTGTGGAATTTATCTGTGGATGAGAAACTCAGAAACAAAATTGCCAACTCTGATCTCCTTCCTTTACTAATAAAGTTCCTCGAGTACGAACAAGTGCGAGTGAAGGAGGCATCTGGAGGGATTCTGGCAAATTTGGCATTGACTGCTTCTAATCACAATAATATGATTGAAGCAGGTGTCGTTCCAAAACTGGTGAGGCCAGTTGATTCTTGCACTTTTGTTTTTGCAAAGATATATGTTGATCTTGAATATATTTATGAGTGTTCCAGAATTGAGAAAAATTTATATGAAATCAATCAACTATCCCTCAATCCTACGCTAGCTGGGATCAGCTATACAAAATTCCTTGAATCCATGCTGCTCTGTTCATGTGTTCCAGTACAAAAACAGAGATAAACAATTTGTTTTTTAATGCAAGTTAGCGGATCTCTATGTCTCATATTTATCTCTATATGGACATTTGCGTCTTCTGTTCTGTTGTGCTCTTAACTAAGTCTACATTTCTTGAAGATATTTTAAGTCTTCAGAGACAACTTCCCTAAATGTAATTTTAGGCTTACCTCATCTCATTATACCACCTTCAACTTACATCGTCTCCTTCTGTCACCTTTAGACATCATAGTGACTTATTATTTCAGAAGAAGTTCACAGCCATTTCAGAAATTTCTGACTAAAATAAAGCAGATTAGAGTTCCATAAGGCAAAAAAGGACTTGGTCACTACTGGAAGTCTTAAATTGCTACCTTGGAATGTACTGGTCAGATGCATTGCTGTATGGGCGTTCTAAGAACCAATTAATTGGGTTTCCTTGCCCAATTCTTGCAGGTTCATGTGGGAACCTTTTTTGTGTTAAACTATTTTAGAATTTGATTTAGAAAATGTTGGTTAATGATGATAAAGTACTATTCTACGTCTGTGGTTTCATCAATTATACCTTCAAGTGACTGTGAGCTCTAATGGCAGAGCAATATATTGACCCTAAATTGTCCTTCTTAAGACATCGTAAAGGCTGATTCAGTGCTTGCTGAAACAGTGTGGTCAAGCTTGTAAGCTCTTTTTCCTTGCCACGTGTGTGCTAATCCATCCTACATGAGGAAAACCATTGTATGCCTTATATCCCTTTTTATGCCTCCCAGTAAAAACTGTCTACCTTAAGATTGTCTCATGGAGTGGCAGTCTTGGGACAGTTAGAAATGTTGTCCTACTAAAGTGATAGTTGATATAGTTTTTTTTTCTTCATTTCTTGGAAGCCATGCCCCCAAAAAATGGCCACCTATCACTGTCTCAGGACGTATAGGACATTACACACATAGCTAGAAAGACTTACTGGAGTTGGTCGGTTAGGAAGAAATTTTCTCCTTAGTGCTTACATCAATTCAAGTTCTCAAAAAAAATTTGATGAAGTAATAAATTTTATCAGTGTTGAGCAGAAACATGCTAGTATACCAAAAATTAGTAAACCTACAAAACGAAATGGTCTTCTACGAACTACACTCAATCTTGAGTCCATTGCATTTTGCACCCCTAACACATGTCCTCTTTTGTGATTTGCATCCTGTCCTTTTTTTTAATGAATCTCAACCCTAATGTCTTTATTTTCTTGCAAAATAATGAAACCAATCTCTTTTTGAATTTTCTACGAGGCAAAACTGGAATACAATTAATAAAAAAAATAAATGACACAAAATTAATGAAAAAGGTCAATAGAAAAGGAAGTGAATACAGTCAAGTTCATTTTCCTCTCAGAATAATTGATGTCTCTCCGGGTCGATACACAAGACACTATTATGCTTTTCCACATGTGAATTTTGGCACATCACTGCATTAACTGTGGCTCCTGAATATCCGAGGCAGCAATTAGCCAAGAAATTGATGAACCTGCTGGAAGATGTCAGTGATAAGTTATAAGCTTTTGTACAATGGACTGATAAAAGAAAAAACACCTATACAATGGAATAACTGGTCTTTGCTAAACTCCATTACTGAGAGATTAATGCATGTGATAATTCCAATCCTGGAAACAAAAGCACATTGAGAAAACCACTCATGCTTTAGATTGGAATTATCACAGGCATTAATCTGCATTATTCTTATACACTCTACCAAACGGCCCCTAAGTGATAAGATACTACTTCTTAACTGGACAAAGTTGACTTCTACACCTTCCAAAGACCCTTTATTTCGTTATCTCCATACTACCCACATAAGAGCTAGTGGCGGTGCAAGCTTCCACACTCTACTTCTTCTCCTACTACCATAGCTCCAACGGGCCGTTGCCTCTTTCACCATGCCTAGCATCACCCAAATATACCAAATCATTTGAGAATTTCCCACCATAGTCTTGATGCTACCGAACATTGAATGAGGAGATGGCTGACATCTTCACCCAAACCCTTGCAAATATAATACCAGCTAACATAAGTAACTTCCTCTTCCACAGAATCCAAATCGGCCTATACGAAAAAGTCCAACTCCTCCCTATACAAAAGTTTTCCATAATAGTATTTAACAGAGAAAGTTCCATTATCCTTCTCCCCCTCCCTAAATACATAATGTCTATCTTGTGGGTAAATTAATAAGAATTTGGGATTCTGCCACCTTGCAATCCTGAAAATTCCTCCTGAATTGAATCTCAAATTCGAAAAACGCTTATCCATTATGTAATCTTCGGACTCGTTGGACTGTCGTCTCATTCTGACATGAAATTATGTAGATGATTGGAAAAGTAATGCTCAACGTGTTGTCCTTTCACTGCCTGTTCCCCCCAAACTAACCCTCCTCAAAAAAGAGAACCTATCTGGTGACTTTCCCTTCTGTATTTGGCTTGGATGTGTCAGTGGTTCTTATTACCCCTATTCTGATAGGAACACCTGGATTTTCCATGTAACATTAAGAAAAAGAGATCTAGAATATAATTAGTTGGTACTTGAACAAGTATATGGAGAGAAAGAACCTATTAGAACTAAATAGATACAGAAATGGACTAAAATATAATTTGTTGGTTCTTGAACAATGATAGGAAGGGAAAGAACCTAATAGAACCAAATAGATTCAGAGTAGGATTGGAAAAGAAATGGAGGTCATGGTGCATGATTTACATATTAATGCTGCAAATCATGTCAATGATCAGACGAGTTGACAATGTTATTAACTAATAAGACATTCATGAAGAAATTGTTATAGCAGTTGGTTTAAGCCAGAATGTCTAAAGCTTCACTGGTCTCATCTTCTGCTTATTACTTATAGGTGATTTGATCTGTCAAAAACATTGCTAATTTGTTGGATCTCTTGTAAAAACTGCAACATCCAAAAAAAAAACTTTACTTCTCTTTCTAAATTATAGTCTGACACATTTTGGGCTGGATTTTTTAATACATTTTTTGGTGCTTAATGTCTTTGATGCTGCATGTCTGAAGCTTACTGAATTTCATTGCCTTGGACTATGCAGGCAATGCTCTTGAAAAATGAGGTGGAGGGATCTAAGGTCATTAAAAATGAAGCGAGAAACGCGTTGCTGGAACTTGCGAAAGATGATTACAGCAGGATTCTTATCATGGAGGAAGGTCTTCTCCTAGTCCCTTTAGTTGGTGCAGCTTCCTACAAGTCCTTCAGACCAGCTCTGTATTCATGGCCTTCTTTGCCTGATGGCACCAAAATTGAACAAAACCCAAAACCTTCAAGATATGGTGCCTCGGAATTACTTCTTGGATTAAATATTGAGGATAATAATGCAAACATTGAGGAAGAAAAGATGAAGGCAATGGTAGGACGCACTCGACAACAATTTCTTGCACGTATTGGGGCAATTGAAACTGAAGAAGAGAACAAATCCAGGGGTGAACTTCCTTCGAATCCAAGGTTTACTCTTTTGCCGTGGATTGATGGTGTGGCTCGGTTGGTATTAATTCTTGGACTTGAAGATGAGTCTGCTATTGCTAGAGCTGCAGATGCCATTGCAGATGCATCTATTAATGAACATATGCGAGTTTCATTTAAAGAAGCAGGTGCTATAAACCCTCTTGTTCAGCTAATTAACCATCCTAGTGACACTGTTAAATTAGCTGTTATTCGGGCTATGCAGAGGCTATCTATCAGGTATCAAATTAACTCCTAACATGCTGTCCTCTCCTATGTAGTAATTGTAACACATGACTTATCTGGTCAAGTCTTTATGTAATTATGGTTCTGTGGCTAGGTTCATCACATTACTTTATGCAGTGAACTGTGAAGGTTCTCTCCGTTTTGTAATATTGATGTTAAGGCATTATCATCTGATAATTCACTCTAGAAAGGGTGAATTCTTCCTCCATTATGCGCTTACCTTGAAAAAAATACAATTCATGGCTCTGGTATTGGGCTGAGTTCTTAAAAGAATCTTGCTGTAAAGCAACTTGTTCAATCCTTGTGATTCTGTTGGGGTTTGCTGTTATTTGACAAAACTTGACATGTTATTCTTGTATTCCAATTTCCATATAGTTATGAGGCATTGGTGACATGTTGCAGCCAAGTGTTCAATCTGTTTGACTCCCTGCAATGTTTCAAAAGCTTCTGCTTAATACCTAGCAGAAAGCTCTTTTCCTTCTTTGGACGTTACTTTTAAGAGCATCGTGATCCGGTCTATGCATTTTGGAGAGGGCGAAATTCTTCTGCCATTATGTGCAACTTTTTAAGTGAATATGACTCTTGCCGCTTTGATATTAAGCCAAACTCTTTAAAAAATGTAATTGTTAAATCTGAAGTTAGAAGGATTAAATAGAATTATGATGCTGCTGTCACACCCAGACTTTTACTAACTCCATCAGTTAGAGTACATTTTCAGCTTGTCACTACTTTCACACTCTCATTCTTGTAGTTAAATACAATTTTTCCATGTTGTATGTGATCGCTCACACTATAACTTCAAAGAGTTTGGAACAGAACCCTTTATACACTTCGGTTCCTGTTTTGTACTCTCCTTTGTTTAAAATTAAGTTGATCTGTGCTGTTCAACATGCACTGAACACCTCTGGCTAATTTATATTGTTTCATGTCTTTGTGGATGAAGTAATGACGTATGCCAAAGGTTGGAAGAACAAAATGCTTTGTATTCTTTGATTTACTTGCTCAGTAACTCAGAGATCTCTAAGAGCTTGACAAGAATGGTACTGCAATTTTTTTTCTGCTAAAATGTTGATCAGTCAGATTCTTGTATCACAGAGGTAAAATGATATTATTTCCTATGCAGATATTGGACATTCTTACTCGGATCCTAGATCCTAGCAAAGAAATGAAATCAAAGGTCTGTATCTATCGCTCATTAGTTCTTAGGGGAGCTCAAACTCTTTCCACAACTTCTCTGAGTGGGTCTTTTCTTTCTGGGTTATTCAGTTTTATAATGGACCAGTTGATGGGTCAATAAAGGCAAGGAGTGCAGCAAGAAATGCTGGGTTGACTGGAAATGAAAATGTGAAAGTTGCATCAACTACCAGGTTTCATGTTTGTTTGCATATTTTATCTCCTTCCCTTTGTATCTATGCGTTCCACCACGACCTTGAATTGCTTAGTTCATGAATACCTGTTCCAATGATACCAATTCTGCAGTGCTTTTTGATTAGCCTACAATATTTATTTGGAAGATTTTAGTCTTAATGATAAGAGCAATCACTTGCTACATTTATCTATGTGCATTATTAGGATTTCAGGGTTCATGATTAGAATGATGTGTTAAATTTATGCTCTTAGGTCCAAAGACTCATTCCTTCATCATCCTTCTATATTTTTACAAGATATACGGTAAAGGGCATATCTAGGGAAGTTTTGGTTCCTGCTCAATTTATGCTGAAACTACTCTTCCAAATGATCTTGTTGACATGGGAAATGCATATAATTTATGTATTTTAAGTTCCATAGTAACAGCATTTGTTCATTTGCAGTTATCCTTACTTCATAAAAGATACATTTTTCTTTACTTTCTGCAAATGAGCAGTTTGGTCAATCTGCAGCAGTTTTGAAATATTTGAAATGCAGGACTGTATTCAGTGCTTCACTAGTTGGTGTTACAGCAGATATAATACAAATCTATTAACTGTTTCATTGGTGCAACAAACTCACGTTTCGTTTTTGCAGTTTGGAAACTGTCAATGTGGTTGATCTCTTAGATTCTACTGTTCTATCTTGCTTAGTTGATATCATGAAGACATCTTCTCCGGATTTGCAGAGGAAAGCTGCTTCTATCCTTGAGTTCGCTTCAGTTATTGAGCCATGCATGGAAAAGATCCTGTCCATTGACCTAGAAACTGGTCTAGATGCTGTTTTCCAGCAGAAAACTTTAAATGGTATGAGAGACTACTCGCCCTAATCCTCATCAAGACCAAGTCTTTCAGAGAGTGTGCTTATTTCTCATTATTTTTCTGTCAATATATCACTTTGTCCCTCTTTGAAGTATGTAGTAGTTTGATTCTGCTTCTGTTCAATATAACATGGTAATCAAGAAGTCTTGGGAAATTTCTGGAGAATATCATCTCAAAGAAGGAAACCATGCTCTTCTGTTATATTTTATGTAGCATCAATGTGTGAATTTCAAAAGTAGTGCCTCACTACCAAAGTAGGAGGGTAGGACATTCTTTTCTGGCATTTAGGCCTCAAATTGTGCCCTAACTTACAGTTAATAGTTTTTCCAGTTCACCTCAGGCATGTACTAGTTATATTTCTTGATACAGTTGTGATCCACAACATTTTACCTCCCATCTACACCAAATTATTATCATTTCTAAATCAACGAGGTTATTCTCTCTCTTTCTCTTGGGTCTAGGTACAATTCCAATTTCCACCTTCCAGTTTTTTCACTTGTCCTATTGTCCATGCTTTAATTCCCTGAATATGCTCAGCAAACTTACCAATATTACTGTGAGAAATATTGGAAAAAAATATTATTGAGTTGTGTATCTACATTATAGATACTGCAATACAATTATTTTTCCAAGTAGGATAATATTTCCTATTCCTATTCCTATTCCTATTCTAAGTAGGATTGTATATACCTATTCATATTCTAACACTCCCCCTCAAGCTGGTGCATACAAGTCATATGTACTTAGCTTGTTACAAATGTAATTAATACGAGGACCGATGAGAGACTTGGTGAGATAGCTGCAAGTTGATCATTTGACTTCACAAAATTGACAGTCAATCTCAATGTGCTTAGTCTTCTCATGAAATACTGGATTTGATGCATAATGTCAATCAATCTCAATGTGCTTGGTCTTCCCATGAAACACTAGATTTGATGTATAATGCGGATAAAACACAGAGTGATAAATTCCTGAATTACAGTGTTGAACTTCCCAAGCCAAGCTTGAGAAAACTGTTTTAGACCATAGAGTGACTTACACAATTGACATACAAGGCTATCAGACTCCCCCTGAGCAACAACAGGTGGTTGCTCCATATTAACTTCTTCCTCGAGATCACCTTTTTTTTCTTGCAAAAGCAAATTTGAAATAGAAAGTGCTCGAAATCTGATATAAAATATATGGATCATCTCAAAATCAAGAGATGAGTAGATCTTAAACAAGAAAGTCACCATAAAACTGGTCGAAACATGCTCATGCGCCTGATTACTAGATTTGATGGTGGAAAGTGGTCAAAACCTGAGAAATAAAATTATATGGGTAGGGTCAGAATGATAGCACGACCCTAGTGAGAAACAAAATTATATGGGTAGGGTCTGAATGATGGCACGACCCAACTAGAAAATAGAAATTAGAGAAAATATATCATTACCTCATTCAATTATAACACTTTTTAGAAAAAGACACTTGAACTTTGCAAAGGTCCTAGTACCCCCTTAAACAATTTAAAAATGATAAAAATATCCCCTTTTTCAATCAACCCCAAGTATAAGAAAGAAAGTGCATGCACGCACCAATTAATACTTACCACGTGTTAATTAGGTTAATTTAAATTTTTTATTTTCATATATGTTATTTCTTATTCATTTTTTAAAAAATAAATAATAAATTGTCTTTTCTTCTTCGTCAACAATGTTCAACAACAGTAACCCTTCTCTTCGCCCGTGGCAGCAAATCTCTCGCATAGCCACCACTGCTATAACATCAATAACACATCTCAACAATGGCTAAGCAAATCTGTTGAAGCAAATTTTTTTCTATTTTCTTATGATTAATCTTCTTTTTGTGTATTTTGCGTTTGATTTTTGCTCAAAGTCAAGATGTGTTGTATCTGCAAAGACGGGAAGTCTCTCTCTAATTCAGATGGGGTATTTTCTACTTGGTTTGAACATGGCCCCTAGCGATTCTCCCTCTATCGTTTGCCATCACCGTCAATCTCTCTGGCACTTCTCTCACAGGCCATTTCCGATTTTCCTCCACCACCTCGCTCCGCTTTCATCTTTTTCTCTTTTCAATAATCTCATCAATTTTCTCCAAAGCTTTGGAGGGGAAATTTTCTATGGCAGCTAATTTATTTTCAGGTGCAAGCATTGTAGCTTCGTTCATCAGAGTGTTGATAGGTCTAAATTGTAAAAATACAAAAAAAAATAGAGTAAGAAGAAAATCATATTTCTAATTAAATAAAAGCTAAAATAATTTTTTTTTTGCTCATCTCACTCCCTAGTGGCGAGTGAAATACACTTTACTTGCGACGTAGGATCATAATGGGGTAATTAATTCACTCTGAAAAGGAATGAGGGGGTTCTAGAACCCTTTCAAAGTTCAAGTGTCTTTTTCTAAAAAGTGTTATAGTTGAATGGGGTAATGATGTATTTTCTCTAGAAATTATATAGGTAGGGTCGAATTGACGACATGACCCTACTAAAAAAGAGAAATTATATGGTAGGGTTGGAATGATGGCACGACCCTACACAAACAAGAAAGTAGTCACCGAAAAGAACAGTGTTACGCAAATATGATATTAGAAAGTAGTCACCGAAAGGATGGCACGGTGCTACACAAATTAGATATGAGAAAGTAGTTTCTGGAAGGATGGCACAGTGCTACACAAATTAGATATAAGAAAGTAGTCACCGGAAATATGGCATGGTGCTACACAAATTAGATTTAAAAAAGTAGTCATCAGAAGGATGGGAGGTGCTACACAAATTAGATATAAGAAAGTAGTCAAAGAAAGATGGCATGATGCTACACAAATTGGATAGATATGGGGTTGACACAAAAAAACCTAGAAAGTCACCTGTATATGGGGTGCATGCATATATCATTGGCCCTACTTTTGTTAACATAATCATTAGCCAGACGGGCAACATATATGGGTAATAGCCACACGCCGGCAACGGAAACTCTTTGATTTTCTAGCAAGATCGTAGAGGCTCTGATACCATATGAGAAATATTGAAAAAGAATATTATTGAATTGTGTATCTACATTATTACACAGAGACCCTATTTATAGACATTGCAATAGAATTATTTTTCAAGTAGGATACTATTTACTATTTCTATTACTATTCCTATTCCTATTCCTATTCTAAGTAGGATTGTATATAATGTCTTTCCTTACTTCAAGCAATGTTCCCTCTCAATTTCTTTTTTGTGAGTGTGAAAGAGAAGAAATTGAGAGGGAACATTGCTTGAAGTAAGGAAAGACATTCTAGCTAACTATATAATTACAGTGCATGATTCAATCTAATTGATCCTACGTCACGACCCAAAGTACACCCTAGACTTGACACAGTGAATAGGATCCCAAGAGACCCTAAACAAGCCTCTTGACATACGCATGCCATAAGATAAAGATATACAATATGAAATCAATCATAAAGATAAACAAGTCTAAATCAGAATATCTTTTGATAAAGGTAAATCATACTTCCTCCATCCCATTTTATGTGGCACTTTTCGGATTTCGAGATTCAAACAAGTTTATCTTTGACCGTAAGTTTTTCATAGATCTTTTAAACATTTTGAATTATTAATTATTGTGAATTATAGTAATTATTAATTATTGTGAATTATAGTACTTTTTACGTAGTTTACAAATATATAAATTTCGTTTCAAAAAATTTGAAGATTCCATACGCAAATTCTCAGTCAAACTTAAACTGTTTGACTCGCGAAAAACGAAAAGTGCCACATAAATTGGGACAGAGGGAGTAATATCTTAACATAAGAGAATCCTTAATACTAATCTTGAAATGCGGAAGCTATTCTAAGTCTGACATAAGCCTTTACTATATAGATGTGGTTAGGACAAACCCCTAAACCACAAATAAGTCTAAAACTGAAATGACATAAAAGAAATAAATCGATAAGAGGTGATCCAGCCCTCGAATCATGAGAACTCACTACTAGCAAGCACTGCTGAAGGACCCAATCTAGCCACGACCGGATGGAGAAGTGTCAGACCCTATATTATAAAACAATATAGGCACAATATGCATCAGTACTTTGAATGTACTAAATATGGGGAACATGCATTAAAAGTGAGCATCAATCATGATAAGTTTGATAACATAACAATGCATAACCAAGTAAAACAATATCAACTATTGATAAGCTAGTTTCATGAATCATAAGAAAGAAGTCAATGCAAGGCTATAGGAGATCATGTCGTAAGTTTAAACCATTTCATTTTAATATGTGGGAGAGACCATTAACCAACATATAACCATGAGAGCTAATCACAAAGTTCAATGTATTACCCCATCGAAGAGGGCCCTAAATGTCTTGCTAGGACATTAAGGATCATTTTCATAACTTCGACACTTGGGTACTCGCCACTAGTCCCTGTCAATACCAAAAGCATTCGGAGACTTGGGTACTCGCCTCTATTCTTCTTACATTCATGAACACTTGGCCTATCCTACGGTGGCACGTAGTTTATGGGACACGGGTAATCACCTCTAGTCCACTCGGTGCTAAGTATAACTCCCCACGGAATTAATGCGTTATACTTGAGAGTAGCTCCTTTCATTACCATGACTTTCATAACTTGTTCATAGAGACACTATTCTAAGCATCTCAATCATGATCATCTTTCATATAAGAATACTTCAATTGGAAGCAACTTAATTCATCAAAGCATGTTGACACTATTCGAAAGTATCATTTAAGTCTTAATCTTTTCAATTCACAAAGCACTCAGGCCATCGAGGCTTGATTTCATAATCAATCATAATACAAGGATGGGTTCATGAAAAGCATCCTTAAAAGCTTATTATATTTACAAATTCCTCAATTCAATGTTGCATGCATAATCCCAAAGCATAATTCATGATCACAATATAATCATGTACTATGGGTTCATGTAGAATTCATCGAAACAAGCAATGCACCTCAATTTAAGCATAATAAGATCATATAGATTGAATTTAGCCATAAACAATTGAACCCATTCATAAACATGCAAAACCTTAGAATCTAGATTGAATTCATAAAGGAGTTTTGGAGAAATCTTTGGGACTCAATGGATGAAAGGTATCCATTGATGAACTTCCCACATACCTTAATAACAAAGCCCTAGTACTTTGAGGAAGAAGACCTTGAAGACTTGAAGAACCTAGAAATCCTTTGGGAGCCTTGGAGAGAAAACCTTGAGAGCTTTTGAGGGATTTTTGTTGAATGAAAGGGAATGGGTAGTTTTCTAGGACTAAAGTCAGTTATAGGGTTTATTTATAGGGCAAAACGAAGTAGTTTAGGAGTTAAAAGGGTAGGAAAAGACCCAAATAACCTTGACTTAAAACTGTTGGAAGTGATCTATGGGACCGACCTACGGTCCGTAGAAGCTGGTCCGTAGATCGAGGTACTGGGGGCCTACAACTTAGTCAATTCCTACGATCAGTTACTACGGTCCTAGGGTTTTCTACAGGCCGTAGATACCACCCATAGAACCAAAATCAATAATTTTTACACTAAGTCTGGAACACCTCTCTACGACCACTTCCTACGAGTCGTAGAACCTTCTACAGTTCGCCCTGTTGGTCCGTAGATAAGGTTCAGAAACTCTAAAAATCCAACACTCAGTACCACTTCCTACGACTGCCTTCTACGGACCGTAGACCCTTCTACGATCCATAGACAGGCACCGTAGAACTGGTCCAGTTGCCAAAAGGCAAATTTTCTTTTCAACTTCAACTTCCAAATTCCGAGGTGTTACATCCTAACAAATATGTACTATCTTTACAAGATTCCAACACTTCCCCTCAAGCCTGTGCATACAAATCGTATGTACCGAGCTTGCTACATATTTCGTTCTGGGGCTGATTAGCAACAGCCAACAGTGAATATATTTTGTAGGTTGATCATTTGACCTTGCGGACTTTGAGTCAAATGTCTCCTGAGAATATCTTTTCTCCTACGAAATGATAAATTAATTTCCATGTGTTTGATCCTCTCATGAAACACTTTTAATTCAACTTAATAGATCTCGCAAATGTTGGTTCTTTGTGCAGTTGTTTGATCCATATGAGTTCAGATGTAGGTACTGCCATAGCTCAATATTCAAGCTTTTGCACCCGGTCTTGCAATATCATTTTGTTTCTTAGTTTGCCCCAACTAGAACGTAGTATCCAGATTCCAGGGGCAGATCATTTTTGGAGAGTGACCCTGTCCAATATCTGTATTTCGAGCAATTTGCTTATTCCCCCTATCTTCATGAAATAGTCTTTTCCCTGGAGCAGTTTTTATATATTGAAGGATATGAATAATTTCAAATAAATAAATAAATATATTGAAATGCAGTAATTAATATCCTTCAATATATATATATTTTTTTATTTTTTTTTTCAGTTTCAAAATAAATAAATAAATATATTGAAGGATATGAATTACTGCTTTTTGACTATCACAAGGAGAATCCAAGAACCGACTTGCAATTATCAGGTGAGTCACAATTGTATAATTCAAATTGCCCACATACCTCCTATATCTTCTAGGATCACTAAAAGGCTCCCCTGACCAGGTTAAGCTTACATTCAGGTTTATCGGAGTACTAACAGGCCTACAGTCTATCATTCCTGTCCCCTCAAGAATATCAAGAGCATACTTCCTATGTGAGATGGTAATATGTGATTAGGATTGAGTAACCTCAAAACCTAGGAAGTACCTTAATCAACCAAGGTCCTTGGTTTGAAAGTGTTGGATAGGGTGATGCTTCAATTTGGTGATCCACTCTTTTATGATTAAATAGTCTTAATCATATTGCATTAACTATTATATCACCTTCCTATTTATTAGTTAACAATTAAATTCTGATCAGTGAGGCAAGTACATGCAATTGTCTTTCATTTAAAAAAGAAACATTTAATTTCATGATCATCTTATGACAATCATGCAGTTGTCACTGGAACAATATTTCAGACAACAATAACAGTTTCTACTTTCTATGTCAACATTTGGGAACCCCTGGTGACCTCTACCAGTTAATCTGGGCATATACTCAAGTCTCTGTTGGGTAATATTCACCGGTCAATTCGGGCTATTGCTTTTTTAACAGGTTACTTTGGGAATAACCCAAATCAACCCATCACTAAAGCACTCTTGCCCAAACCCATTAAAAACTAGAGCAGGCTACAAGGGTTGGGGTCTATTTTGCCATCCCTAAATGTAGACAATTTGGATAAACTAGGTACTATTTTCTGCAGTTTGGATGAATTAGGATATCTTAACCATCTAAGAATTAAATCTAGAGTGAAGAAACAGGGAGTGTAAGATTATATAGTCCAATACTACTAATGCACTGCACCAATTACCCTTCTATTGCTCCTGTGTAATAATAGAGTCAATAAAGAATGATATTAAACAATTTAGGGTGCTAGACAAAGGATTAACTGGTATAAGGTTAAAAGGACAATTAGGGACAAAAAGAAGCAAAGAACATTATTCAAAGTCAAGGAGGGTAAAAGGTGAACTGTGCGGAAGAAACAAAATTATCTGTTGAGCCTAAGTTGCTCGGACTCGGGTGCGGGTGTCCAACACCGGTGCGGATCTCCATGTCGGATCCTTCATGATCTAATTTTTAAGATTCGGGGATATGGATCTAGATACGGATACGGGTGTGGGGACTCGGCAAAAAAAATAATCTAGAAATATAGTTATATGCATAAATATGAGACATTTTGGAAAACTTACATGTAACTTTGTAGAGTACTAGAGTGTAGAAACAAGCAATTGAAGCTTTTATTCTCAAAATTTCACATGTGTCACATAAATTGAAAGACGGAGAGTAACAAATATTATTGAAAAGTTATGTGAAATCTACTATAAATCACAATAATTAACAATTTAAAACATTTTAAAATCATACAAAAATTTAGTTGATTCTCTTAATTTTATTTGTGCCCCATAAATTGAGACAAAAAATAACAAATATTGAGTCTGTGCTTGCACCTTGCACGGAACATGACAGCTAAAGACTAAAATTCAATATAAGATAATTAATATATATATATATATATATATATATATATATATGAAACGTGGCAGCTAAAACTTAAAAGGACTAAAATTCAATTAAAGATAATAAATTAGTCTCCTCGTCTTCTACTCTTCTTGATCTTTGTTCCTCTGCAACCCACTTCGTCTTCTCCCCTCCATCTTCTTCCCAAACAAATTTTCAATATCTGTGTTTTTCTCCCGTAAAATACAGCTCAGTACTCACGAGTCACGACACAAAGTCTAGTAGTCCACCACGGCATCATCGATTCTCGGCTTCTCTGTTCCAAAATAGAAATCGACCTGCAACAGCCACATGAACAAGAAGATTTACCAAGAAAAAAGCTTCAAAGGAGACAAAAGGATTAGTATAAATTACTATATAGCAGCAAAATTGAAGGTATTTTGTTTCTGATTTACTCAAATCTTTACTTTGATTTATCAAAATTATAATTTTTCTCCAAAGTATTGGTCAACACACCCGTTCTCGTTTGACCGGATCCGACACAAATCCCACACCCTTACCCGTGTCAGTGTCGTGTCGACACGGGTACGGCACCAAAATTGCCGAGTTCGAGCAACTTAGGTTTGAGCAACGGAAGCTACTTGTGAAGATGTCTAGGTACTTGCAAGTACCTGATACAAAAGCAAGTCATTATACTCCCCCTCATATAAGTAGAACATTGGATTAGTTAGTGTTACCGGTCGACTCAGTCTGAGCTACATGAGCAGTTTTAGGAGGTTGATCATGTAAAGAGCAGTACTTCTCACGAATATGACCAATTTTGTGACTAAAGTTACATTTCCGTCAATTTTTTCCAAACGATTCTCAGTTTTTATTTTTAGTGTGAGATGCTATACCAGACGATTTTCATTTTGAAATGCTAGGACAGAAGAGTCTACTGATATCAGTGTGTTGTGATTGTGTGACTGGGAGGAATGGCAACTGGTGCAGTCGATGGTGCGGCAAGCCTTGGCAACTAACAGAACAAATCACCCACTGTAGGAACAGTAGGACAAACCAAGATTTGGTCATGCATTGAGTCAAGATCACATGGAAGCTCAACAGGTGCTAAGAACCCAAAAAGTCTCTGAACATTGCTCCAATTGTTCATTAATACTTGCAGTAGCAGACATTGACTCATTCTACTATTCTACAACTGTCTGGTCCTGTCCAAGATAGTTAGACAAATATATATCCTACTTTTAAAGTATGTCAATCAGAAAATCACATTTTATAAGCAAGAAATGTCATTTATGTGTAAAGCACTAGCCTTCTCCCAAATTAAAAGACAAGTTTAGAATGGTCGAACAAAGAGATACCTTGAGTTAATAGATTTTCATAAAAGACTACACAATTGAGCATCGATCTTTTCAATTCTCCCTAAACTTTCTCATCAATATCCTTATTTGTTTAACCAAGTAGATCCTAAACTCACTTACCTTTGCACCATAATCTAATAGAAGACCAAGATAAAGTAGTTTGTGCTACCGTCAAGGTTCTGTGGTTATCACTTGTTCAAATTGCAATCAATGGCTTTTGAGCCAAAAGCATCCACTCCAAGTGATATTTTTTAAATGAAAGTCAAGTAAATGGAGAAATATGCTATAGAAAGGGATAAATATGAAGATATGATGCTGGAAATGCTGAAGTAGCTTGCTCGCCGAAAAAAGTCACTGGCAAAGTTATTTGAATAAACTTCTCAAATCACTTGAGGGTCTGAAATGGTAGATTGATCCACAAGATTTCAAGAACTTAGTCAAAGGTTCTTGGATCTTTGTCGGAGAGCTGCTGCAGTGCAAGAAATAGTGGGACCTTGATTGGTGAGGTCAAATCAAGAAGTGACCCAGGTAGTGGTGCCATAAATACTAAAAAATCGAAGAAGTGGGCCAAACCAAACCGAATTGATTCAATTCTTCAGTCAGTTTTCGGTTTTAATTTTATTAATGTCACGACCCAAGGTACCCCCTAGACGTGACATGGCGTACAAGACCCCGAAAGGCCTCATACAAGCCACTTAGCATACATACATACTAGATCATAGAGATTTAAGAGTTCAAAAGACAATATCATATCAAATTTTATAAGAAAATAGCGGAAGTCTACATCTCATGTCTCAAAGCCAATCTATCATAGGAATGAGGAATAAAGTTTGGGATGTAACCCAATACAATGCCAAAATGAAAGAACATAAAAGTAAGAACAACTAGGCTATGTCCTCGAATGGATGAGGACTCACCAAGTCTTCAATAATTCTTCTACTAAGCTCTAGCCACGGGTAGATGGAGAATCGCCAAGCCCTACATTAACAAGTCAATGTAGGCAAGAGTATGCGTTAGTACAATCAAGTACTAAGTATGACAGCAATGCACAAAACCATTTAAAACATGCTAAAACGGGACATTTTCATTTGATGCAATGACCAATCTAAAACATGATAAAGGTTAGAAAACATAAAACATAAACCACGGTCAAAGCAAGCTAAACATCTTTACTTTACTTGAGGAACATCATAAAAACACTTTAGTCCATTGTTGTGGGAAGTAGCCTTAACCGACATATAAGACCATGTGAGCTATCAATATGGAATCCGGTGTCTAACCCCACACCGATAGGGCCATCCTACTTGCCAAGGTAGGACCTTTTTCTTAGCATATAGCTTACGTGGATCCACTAGCTAGTGTCTAACATAGACCTTCATCCTATGGGGGCACATAGGTAAAGGATAAGGAGATTGCTACTAGAAACTCGGCCTCTATGAACGGGAGAGCTTCCATCTCCATATCCTCTTGGTGCTAAGCATAAATCCCACGGAATAGTCATAATTCTTATTCATCTTATTATCCATGGAAGGGTACAACTAGAGTTACCAATCCGAGCTAAAGTACTTAAACCTTTGATTCAACTTTAGTTGAGAAATCCTTTCAACAAGTTATGAATCCTTTATGTGAATAAAAATCCTTTCACATTCATAGATCGAGTAATATGTGAGAAAACCTTTCACAACTCAACAACATCTTCAATTAAGCTTCAATCTTAAAGCAATTCATAAATCATCATAATTTCCATAATTGAACATGCATACTTCATAAAAACCCATTTTTCATCATTCATCAATTTAATCATGAATCATAGCTTTAGAAATCATGAAAACATCCATGAGTTCACATAAACTTCATAAATTTCATCATCTTCATAATTCAACCCATCATGAATGCATAAATATAAAAAATTTGGGGAATTCATGTGGGTTCATGGTGATTCATCTTAGAACATGTAATTCATCTCAATTCATACTCTTAGAAAATCATAATTGAAAGTAATTTGATCATAATTGAAAGAACCCACATCATAGAAGAAAATCCTTAAATCGAATTGGGGATTTGATACTTTGAAAATTGGAAATTTTTGGGATTCCATGGAGGAAAGGGCTCCATGGATGAACACTATCATACCTTAGGGTCTCAATTCGTTAAGCAATTGATGAAGAAAAGCTTGATTTCTTGAACCCTAGCTTGCCCTCTTCCTCTTCTTCTTCTAACTTCTAGAGAGAGAAATATTTGAGAGAGGAGAGTTTGAGAATGTTTTAGAATGGGTAAAATTAGGCTTAAAAAGGTTTATATAGGGTATGGGTTAAAGGCCAAATCGACTTAGATTAGGAATTAAACACCTAGGGAAAAGACCAAAAAGCCCCTTTTAAATAACTGTCGGGGGCCATCTACGGTTGGACCTACGGTCCGTAAGTCAACCTTCGGACAGTCCTGTTCCTCCGTAGATAGATTTAGAAAGTTTCAACTTGGGCCTTCCAACGACGAAACCCGTGTACGGCTTGTGGACCCATTGACGGTTCGTACATGGCAACCGTAGGTCTGAACTTAAGGCCTTGAGATTTAACTGAGTCGGGAGGAGACCTATGAGACCCATTTACGGCTCGTGCATAGGTCGACGGGCCGTCCTAGCAGACCGTCATCAGGGTTCTGAAACTTGACATTCAGAAACTTGGACAGTGCCAACCACGATTCCACCTACGGTCCGTCAGTGGTCTCGTTGGTACTGCACCAGAAAATTTTGAAGTGCTGCCTTTTTCTTCCTTTCAAAAATCCGGGTGTTACAATTAAGTTCGGTTTTCAGTCTTAAGGTATCGGTATTTCGGTTAACTGGAAAACCAAGCTTTTTTAAGTATATATGTGTTAAGTTAGCCCAATTTAATCAGATAAATACTTGGGCATTGTAGCACAAAGAAGTGTGATGGTTGACTTAAATCGACCTAAACAAACTATGGTTCAGTATTTGGTAATACAATCTGAAAATCGAAAACCAAAGTACCAAACTGAATTTCTAAAAATTTGAACTGAAGAACTGAATGTCCACCCTTGGACTCAGGTGGGTTAAGAAAGTGACTGGACAACACTGAACGCGCCAGCCCAGAGGACAGGTACGAGTACAACTGGTGGCGCGTGAAGGATCGTGGACAACCCTACGACAACAAAATTTATGGCTAGGGTCACACGGGAATTCCATGTTACTTGTGGCACTGGTATATGCACCGTGCCCCTGGAAAGTGACAGATCTCGAAATAGTGTATATAGTGGCCATGGAAGTCTCCGACAGTGAGTATTTCTCACGATAAGTGTATATAGTGGCCACGGAAGTCTCCGACAGTAGTATTTTCTCACGATATGCTCTGATACACGTGAGAGAAGAAATTTAGAGGTAACACTGCTTGATTATTCCCTCAAGTTATGGGGTTAGATAGTAGAATCTAAATGCTCTAAAGAAGGTAAGACAATCAATCTAATTACATAATTACAAGTAATGAGTCAATCTAATTGATCTTAACTGATATATAACCAATTTATGTGGCACACTTTGCCTTTTAGTTCGTCCAAAATAGAATGTCACCTTTGTATAATTAGAAACAATCTAACTTTAAAATTTCCCTTTTTCCACTAATGAAATGATTTATTGCCACACAAATGTCCAAGGTTTGTTTTAGACTACAAATTTTAAAATCTTCCTTTTTTCTTGAACTTTCTATCAAGTCAAACGGTGTCACACAAATTAGGATGGAGAGAGTACTATATTTGCAAGATTCTAACAGTGAGAAAATGTCCAACCACCCAGATCTGCTCAACATGTACCGAGTTTTTGATAATAATGGTGCACCTTTTTCATTGCTTTAGTGTTCTGTAGAATATTTCTGTTCAGTTCGGTGGAAATGTTAAATCTTAACCACCACAAGTTAATTTTTGTAACTGAGTAAACCTGTAGACTTACAGATGATTTGAAAATTCTTACGTATGTTACCATCTCATTCTCTTGCTCAGGTCGGTAAAATCATTCAAGCTGAACTAGAAGATAAATTCACTAGCCAGTGATCTGCACTAATCTGTTTGTCTGAGACATGGCATTTGTGGGCCAGGGTATTCCATTCAGGGGCTGCAGAAACTTACACGCGTCTTACTTTTGTCTTTAGGTTTATATAAGCATATATGGGCAGATCCACCACAGGATATGTAGGTGTATGGGACCCAGTGGCGAATTTAGAGGCAAAAAATAGGGTACCGGAACCCATGGTCTCTTCGTAAAACTAGATATTTTATGTATATATTTTCTAAAATTTGTGTAATATTATATTCTAGCACCCGTACAATAAGAAGTCTAACTGGTCCACATGGTTAACTGTTGAGCTTTTGACCTTGAGGAATAAGGATAAATTCCCACTTAATACATTTTTCTTGGTGAACCCATGTTCGGATCAATTCCCACTTAATACATTTTCTTGGTGCACCCATGTTTGAAAAATCCTAGATTCGCCTCTGATGGGACCCAATAACTTTTGTCTAGACCCTATATATGTATCGTGTAGGTTTATGGGACCCAGTAGCTTCTACATATATGTATTATGAAATTTACTAAATATCTATAAATATTTGATTGTGAAACCAGTTATTATTATATATTAACTTAAGGTCGCTGTAGGAACCCATAAATCCTAGATCCGTTTTTGATAGCATAGCCAACATTCTGGAGTCTAGTTCAGGTAGTTTCTACCTATGATTATGCAAATTTTGACACATGAAAAATTAATAGCATTTTGTTGGGTGGGTGATGTGTGTGTGGGTTTGGGGGGGGGGATCCCATCTTTTGTTATTTTGTTAAAGGAAGGAAAATTGAAGCATGGTGGATGACATGATGAAATTTAGTCATTTGTTCTTATTTACATTTGTGGTATGAAGATCTTATGCTAAAATAATAGTTTCTATCATGACTAGAGAATATTTACATTAAATTCTATTGCTTCCTCCTGTTGTTGGACATAACTAACTGGATTCAACAATTATATTGTAGATACAGAATCTGAAATAGATATGCAGAACCCGGAACTACATGCCCTTGAGGTAGAAGAGGCAGGTCATGCAATATCTGCAGCATCCCGATTACTTACAAGACTGCTGGACTTTGAGCAATTCTGTCATAAAGTAAATGCATCTCACTTCACAAAATTACTGCGGAAGGTTCTCAAATCTGACATCCCTCTTTACCACAAAGACTGGGTTGCTGCCTGTCTTGTGAAGCTCAGCTATCTCTCTGGTCCAAATTTCGACTATGATAATCCAATCAACGTAGAAGTAACTCTTTATGAGACGATCCCAAAGCTGATAGAACAGATGAAGACCTCATATTCACCTGAAGTGGAAGAGGCTTCTGTTGTAGAACTGCACAGAATAATCTCTGAAGAGGTGGTGAATTCCACAAGAGCCATGGCTGCAGAAGGGGGGATATTTCCGTTGGTGAAGCTGCTTGAAAATGGGAGCGAGCGAGCTGTTGAAGCAGCCCTAGCAATACTATATAGTTTGAGTATGGAGAGTGAGAATCATGCTGCAATTATAGCTGCAGGAGGTGTGCCAATTTTGAGAAGACTTGTACTAACTGAAACGTCACATTGGATGCGAGCTCTGAGATTGCTTAGGACATTACCTACATAACGAACTGAGCTAAATGCTTTTACCAGTTGTAAAATAAAAAGATTAGTCTGTCCTTGTCCTGTATTTATTTTTTTCTTGCCAAAAACAAGTAATTAATATACAGAGATAAATGTACTAGATCCTGTGGACATTATAATTTCATTCCAACTACAAAACTAGCTTTGACATTGTAAAAATTGCTGCCAGTTAGTTGTTGATTATATTTCTACTATCTTATTAGAGGGAGTAAGCACACATCAGGTCAACATGTTAGCTTAGGGTCATTAAAAAGAATTTTGAGGGTACTATGGTCATTTTGGGCTATTTTTGTGCACTCACTTGCTTGAACAATTGAGTTTCAGTGCTTTGTTGGGGGCTCAAATGACAAAACTATCGCAAACTTTCATTTTATGTCACATATATGCTATCTTTCACACTATGGGCCCCGCAAGGTATTTTTAAACTTGCCAATAACCATATAATATTATTGGCCAAAATAGTATCTTACTGTAGCTTCCATATAAAATTTCGCAAACTTGGACCAATGTGTCCCTTAGCCTATATCATCATTCATCATAACATTTTTATTGTATCATCCCATTGGTTATAACTATTATTATAAACAATTTATAAATAGAGGGAATAACATATTTTGAAAATTACGTAAAAGGTACTATAAATTATAATAATTAACAATTTAAATATCATAAAATCATATTAAAAAATTATTAACTTTTCAAATTCTATTTGTATCACACACACACACATATATGTGTGTGTGTGTGATACAAATAGAATTTGAAAAGTTAATGAATTTTTAATATGATTTTATGATATTTAAATTGTTAATTATTATAATTTTATGATATATATATATATATATATTGGGTCCGTACTAGCACGGACTCCTGTATCTAGTATATTATTAAAGAAGGTAGTGAGAATTAAGTTAATTATACTCAATGAAGAAAAGAAAAGAGAGATTATTATTCTTTTTGGGAAAAAAGGACAAATATACCCCTAAACTATCGTATACGTTATACTATTGAGACATTAGGGACTTTGAATTAAGGGTGGCATTAAGCTTTCAAATATAAATGGTGGTGACACAAGTTATTTTAATTGGGTGTAGGTGACAATTATTTAATTAAGAATTAAGGATTTATGAGGCATGTGTGGGAGTTGCATTCAAGTTTTTAAGTTGACAGTTTGGTCCACTATATCAAATGAAATGAGGGGTAAAAGGGTAAAAGACTAAAACCTAATTTAACCAAAAATGGTGGGAAGCCAAAAGGGGAAATAAAAACTGCCAAATCCCCTCACCCGCCCCCGCCATAGCTCTCTTTTTCTTCTTCTTCTTCTTGTTCGTTCTTGCTTTCTTCTTCCTGTTCTCTTCATCTTTTTCTTCTTCTTCTTGTTCGCCATTGTTGTTGTTGCTAGAAAGATCGTTTAGCTACTCGCCATTGTTGTTTTTGGTTGCTATTCATTGTGCTGCTTCTTCTTCTTCTTATCTTCGTCTTCTTGAAGCAAATTTAGCTAATAAGTGGATCGTATTTCGTTCTATATCAATTGACATTACTTCATAAGTGATTGTGTTCACACACAAGTGTTTGATAAGTAAAATTAAAAGTTCTTTGAATTATTCATCATCTGGGTATAGACCTGCATTTCAATAATTTACATTCACGTTTCCAACAGATGATTATATCTGTTGCAACATTTGACACGTGTTGAATAAGTCAGATATTGCAACAGATGATAGTCTTATGTTGCAACAAAATAGTCATATGTTGCAACATATGATCGACATGTTGCAACTTATGACTTACATGTTGCAACACATGATTTATTAGTCGCAACAGAATAGCCATATATTGGAACATATAAATTTACACATATTGCAACATATGATTTATCAGTCGCAACAGAATAGTCATATGTTGCTGCAACTTATAACATACACTTGTTGCAACATATAATTTATCTGTAGCAACATAATAGTTATATGTTACACATGTTACAACATATGATATATAGGTAGCAACAGAATGTTCAGATGTTGCAACTTATATAACTTACACATGTTGCAACATATGATTTATCTGTAGCAACATAATAGTTATATGTTGCACATGTTGCAACATATAATTTAGCTGTAGCAATAGAATAGATGTTGCACATGTTGCAACATATGATATATATGTCGCAACAGAATGGTCAGATGTTGTAACATACAAATTACACATGTTGCAACATATAATTTATCTGTAGCAACAAAATAGTTATATGCTGCACATGTTGCAACATATGATATATATATAGCAATAGAATGGTCAGATGTTGCAACTTATAACTTACACATGTTGCAATATATGATTTATCTGTAGCAACAGAATAGTTATATGTTGCACATGTTGCAACATATGATGTATATGTCGCAACAAAATGGTCAGATGTTGCAACATATAACTTACACATGTTACAACATATAATTTATCTGTAGCAACAGAGTAGTAATGTGTTGTACATGTTGCAACATATGATATATATGTAGCAACAGAATGGTCAGATGTTGCAACTTATAACTTACACATGTTACAACATATGATTTATCTGTAGCAACAGATTAGTTATATGTTGCACACGTTGCAACATATGATATATATGTCACAACAGAATTGTCAGATGTTGCAACATATAACTTACACAAGTTGCAACATATAATTTATCTATAGCATAGTAATATGTGGCAACATATAACTTACTCATGTTGCAACATATGACATCTAAGTCGCAACAGAATAGTCATATGTTACAACATATGACTTACACGTTGCAACAGAATACTTAATAATGACTTATATGTCGCAACTTAATAGTCATATGTTGCCACATAAGACTCGTATGTTGCAACAGAAGGTGAAGTTGTATTCTATCATTAGTACTTACTATTTTTTGAATAACTTTAGGTACTATTAATGAAGAATTTATTCATAGGGGTTGATTATTTTGGTGAATGGATTGAGAAGAAAACTCGATATATTTGGCGTTGGAAGGATGCTATCACTAAAAAGTCGGTAGGGATCTCAGTCGAAAAAGATGTTTTGTATGATGATTTTGTGAATTTAATCATCCATACTAGTCGACTCAGTTGTCAACCAAAAGATCTTGTCATCAGTTACATTCCCAGCCATTTTCAAAATGAGAAGGTCCTACCTTTTAAAATAACCGATCAATCTGGTTTGATTATTTATTTGAAAGAAACTGTTAGGCCTATGTTGAAAGCGTACGTGGTTGAAAATCCTAGGGAGGAGAATCACAAGATAGAAAAAGACCAACAAGATATGTTAAATGCTGAATTTGATGTTGTGAACATGAATAATCATGATGAAATTGGAGAAGATGAATTGAATTTGAATCTGCCGGACCTTGGGGAGGACCGAACTCGTTCACCTGTTATCGGGAGCAACAATCCAACTCCTTCTCAATCATCATGGGTGAGCAATGTTCAAGATGACGAAACCTGGTTTTATAAGGGAATGGCATTCAAGAACAAGAAAGAACTAGCAACTTCATTGAAAATTGCTTGCTTGAAAAAAGATTTTAGATTGACAAAGGTGATCAATTCTCGTAACGTGTATCATTTTAAATGTTCATAGCTGGAGTGCAAGTGGTGGTTGAGGGCTGCGAAATTTACAAGTAGCGACAGGTTTGTCATTAGAATCTATGAAAAGTACCATATATGTGGTTCAGATCATCTTACGAGCCATAATCTGCATGCCACGGCAAAAGTCATAAGTAAATACTTTGAAAATAGGTTTCCCAATGGTAAAGGTCCATCCACAAGAGACATGTCAAATCAACTCCGCACAGAGTTGGGTTGTAAGGTAAGTTATTGGAAAATTTATAAGGGCATGGAGCATGCTAAGGCTTCGATTAGGGGAACACATGAGCACAGGTATGCAGTGCTTGATGCATATCGTTATATGCTTGAAATTTCAAATCCAGGAAGCAAGACGGCATTGGCGCTTGATGAAAATGGGAGGTTCAAGTACTTCTTTGTATCATATGCCGCTTGGATTATTGGTTTTCAACAAATGAGAAAGTAATAGCTGTTGATGGGACATTCTTGAGGAGCAAGTGTGAAGGAGTTTTGCTATCGGCGGTGGCACAAAATGCTGAGAATCATATATTTCTAGTGGATTTTTGTGTTGTGGACAAGGAATGTGATGCCTCATATCAATATTTTTTTGAACAGATGAGAACATATGTAGATGATACTGATGAGTTGTGCATTATTTCTGATAGGCATCCAAGTATTCAGAAGATGGTTTCAACTATCTACCCTACATAATAACTTTCACAATTCAAAGGTTGTATACCATTTTTATAAAGTAGCAAAGGCGTACGATTTATGTGAGTTCAATGACCATTTCAATCAAATAAGAGATTTGGTACCAAAGGCAGCTAAAACTCTTGAACGTATTGGATTCGACACATGGAGCAAGGTATTACGCCTTGAAAATAGGTACATTATTGTCTAGCGTTTTATATATTGTAATTTTATGTTTTACTGATTGATTTTATTTTTGTTGTGTAGATATAACATTATGACGTCAAACATTGCTGAGTCGGTGAATGCTATGTTTGATGTTGAAAGAGAATTTCCCATTGTCGCTCTATTTGATGAAATAAACAAGAGATTTGCACTTTTATTTCACCAGAGGCGTATGGAGTTGGTGAACTCTGCAAATAGATTTGTCCCTTCAATTGAAAAAGATATATCAAAGTATGTCAACTTGGGCAACAAGTTGTTGGCTCATCAAATTGCTAACTACAAGTTCAGTATCACTGGTCATAGTGATATTGCTACGGTGGATCTACAAAAGAAAAACTTGTACATGTAGAATTTTTGACTTGGACAAAATACCTTGTCCACATGCTATGACAGCGCTTCGAGCCCAATATGGTGCACAATTTAGAAATCAGATTTATGAGTACTCATCTCCATATTATTCAGTGGAAAAAAATATAATTGCATACTGTGAGAAAATTCATCCTGTGCCACCCGTAGATTCTTGGATTGTCCCTTTGAATATCTTAGAGAGAGAAATACCTCCTCCAGATGTTGATCCAAGCAAATCTGGAAGAAGGAGATATAAGAGAAGGCGTGGAGTTGGTGAATCATTTCCAACAACAAAAATAAGTGTTCCGTATGTAAGGACATTGGCCATAAAAAAACTACATGTCCAAATCAAAATGCTCCATAATTATTGTTGAATTTTAATGAATGTTTCTTTCTATTTGAGGATGTATGTTAATTTGAATGAACTTATCTTATTTATATAAAATGTGTGATTTATTTTGAACTTATGAACTTATGTCAATTGTGTGTTACAACTTAAAACATAATTGTGCATCTTTTTCAATATATGTCAATTATGTGTTACAACTTACAACATAATTGTGCATCTGTTCCAACATATGTCAATTGTGTGGTACAACTTACAACATAATTGTACATCTGTTCCAACATATGCAATTGTGCGTTACAACTTACAACATAATTGTGCATCTGTTCCAACATATGCTAATTATGTGTTTTAACTTACAACTTAATTGTGCATCTGTTACAACATATGTCAATTGTGTGTTAGTTCTTATAACATAATTGTGCATCTGTTCCAACATATGTCAATTGTGTGCAACTTACAACATTATTGTGCATCTGTTCCAACATATGTCAATTGTGTGTTACAACTTACAACATAATTGTGTATTTGTTCCAACATATGTTAATTGTGTGTTACAACTTACAATATAATTGTGCATCTGTTCCAACATATGTCAATTATATGTTACAACTTACAACATAATTGTGCATTTGTTCTAACATATGTCAATTGTTTGTTACAACTTACAACATAATTGTGCATTTGTTCCAACATATGTCAATTATGTGTTACAACCTACAACATAATTGTGCATCTGTTCCAACATATGTCAATTGTGTGTTACAATTTACAACATAGTTGTGCATTTGTTCCAACATATGTCAATTATGTGTTACAACTTACAACATAATTGTGCATCTGTTCCAACATATATGTCATATGTTGCAACATATGTTTATTTTGTAAATATTTTGACTAATTAATTACCTATTAAGTGTTCACAATCAATCACGTACACTGTCATTGGAACAACTTTATAAAAAGGCTGTCATTAAAAGAACTCTTCATATTCTACCCCTTTTCAAAACTCGAGACTCTATTTTCATTTTCACATTTGAAAACTTTTAAAACTCAAAAGTTGCAACTCTTCTTCAAAAGTTGCAACTTCTTCACAATCGTTATAAGAGAAAAGAAGACTTTTTCGCAACTTGAGTCTAAGAGTAAAAAATTGATGAGGAGGATTAAAAAATGAAAATTTTGTAACTACATTGAATCCCTTCCGAAGTGTCTACTTATTGATATCGTTGAAAGGATTGCTTCCGCCTCCTTCAAAGATTTAATGAATGTTAAATTAAGGTATGTATATAAATCAATTTTTTCCTCTGTTTAAATTTTATTTCCTAACTGTTTGATTTGATTTCTCAGTTGCAGGGTCCTTAATGAACCTTCTGCATATCAGAAGGTACCGTTGGTCGACTTTTTAGATTTTGGATGTTGAGTGAAGTGTATATTTGAAAAATCTACTTATTTTCTCGATACTTACAGAGCATCTGGGAATTTAGAAGCCTTATACAGAAAAGGCGTGATAATTCTATATGTTTTTCATATGTATTCACGTTTTTATTGATTTATTCTGCCTTTTTTATGTGTTTCTTTCTTTTGTAGTTTGAGTTTTTCAACAAAAATGAACCAAATGCAGTGGAAATGATTAATCAAGCAGTAGAAGGATGCCACATGGGTGCATCCTATGCGCTTGCCATAATTTCAATCTTCAAGGGTGGTGAATCCATGCGAGAAGGCGTAATGTTCATTGCCAACATGAAAAAAAGGGAGCCACAGAAAATCAGGAGATATAGACATAGTTTACGACATGTCATTGGTAGAATGTGAGTGTCAAAGCCTTATGTTTTGGGACAAAGACCCATTTTTTGCACTATTCATCAACATGAGCAGAATCTTCGCAAGAAAGGCTGGCCCAAGAGAAGTGACGATGAAGATGATATTCATTGTGAATTATGCAGTTGTGATTTAGAACTAGATTATATAGTTAAAATTTTACCTCATGGTGTTGGACATCTTTGATTGTGTAGTTGTTTTGGCATATTAATATAGTTGTTTTGGCACATTATCAATTAATCAGTGGCAATATATGTCTATTCTATTGCAGATTTCTCTCACAGAAGTGACATATTTCTATTCTGTTGCAACATAATTTTCAAAAGTTGCAACAAAATTTTCAAAAGTTGTAACAAAATTGACTTAAATTGCAACATATAACTAATCTGTTGGCACATATGGTCAATTTTGTGTTGAAATTACCACAAATATGTCATATGTTGCAACATATGTATAACTTTACATGTGATTTTTGTTGTAATTCAATACAATACATAGTGTTATAGCAGGTCTAATTACTAAATTATGGTCTAATGTAACAACATTCATCAAATTTATCAATTATTCAATACATACCATTAGTTCATCATGTAATTATTACAGCATCAATATGATTGTGATATAACATAATAGGTAATTATTATGTCAAGTGTTATAAGATTTTTAATTACTAAAAATTTATCAATTAATATATCCATCTACTTTGCATCTGTTGCAGCATATGTCTATTTTGTTGTAGATTTATCACACAGAAGTGACATATGTCTATTCTGTTGCAACATTATTTACAAAAGTTGCAACAAAATTTTTAAAAGTTGAAACAGAATTGACTTAAATTGCAACATATAACTAATTTGTTGAAACATATGGTCAATTTTGTGTTGAAATTACCACAGATATGTCATATGTTGCAACATATGTATAACTTTACATGTGATTTTTCGTTGTAATTCAATACAATTGTGACCTAAGACAATAAGTAATACTAATATATCGTGTTATAACATATCCAATTACTAAATTAAGGTCTATTGTAACAAGCTTCATCAAATTTATCAACACTTCAATCCATCAATGACAATACCATCTTTGATCATCTATTGACTAAGTCATTCAATGTGATTGTGATATAACACAATAGACAATCATAATATATAGTGTTGTAACATGTTTAATTACTAAATTATTGTCTAATGTAACAATCTTCATCTAATTAGTCAATTATTCAATACATATAGTATTATACCATTAGTTCATCATATGATGACTAAGCAATTCAATATGATTGTGACATAACATAATATATAATCGTTATACATATTGTTATAACATGTTTAATTGCTAAATTATGGGCTAATGTAATGAAATATGGTCTAATGTAACATTTTTAATTACTAAATTACTTAATTTATCAATTAATACATCCATCTACTTTGCATCTGTTGAAACATAATTTACAAAAGTTACAATAGAATTTTCAAAAGTTGTAACAAAATTGACTTAAATTGCAACAGAATGTACAAATGTTGCAACTAAATTTTAATACGATGCAACATATCAACAATCTGTTGGAACATATGGTCAATTTTGTGTTGAAATTACCACAAATAGGTCATATGTTGCAACATATGTATAACTTTACATGTGATTTTTCATGGTAATTCAATACGATTGTGACCTAAGACAATAAGTAATACTAATATATAGTGTTATAACATATTTAATTACTAAATTAAGGTATATTGTACTAAGCTTCATCAAATTTATCAATACTTCAATCCATCAAGGATAATACCATTGTTGATCACCTAATGACTAAGTCATTCAATATGATTGTGATATAACACAATAGACAATCATAATATATAGTGTTATAGCATGTTTAATTACTAAATTATTGTCTAATGCAACAATCTTTATCTAATTAGTCAATTATTCAATAAATCAAATTGACATATGTTGCAACAGAATCTTCATCTAATTAGTCAATTACAAAAGTTGCAACAGAATACGAATCAGTTGCAACAGAAATTTCAAAAGTTGCATCAGAATATTAATCAGTTGCAACAGAAATTACAAAAGTTACAACAGAATACGAATCAGTTGCAACAGAAATTTCAAAAGTTACAACAGAATACAAATTTTTCCATTTCCATGGGCAGACCCCAACCCATAACTGGCCCAACAACAATTAAAGGCCCATTGCAGGGTTATAAATAGGTTAACCCCTATGTCTATACATTCATTCTTCATCTCCCTCCTCGCCGCACTCGGCTCTTGTCTTCTTTTTCTTTCCTTTCTCCCTTTCTCCTCTCCTCCTCTCACTCTCACTCAATCTCCCTGAGAAGATGTTACCACCTTGGACGAATCTAAGTCTCCGCATGCTCCTACTGTGGGTCATCAACGTGATTAAGTTGTTCTTTATGATTGGTTCTTAGCTAACAAGAGTAAGCCTTTCTCTCTTTTATAACATCCTGATAAGTTGTTTCTCAGTTAATATGACTGCTTCTTCAGTTGTGTTCTTAGTGCATGGGTGATGCTCGTTGTTTGTTTTTCTCGGATCTTGTCTAATGGAGGGTAGCTTCATCATTTGGTGGGTCTTCTTGCTTTATAACATCCCGTCTGTATTGTTGTTTATGCTTCTCGCTTTTCTTCCTCCTACTGACTATCATTGTTTGTTTTTCTGTAGGTGGTCTTGGGACGGAGTGCATGGGTAACTCTGATCCACCACTCTTCAAGAATGTTGATGCCCTTCCAAGTTTAATCTCTCAATGTTGACTCCAGATCCTCCCATTTTGGCGAGTCCTCTTTTGCTGGCTGAAGTAGTATAAGCTAGAGTGTCTCAAATGTTGTTTTGTTAGGGTTTAATGCCTTTGTAAATATGATGCTAGCCTAGCCTTCTCTCAAGTATGGTGGCATACTACTTGCATGTCATGTCTCAAGCTATGTACATCGTCTATGTTTAATGTTATATATATATATATATCTAATTATGTTTGCATGTCTCAATGGCTATGTACATCTGCTAGATAATTTCCCTTACTTACTTGGTGCTGGATGTTATATTGAAAATTACCACACAGAATTGACATATGTTCCAACAGATTAAAAATTGGCATATGTTACAACATGTTGGGTGAGAAGTGTGACATGTTGTGGTTATATAACAATAGTAAAGTTAAGTAAAGAAATTGGCATATGTTCACATTTTCATTCATGAGAAAATTTAATAAAAGGTCATGGGCAAGCCCAACCCATACCGGCCCATTATTTCTTTATGTGGAAGGGATATAAATAAATAAAAAAGTTGTTAGGGTTTTCATAATAGAAGTAAAATTCTCCTTCCTCTTCTCTTTCTTTTTCATTTCTTCTTTCTCTGTTCTTCTCCTTTCCTTTCTCGCCGCTTTGACGCTTTTGCTTTTCGTCTGCTCATGCTGTGGAAGAACATAAAAAAATAGGTGATGCATGTGTCATATACACATCTAAGGCACGTGGATGTATCGATTTGGTTTGGTTAACCAAACCAATTAAATAGCTACACCTGTCATGTACACTCTAATCAATGAAATCATTAAATCTTTTATATAGCCGTTGGGTCAGAAATTTCTTTAAAAGAGGAGCCTTTGTTGTGACAGTACCAATACTCAAGAGCTATCATGATAGAAAGCTAAGCTATTCTTTTCTCATGAAAAATAGTTTTATAATGTCAAATGAAATCTTGAATCGTATTTTTAATGATTAGAATGATCCAATGCTGGGTTTGAAAATATGTTGCAAACATGGAGACGTACTTTCAATGCAAACGCTGTGGTCGGAGGACAATCCAGGTAGAAGATTTTGGTCTTGTCCACGCTATCGGGTATGTTCTCTACATAAATTTGTCTAGAGATCAGTTGTTTGTCTTTATTTTGATTTTTGTTTATTTTTTTGTAGTGTATTTTAGGAAAATGCATGAAACTTCTTTAGATGGAGGGATCATGAAGATGTTGATATACGATCCAAGTCGTTATTCTGAGATTGGCGAAGAGAATTAAGGAGTTGGAGTTTGATGAAGGTCATATTGAAAGAAGTAACAAATGGGTGATGAAGGAGAAGAGGAAGAAGAGCAAATGTTGTAACAACTGGAAGTTAATCTTCGCGTTGATTGTTGTGGTCTCTTTTTTATTTTTTATTTTTAAGCATTACCAAGAATGCTGCGAAGGATAGAAGAATCTCATGTAGTTGTGTGCAACCATTAAAATTGTCATAGTTGTCTAAATAAACATAGTTATGCACCTCTGTGTACTTTTTCTTTACATAACGTAAACATATGTTGCAACAGATAAACATAAACATAAAACAGAACATTGTCATTAATTACAAACATAACATTGTCTCAAGGCTCCAAGCTCCTACAAACTATCCCAGAAGCCCAAACCCATTGCATCCTTTCAACTGTATTGTCACACAACTGCGTCTCAGGAGGTTTCATAGCAGTGCCGATTATCAAATGCTCGATAAATGCAAGCGAGTATGACGTGCATGCGGCACCAGTTTCATTTTTGACCATGGGATTGTCTTAACCTTTAAATTCCTATGGCTCATTGAGGAACTTTGCTGGCAAATGGTTCATGATTCCACTTTGCCTCAACAATATGGGAAACAAATCAAACACAGGTTGTATGAATGTCAAAAACAAGCCATGTTCAAAAACCATCATGTTGCAGTCATAGACATTCATGCGACCTTCGTGCAATAGGATCTCAAGAGTCACAAAATGTTTTTTTATCTATGTTCATGACTGCAATAATCCTTTTTGCGCCAATCCAATCCATGCCTCCAGGATATGGTCTATTGCCCCTAACATAGTTAACGACATCCTCTTCCCATACTAACTCATTAAGTAACTGCTTTAGGCTTCTGCCACCGGCTGTTGTAGCTTCCTCGCTAATATCCTTGAAATTGTTTTTGAAGTAATTATAGAAGTTGAGATCCATGATTCTATCCATGGAATCATAGTGCTCATGGAATCTCAACTGCCTCTCCCGTATGAGGCTAAGAATTTCATCAACATATTGAAATAACAATTAATATTAGAGAGAGTAATGATTGAAAAGATAAAACAAACAAACATTATAAATTGAAGGTTAGTGTAGTGGAGAAAAATTACCCAGTCATCCCACCAAACTTTCATACTTGTCATGTTTTTGAAATCATTTCCACTAAGTTAATTCATCGCGTATAGTTCGCGATGATCCTTTGTTTCCATCAACTGCAACAAAATTTCCTTTTTGGCTGCAGGCACCAACTTGTAAATATTCATCGACTTAAGCTCCATTTTCTCTCCTACAGCATGTGGCAATTCTCCAATAAATTTTTTTCCAATTGGATATCGACTTGAAAAATGATTTTCTTCTCCTCTTGGCCTATGGAGGATATGGATCCCGAACCTTAAGTGATGGAATGGCACCCCTCTTGTATTTCATCTCATTGACAGCGTCAGTCAATGTTTGAAGATACTTGATAACGTCGTGATCTTCTTTCTTGTAGTTCTCACATAGAAGGCCAGAACATCTACTACAAGAGGTAGCCCCAACACCACTTTTTCCCCCACCAGCAGCACCAACACCAACCCCACCACTAACACCAGCACCAGCACCATCAACATCACCAACCCCAATACCAACACCAGTATTAACACCAGCCCTTACAGCTGCATCAACCATATCATCCTCATTAAAAACATGAAATTCACCATCATCAACTCTTGCCCTTTTGATGGTTGTTGCTCCATCCAATTTCCTTTTAACTCTATCGACTATAGGATCAAATAGAGTTTCAACATTCCCTAGCGTAATCAAGAATGACATTTGCAACTCACTTTTAGTTGGGACAAGCCTTGGATGAACAACCTATGATAGAAAAAGATGAGTCATTGTAGGAATAGATTATAAATCTGTAGCAACAGCTATGGCATATGTTGCAACAGAAGAATAATATATAGCAACAGATAGGACATATGTTGCAACAGAAGAATAATATATAGCAATAGATAGGATATATGTTGCAACATAAGAATCATATATAGCAACAGAGGCTATATATAGGACATATGTTGCTACATAAGAATCACATATAGCAACAGATAGGCCATATGTAGCAACATAAGAATCATATATAGCAACAGATATACCATATGTTGCAACATAAGAATCATATATAGCAACATATAGTACATATAAAGCAACATATAGGATATATGTTACAATAGAGGCTATATATAGGACATATGTTGCAATATAAAAATCATATATAGCAACAGATAGGTCATATGTTGCAACATAAGAATCATATGTAGCAACAAATAGTACATATGTTGCAACAGAAGAATCATATATAGCAACAGATAGTACATATGTTGCAACAGAAGAGTCATATAAAGTAACAGATAGGCCATATGTTGAAACATAAGAATCAACTTACAGCATCATCATGAGGGTTAAAAAGGTCTGGAGGATTCTTGACATTTTTTGAAGTTAACCATCTCAAGATCCTTGGAGATGAAACCTCTCCTTTGGCCGTTACTTGTTTCCTGAAATGAGGAATGACTTCAAATGCCAAGCCTATACAAAGGAAAAAGATGTCAAATGTTGAATTATTCAATAAAATATTAAATATATTAAGAAAAAAAATTATGTTTACCATGAAAGCCCACGGAAAGCCAAATAGGTTATTGGTCTTTGGAGATAATGGATTCAACAAATATTTGACAGTCAATTCGTAGCTATCATGACCCCAAGGATAGTCGTTGAAAGCCTCAATATCCTCTGAGAACTTCACCCAATTAAGGAGTATATTGTTGTTGATATCTTTGGCCATCAGTACATTATGTACAAACCAAAGTAAGCACAATGATTGCTTGTGCTTCTTTGAAACCTCCTTTTCATTCAACAAAGTTATCAATTTGGGATTTTTGAAGCATGGGCCAACAAGGGACACCAAGTCCTGCTCCTTAATTGACTGTTCATTACTTGTTTGCTTATCTCCTCCTTTCTTTCTTCTGCGGGGTTTTTTGTCTGTATAAACAAGAATGGGCTGGGTAGGAGAATGACACTTTAAACCTGTAAATATGGCAAACTCCTTTTTGTCAAAGAAAAGTGGCATGCCACACTAATTAATCAAAACCTCATCTTTCTTTTCAATATTCTAAAACATGAACCTTCTTTTCAGAAGTTCATAGACCATGCTCATTTTAAAATGTGGATTATTATTCAGGGCAAATCAAGAAATTTCCCAAAACAACTATTCTTTAAATATTGTTCCAAATCATTCGGTTGAAGTATTTCCCTGAAGGACTCGAAAGATTTTCCCATAGCTAACCTGATAATGCTATCACTATTAGCATTAGGTTGTAAATGCACAGGAAAAATGTGTGCATTGATAGTTTTGACAACATCTTCTTCCTCAACTTTATTTTTTTCTTCTTCTTCTTTCTCTTCAATTTTTTCTAGTCTGTGTTGCTCATCCTCACTTTTTTCTCCTCTTTCTTCCCCGGGTTCATTCTTATCTTGACTTTCTTCATCATCCTCAATTTTTTATTGCCCTCTTTCCTCAGCTTCATTTTTATTTTGTCTGTCTTCCCCATCCTCAATTTTATCTTGTATTTCTTCATCATTCTTGATTTTTTCTTCTCCCTCATGGAGAATATCAGGTTCTTCTTCAAAAACTCCTACTTCTATTTCGGAAGAAACTCCTGGTTCTACGTGAGAAGAAGAAACTCCTGCTTCTACTTGAGCATGAGCTGCTTCGGATGCAAGCTCTACTAAAAGATAGGAACTGGAATTTTCCTTCTTCTTCCTACCAGTTGTTTTACTCCTAGCTTTCTTCTTGATCTTGGTCTGAGTTTCATTTGTTTCATTTGTTAATACACTTTTTCTTTTGAACGGAGGCATTATATTAGAATCTACAAAAATGGATAGAAAAAAAATTATCTTAAAATTTGTAAACAATCAACCAGATCAACAACAAAAATCAAATATTTCTTAACAAAACTAACAACAACAACAACACAACAACACATCACCCCTCACAAAACAAAACCCAACCCCAAATACGATTCAATACCAATCAACCAAATCAACAACAAAATCAAATATTTCTTAACAAAAATAACAACAACAACACAACAACACACAACACCCCTCACAAAACAAAACCCCAAATATGATTCAATACCAACCAACCACAACCATCCCTAAACTCTAACCACTACAAATTAGAGCTTTTTGAAACTAGATAACAATCAGCCAAACACTAACTAAACAATCTACAAACAAATAAAAACAAGTGATTAACCACTAAAAATGTCCTGAGTTAATAGCAGTAAATATTTCAAAACTCTAAATTAATTTTACCTGAGAAGATATCGACGATAAATTAGGAATGAGAGACAACGATGACGTGAAACTATTGTAGAGAAAGAGGAGAAACTACAACAGATTACAATTATGTTGCACAAAATATCACAATAGCAAGTGAATCTGTGGAGAAATAATGGAGAAACAAGAGAGAGAAGAGAGAGAGAGGGAGACAAAGAAATACAAGAAACGAAAAGTAAATTAAATTTCGAATATGAAGCGTCCTTTTATAGAGGAGAGAGATAAAAATAAAAATGACTGTTGTTTCATCTTTTTAATTTTTTTTTTGAATTTTAACAACATAATGTTGCAACATATGTCAATTCCAGTTCTGCCAACACAAGTGACAAATGTTACCACATATCACCTTTCCGTTAGGGCATATGTCGATAATTGTATGATTTGTTTACAACAGAGGTTATATATGTTGCCACAGATACCATACAACATAATTGACATTTGTTCCAACAAAAATAATACAATAATAACCATTAATATATCAGCCTAAAGGAACACTTCACCAATTATTTCTTACAACTTATCAACAAAAAAGTAATTCAAAATGGTATACATAACCATGAAAACTAAATCGAATCAATGTTGGTAATCGTAACATCCTCTTGAGATATGATTTTTGATTTTTTAGTTCTGGGCCTTTGTGGGTCTTCATTATTGCTAACATAGCCACTCTGAGCCTTTATAATCCCATAATTCCATAGGAGTAAAGCATATCTTATGCGAAGGGATTTAGCAACCATTTCACAAGATGGTACTTGTAGTCCATCACTCAAATACTCTGCGTACGCAGCAACAAATAGTCCATAGTCTCTGCATGTTGTATCATCTATTAAAAAACTAATAAACTAATAACATCACTTTATTAAATGGTAAAATAAAAAAATAATGTGATATCACATACTGACTATTGCTTTCTTTTTTGGCAATATTAGCAATGTATTCAACTTCAAATGGCTGAGATTTGTTCTTGTCCTTGTAAAATTCAATCATTAACCAATCGATTCGCTCTTTTTGCTCAAAAAATCCATTGTATTCAAGGTACTTTGGCAACATTGTAGACAACTTTTGGATCTCACCAGATAATTTTATGTTTTTCCTCGATGAGGACATCGAATCATACACCCTTATGCACCGTTGCTTTAATACAATGACAATCAGGACCCAATGAAACTCTCCATTACAATTTACAAGGACATAAACCTCATCTGTGAGGTGCCAAGGCAGTCCAACTGTAATGACCCTCCAGGTCATTTCTGTGTTAATGCCTTTTTTCTATCGTTTGGAGCGTTCCTATAGCGACCCAAAGTCATTTATGACTTGCTAGCACTGACTGTTCGGTCACCTGGTCGTTTGTTTGGGTTTTATGCCCGTTTTTTTATTTTGGAGCTTTTGAACCTTGAAAAGTTGACTTCGGTCATAACTTCAGGTAAACGACCTCAGATGAGAATTTTGACAGTTCCATTAGCTCCGAAAAAGCCAAATTAGGCTAGAAACATGGTTCGCATGAGTCCCGGGGTTTCCGGTGTGAATTTGGGGCCGATTAGCTCTTTAGCATTTGCAAATTGGCCTAAAGTTGACTTTTGTCAACTTTCTTGGAAAACGCACTCAGATGAAAATTTTGACTGCGCGGTTAGTTATGGAATGCCAAGTTTTGTCTAGAACAACCTTTCGAGAATTACCGGGAGCTTCCGATCAAAATTCGAGGCTCTTGGTAGAATTAGGCTAAAATGGCATAATGGGTGTGGGACCCACTTTTTGTCGAAACGACCTCGTATGGAAATTTCGACTGCGCCATTGAGTCCGGAATGTCGAATTTAGTGGGGTAGCATATCTGGTTTATTTTCATCGGGTCCCGAACGAATTCCGAGGGTCCGTTCGGAGACTTTAAAAAAATAGCAAAAATCTGGTTGATGGTGCAGACCTTTAGCAATTAGAAATTAGACTTTTAGCGACCAGAAATGGTCTTTAGAGACGAGGTTCGGGTTTTATAACCCTGAAATTTCAGCTTTCACCCTCATTTTCAAATGCCGATTTCTCCCTCATCCGAGCTCCGATTTGAATGATTTGAAGTCCTGTATGATCGTGGAGATTGTGGCTACGCAGTGGAGTGATCGGAATGTGTTGGTGAACCCTCGTTTGTGGTGAAATTCAGCTCGAAGCTGCTGCCATCAACTTATGATTTCTTCTTCATTTTAAATTTTGATATCTCGAGTTCTAGAGCTCCAATTTTGCTGATTCAAAGTCCCAAGTGTTCGGGTTTTCATTGGCTTCGTGGATTTGAGGTTGGGGTTCGATGGGTGCACCTCGTTCTGCCTGAAATCGGAGGTAAACCTCTTATTTAGCCTATTTTTGTTAGTTTTAGATTTGTTATTGTTTGGTTGATTGGGAGCGGATCTGACCCCTATTTGATAAATTAGTTTAGGATTAGTGTTGGGGGAAGGATTTGGGACCTTTTGACGGAGTCAATTCCGGAGCGGGTCCCACTTTGCCCGATTTTGACCCAAAAATTGATCTGTCTCCGAATTTGTTAATTTTGGTGTCTAAACAACCGTATTGACGCTGTGATTCAATTTTTGGTAGCGTGGCAGCAGTCTGAGGCCTTTCGGAAGGGAAAATCTCCAATTGAGTGACTTGGAGCGCGCGTGATCTGCTTTGTGGTAGGTTACGGCTTCCATTCTTTCTAGACTAAGCCTGATTGTGTAAATACTGGTTGATATTTGTGAATCTGGGGTGGTTAGTTTGTATTGTTTCCCTTGTTCCCCGATTTCCTCAGTTTAGAGTTGACTGTTGGGTTGTTATGAGCTAGTATCATGCTATAGGTTGGGCTGTTGATTTGATTTGCTGATATGCATGCTGTGGGGTATCTGTTGGTGGTTATCTGATGTTGCATGATTGGGTCTGGGTGAATCTGTTTGATGATTGACTGATTATTGTGATTCTTACTTAGAATAGGCTGTGATTTATTGACACAGTCTCATGTACCTCGTTGACTTGAGTATGTATCCGACGTCGTTTCGAATGGACTAGAACCTTATAGATTGATATAGCAGACTTCGGTCAGATTATGAGCCTTAGTATAGGCGTTTTCGTGGCTTTCGGACCTTTCGATTCTTTGTCCCTTATCGCTGGGATTTTTGGGATGCTGCCGGAAGATGCCGTTGTTGCGCCGATTGTTTGCTGGATTGTGTTAGGCTGGGAGCCTTCGGTTGGTATATATGTGGGGGCGGTGGCCCGTGATGTTTAGTCTCTTAGTGCATTGTTTTTGTGGCTTATCCATTTCGTGACGGCTGGCTCCAGTACACGGCTGACGTTACTCGGTTATCACTCAGGATTTCCAGCGCTAGGCTGACTGGGGTAGGCTACCCGCTCCGGTCCGCAGCTGATGTTACACGATTGCAGCCCGTTATTTCCAGTGTGAATTCGTGGAGCATAGGCTACTAGTCCCAGCTACGCGACCGAGGTATCCGGTGGAACCAATATTTCTAGCGTTAGACTGTCGAGTGTGGGCTGTTTGTGCTTTTCCGAGACTGAGGTTGCCCGGTTAAAGTCCGGCATTTCCAGCTCGTGACTGATGACTGAGCTGGGCTCTGATATTTCTGATATTTATGACTGAGCTGGGCTCTGATATTTCTGATATTTATGACTGGGCTGGGCTCTGATATTTATAACGGGCTCTGATGTTTATGACTGAGCTGGGCTCTGATATTTATGACTGAGCGGGGCTCTGATGGTAATGATTGGGCGGGGCCCTGGTGTTGTTCTGGAGTTGGTTATTCTTTCTATTCTGTAGAATAGCTCTTCTGTGTACCTGTTGGGATTATGGGGGTTCGTTTAGGTTTTATTTAAACTTGCGCACGAGTATGCCCAGCGGGTCTTATGGAGGGCTCAGCTGGGTTTATTTTAGTTATTTCTTTGTGCTTCCTTTGACCTCTGTTTGTGCTGATTCTATCTTGTCCGCCTATTTTTACCCTTCTTGCTCAGTCGGCCTATTATGCCTACTGGGTACCTGTTGTTTTGGTACTCATACTAAGCTCTGCATCTATTTTCGTGATGCAGGTCCGAGCACCAATTATCAGTACATTATGAGATCGGGCCGGGAGCTGTCAGTTCGGGAGACTAGGGTGAGCACTTGGCGTTTTGGGATCACCAGTTTCCTTATGTTTATATATTTTGGCTTGTCTTTTGTTTTCGACACAGTTGTTTCAGTGGTCCACTTTCGAGACTTGTACTCTTTTTAGTAGTTTTGTACTTGTGACTTTCAGGTTTTGGGAGGTGTTGTATATATTTAGTCTGGTTCGTTCCAGCTTTCGTGATTGCTCTTATTGTATGCTTCCGCTTGGTTATGGATTAGTTTCCACCCTTAGTCCCGTTACTGTTTAGTTCCGAGATAGGGTTTTGGCTGGCTTACTGGTGGGTTGGTAGGCGTCATCATGACTTGAGAAATTGGGTCGTGACACCAGCTCATATACTAAAACCTTTGATAATGTTAACAATATTATCTTCATATTCAGGAATAAAATTGGCATGTTCGATGTATGTTTTGAAAAAAATAATTAGTAGTTGTGTATCGATATTTTGAATTACTATGTTGTTGTTTTGACTTCTTCCGCAGATAGTAAAAAATAACATCCACATGCTGCACAGATGCATCAACAACAATTTATGTATCAATTAATTAGTATGTATGTATCAATAGGTGTTAATCAAAAGATAAGATAAGTGGACATAGTTATACCTCATCAGTCCAACACTTGTTGGGTTGGAACATTACGTAGAACCAGTCCTTCGTCGTCGGGAATGCAACTACAAAATCAAGTTGTTTGAATTCAAGTTTCGAGCAATTAACTAAGTAGTGCCCATCCCTGTCTTTCCTGTAAGTGTATAAATATTAAAAATAATTATTTAGTGGGCATTAAGAAATATTAATAATAATACTTGACTGACTTTACTTTTTTGCATGATGCTTGTAAAGACCCTCGATTATCCATTGCGAGAAGGATGACATTAGTTGAGTTGGACCCTAGCCGGAAATGTTAAAACCTTCAAATGGATATTGTTGCCGCACATCACAACTTACTACTTTCTCCTTCCCTTTTGCTGTTGAGCAAGATAGTGATAGTGGAGCAGTAGTGATTGATTTTTATCTTTTTACTGATTATAGAAAGTGATTTGGAAATTGATTTTTTCAACCTCCTAACCTTCAAAGGCTGTGAAATCTTCTTGGATGTATGGACATCAATATTAGATGTCAACTCCTTAATAGTATTTGTCAATTCTTTAACAAGACTAAGAAAAAAATGATATTGCTGCTCACATCCTTCACATCGACAGGAAGAACATTTGATGTTAGAAGAGGAAGTAGCAGTAGCAAAAGATTGAGTTGTTGCCACAGATGAACCTTTTTGTGACATTTTATCTACAAGATAAACGAGAGAGGTTACAACTGATTATAAAAAAATAAGGGGTATCAATTTATACTTCTGTTATCACAGATGAACCTTATGTTGCAACACATGAGTAACCTGTTACTACATATGACCATTCTGTTGGTGTAACATATAGGTGTTTTGTTGCAACATATGACAACTATCTTGCAATTTGTACCAACAAATCACTCATATATTGCAACATATTACACTTCTTTCAACAAATTAGTTTTATGTTGGATAACTGAACAAACTATAATTCTACCAAAATATTAACAAAATGTTCACAAAAAGAAGAACAAAGCCAACAGAAAATGACTTTTCACTAAACAACAACAACACATTACATTTTCTAAAAGTTAGGGTTTTTTGGGTTTCTCCATTTGTGATTCATAAACAAGAAATAACAGGTTCATTATTCAATTTTCAGATCTATAGAACGATTTCTTATTCATTAACCCAGCGATTTCTAAAAAAAATTCAAAAAAAAGACTTACCGATTTTAAGAAAAGTCACAGTTGAAGACGACATTAAGCTTCAGAAAGATTGACGATTGGAGATGAGGAGGAAGAGAATGAGAAGCTTGAGACAACGTTAAGCTGTTGATGGTCGGATTTTCCAAGGGGAAGAAGAAGAAGATGGAGAGAACGTTGGAGAGAAGAGAGAAGTTTGAATCTTTTTTTTAAATGGTTAGGTTAGATTTAAAATAGTTAAACAATGGGATGTTTTTTTGTATTTTATAAAAGATTAAAAAGTTTTGAAAATATTAATTTGGTCCCAAATTAACTTAATTACATTTTAAAGTGAGTTTGACCCTTTCTTGGTCAAAGTGTCACCAAAAACAAAACCAACACTTATTTGACACCTTTATTCAATTTCCTGAGACATTGGCGTCTTTATCATCCAATATGTGGAACATTTTTATCCTTTACATTAATGGACAGACACGTGCCCTAATCTTGTGCATCTACCTGATATTTTATTAAATTTAACCCAAAAAGAAAGAACCCATCGAAATCTATACTACCTTAAAAGCACGAACTCCCTAACTTAAATGTTAAATTACTATAATATCCCTACTTAAAACACCCATATATATCTATTTTAATAGCATATGTTCTCACGAAAGGTTATGACTTTTCCGATGAGTTGTGATTTTTTCGAAGAGTTGTGACTTTTCTGATGAGTTGTGACTTTTGCAAATGGTTGTGACTTTACTGATGAGTTGTGACTTTTCCAAAAGGATGTGACTTTTTTGATAAGTTGTGATTTTACAAAGGATTGTGACTTTTCAGATGAGTTGTGACTTTCTAAAGAGTCGTAACTTTTTCGATAAGTTGTGACTTTTCCAAAGGATTGTCACTTTTCCGAAGGGTCATGACTTTTCAGACAAGGCACAATAAACACATATTCATACTACCCTTTGTTGGCAATAAATAGAGGGATTTCCTCTCATTTTTCAATCACATAAATTTTCTAATATTTTACTCTTCTCCTTCTTACACCTTAATAATTTTTATGGGATTTATTATAGTTGAGTGAGTTTGAAGATCAGTGGAATTTGAGGTACCACTATTCTGATGAAGTAAATCATTTTATTCTAAAAGGATATATTCCAGGACCCCAAGTACTTGAGGGAAAAAAATTTGGTGATAAGTTATCAGTTTTCTATTTTTACTTAATATATACAGTAGTATGTAATGTTCCAATATATGAAGCTAACGTGGAGTAGTCTAAATTTATTTATTTTTCTTAACAGTTTCTCATGTTATGCAGATATATGCTTCTGAATATCTTTTTTTTTAAATTATTGAACCTCTCATGAGTCAGAGAATTGTCACGAGTTGTTTTGTTGAGGCTCAAGACATAAGAAAGACTTTACTTACAATGCTATTTATGTGATTGAGATCGTCAGGAAGTTTGCTTCAAAATAGTTTTTACTATATAAACATTTTCCTTTCGTTTTACTTATATACTTTTAAAAAAAATAAATTATGTATTTTAGTCGAAGAAAAATTCATATGATTTTTAATGATGCTGCGTTGAAGGGTGTATTAGTTTATTTTTTATTTTTTATTTAATTGTTAATTTTTATGAGATAAATATTTTTATTATATGCAAATCTTTATATATACATATTTGGGTAGGTGTTTGAATTTAAATTAAAGTATTATATATATATCACGAAAGTATCATCAAGCTAACAAGATCTTCTAACTTCAAAATATATTATTTTTAAATGTTCTAATTATTATTAAAAAAAAAAAACTCATAGCAAATTAGAAAATATGTGAATCATTTAAAATTTGTCATTTACAAAATAAATTTTACATTAAGTAATATGGAATAAACGTGCAACGCACGGGAAGCTTTAAAGTGTAAAATTTGATTACTATTTTGCCCCTACTCTAAATTAAAATCAAATTAATTATTTTAATAAATAGTAAAATTAATTAGAAGTCATATTTATTTAAGTAAATGCAAAATTAATAAGAAATTTAGTTATTGCACTTTAATTCTTTAGTTATGGCATTATAAATTCTCTTAGTTGTTATTAATTATTACAAATGTTATTCGCATCCTTTTACATTCTTTAGTTATAGCATAATGAATTTCGTTAGTTATTACATCAATTATTTCTGTCTTTCATCCTTTCTTATATTAACTTTTTACCCAATAAATTTTCACATTCTTATACCACCCCTATATACCTGATAACATAATGTTGTTATTGACCCTTGGATGAATCATGCCTGATTGAATAAATTAAAAAGCATTTACAACGATACGAACAATATCTTTGTTGAGTGTAAGGTAAACAGGTAATTATATATATGATTTCACAGATTGAATATATTTTTTATATTTAATTTTTAGTTTATCAATGGGGAAAAAGAAATGAAAAGTCAAATAACTATCCTTGATTTATGTAAACATTCAATCGAGAAGTCAAATATGAGAACCAACAACAAGAACATCATCTATTATATACCTTATGACATCTAAAAAATTTAATTAAAATACTTTAGCTTTTAAATATTTATACTATTAAGCGTGGAATACACGTGCAACACACGTGTTCGAGGACTAGTTAATAAAAGATCTGCCCAAATATTTTATACTCACTAAAACCCTAATAATATACAAAAAGAGTAGAATAAATTAAATCTTTGCAACTCTAATCTTATACTCATTCCTACTTGAAAAACCACCTAGCGAATCTTTAACCAACCCCTTTGTCAATGAAAAACCACCTCTTCAAAGTTTTCTTATCACTGCTGCTGGGAATGGATTCCATTTAGTATGGGCTTCCTGCAATTTGGGGAAATCGAAAATGTCAAGCGATGTAATTCTGAAATTAGTTGTGTGATATTAGACGTAATATTTTTTTTGCACTACTTTATTATACTAAAAATTGATGAGGTTAGTTAATTTTTAGTATGCAGTTTATATAGGGGTAGTTATCCATTTTTTTTAAAAATAAATAAATTTGATTTTAAAATTAATTCTCCTCAAAATTAATATATTTAGCTAAGACTTTTTTTCTTCTTCTTAAGAGTATGTACCATTCATATTCATAATTGAATAACTCAACTTATATGTTGCAAAATTTATTTTCTTTAACCTTTATTTTTTAAAAAACAAAATATTATCTTTATTTTATAATTATTTAAGATTAAAAAAGAGTTTTAATTTTCTGTGTTTCATATTTTGAGTAGAAATGAATGATTTATTGTGTGCCTATAATTTAGGAGTAAGTTTATCGGAAGAATATAATATGGGTAAGTGACCCTAAAAAAATTAATTTTTAATATGGATAAGTTAGGCATGTGAAGTTTTTTGATTATCTAATGTTTAATAATAAATATCATTAAAACTTGCCTTGAAAATAATTTTCATGATAAAAATATGATTCAGAACAAAAATACATTATACGAAGAATTGAATGCTACTTACTAATGAATATAATAACCTTTTCAGCAATAACGAAAAATACTACTTACTAATCGAGAAGAGTTTTTACACTATTAGGACTATTTTTTATTAATTTTTTATGAAAAAGATATTTCTTTATCAGTTACTTCAATTTTAGGAATTCACCATAAAATTACTGTCCATAAATTTAAAACTAACCTCATTAATTTTAAAAATTATTTGCAGTAACAATTAGAGATTAATTAATTAATTTAATCGTAGGAGACAAATATTGACCATGCAGTTGCTATTAAAAAGGGGGAAAATTTCATATATGGTAAAGAGAAAAAACTTAATTAGCCTTCATAGCTATAGTTTGCTTAGTTACGTTCCATAACTATAGTTTCATTTGCTATTGTAACACCTCGGACTTCGAGAAAGGCTAAAAAGGGCAAGTCCACGAACCCAAAATGGACCATGGACCCTTCACAGCACCCTAGACGGTCTGTTTAGGGGTCCATGGCCCGTTTAGGGGTCCATGGCCAGTTTAGGGCATGGTTGACGACCGTCCAAGGCCGCCAAGGTGGGGGTCACTTGGACGGGACCCTAGACGGTCCGTGGTCACCTAGACAGGACCCTAGACAGCCCCTGGTGACTTGGATGGTACGTTTAGGGGTCCGTACAAGTCACCCATCAGTTTTTAAGATTTGGGTCAACTTCAAATAATCATATCTCTTCGTACATAATGAATTAGGCGACCCATAACCTATCAAATTAAAGGTCTTTAAGTCCTCTTTCCAACGCCACCAAGTTTGCTCCATTTGAAGTTCAGAGTAAAAGGTTATGCCTGTTTTAGTGGAGCCCTGTCTGGCAGGTAAAGCTTCACGACTGGCTAGACAGCTTGTGAAGTGTTTCACAGACCGTGTGGCACTAAACGGTCCGTGAAGCCCCTCTTTTAAGACCCCTTGTCAGTTTTTAAGTTAGGGTCATTTTAGTCTTTTTTCAAAGTGTTTGTTACCCAAACTACGTCGTTTTAAACCCTATTTCAAGACCTATATAAGTGAATTAAGTCCTAAAACTATCCATTCTAAATCATTCACCTAATTCTTAAATTTCCCTCCAAGTTCTTCTCCAAATTTCTCTCTCTAAAGCTAAGGAAGAAGAAGTTAGGGTTTTCAAAATCAAGTCTCCAATTCATCATAACTTTTGGGCATTGATCTCTAAGGTATATTAGTATTCACCTATGGAGTCCTTTCCTCCATAGGGTACCAAAAATCTTCAAGTTTTACAAGGTGAATTCTCAATTTAAAATTAGAGTTTTATTCCATCTTCAAGGGTTCTTTTCAATTATGATCCAATTGATTGTTTTCTATCTTTTTATGCATGAATTGAAGTAATTACATGTTTTTGAATTGAATTTATATGAACCTACACATGATCCATGATTTTAAACTATGAAGCCACGATGAAACTTATGAACTATGATCCATGAATTTATGAAGATATGCATGCTTCTTATGAAATTGATGTAAATGAATTTGAGGATGCTTTATGAATATATTTTATGAAAATTATACATGTTTTTATGAAATCGATGTTTTATGATTTAAAGGTGGCTTTTGTGTTAAGCATTAATGTAATTGTGAAAGGTTTTCTCACGCATGGTTTAAGTAGCTATTCGAAATGACGTAAGCTTGGACTAGTCCATGGAAGATGAAACGTCTATAAACATGACTTTAGCTTGGATTGGTAACTCTAGTTGTACCTTTTTATGGATAATAAGATGAATATGATTAATGGCTAATTCCTTGAGATTTTTGCTTAACACCGAGTGGACAAGCGGCGATTATCCATGTCCCATAAACTACGTGCCCCTGTAGGTTTACCTTAAGTGGCCTAGCTAGTGGATCCACCTTAGCTTTAGCTCAGATCCTTACCTTGGCAAGTGAGGACACCCTTTTCGGTGTGTGGGGTAGATACCTGATTCTATGTTATAGCTCACATGGTCTATGTCGGTTAATGGTAAACTTCCCACAACAATGAACTAAGTTACTTTTAAAGTACCTCACAAATGTTTTAAAGATGTTAAGCTTGCATTGACCATGATTATGATTTATGATTTCTAACCCCTTTTATCTTATGATTTAGCTTGTTCATTGCATGTCATATAAAGTCCTTTTTAGCATGATTTCATAACTTTTAAGCATTGCTATCATACTTAGTACATTCCATGTACTAATGCATACTTGTTCCTACATTGTCTCATAATGTAGGGTCTGATGCTCCTACCTCTCCTACTCGTGGCTAGTTGATACTTTTGGGCTATTGAAGATTGGTGAGTTCTCATGATCCGAGGACCAAGAGTCTTTTATTGCTTTATGTCATTTTTAGTTTCAGACTTTGTATGTGATGTATGGGTTACGTCCCAATCACTTTCCTTATGATGTAATAGATGGCTTTGAGACTTATGTTAGACTTCCGCTTTTGTCAAACTCTTTTTAATATAAGACTGTTTCTTTTGAAATCTTTATTTCTATTATCTTGTATGGTGTATGCTAAGTGGCTTGTGTAGGGCCTCTCGGGGTTCTATACGCCATGTTACGACTAGGGTGTACTTTGGGCCGTGACAGCTATACTGAGTAACATTTGTATATCTCAGGTTTTTATTTAAAAATTATACAAATTTAATTTTAAAAATAAATAACGAAAAGGGGCGGTAATTTCAAGTACAAAAAATGGAAAACAATCCCATAAAATAAGGTAATTGTATTTGATTATAACTTATTGTCTAAAATGACTTCTTCAGCACGAAGAACACCATAGTCATTGAGTTCATGAGATCGAAAAATCTTCATTAATACAAATAATACTCAATTGATTTATTCGTTGATTATACAACAACATGCAAATTATTGTAGAAATTCAGTTGTTCCATTAAATCAGAAATAGGGTTTATACAAATACCTAGAATTCTTCATATTCATTTTGTTACATTAAATCAGAAACGACATCATCATTTGTTTTGGACTCATTGATATTAGAAACAATTTCCTTTACTTTCCTTTTCTTTTTAGATCCATAATCAACATCAACTTTGTTTTCCCCCCATAACTGTTTTGATGCCTTTTGCCTTTGCCTGATTATAATTTGTTGCATTCTTATTGGGTCGTTTCTATGCTTGGATCTATAGTCTTCATTAGATCTGATCTTATCAACATTTCTAGATTTGGCAATTGACCCTGCAGTGTCTCTCAAATCTTGTGTTAGACCAGAGAAAAAAATGGAGGATCATCAATATTTTTGCCATCCAATTGAAAACTTCGAGTGATTCTGTTTGATGGAGTTTGAACATCCACTGTTTATGAATGACTACTGAATTAACTGTAATTGAAGATTGAATATGAAATTTTATGAATTTATGAAGAAAATGTAAACATATACAAACACAAAAAAAGAAGATTGAAACATGTTTAGATAGTTACCTAGAATTGAGATGACATGATTATGAGGGAGAAAGGAGCATTCAAAATTTAAATTTGAAATTTTTGAGAGATTTTAGAAGCAAAATTAGTGAATGGGGAGAGGAGAGATAAATTGTGATTTGTACATTTTGGTATACAAATCAGGAGAGATGTATTTTTTAGTGGGACCCGATTTTAATATCAATTTCATTAAACTTTAATTGTAATTCACAATTCAGTAAAACTATAGCTTTATTACATAATATAATAGTAAAAATTTGCCAATTCACGTAATTTTCCGTAAAAAACGTGATTTACTCTTCTATAGTAACTATATTTAATGAATTTGCAAATAGACTTTTTTTTACAAAAATTTAATTTTGTTTATTTTATTTATTTTTGTTAATCAGTTGAAGAGTTTGTGCGTAAGTGGGAATGTAATGGAAAGTTTTAAAACTGCCAATTTAAATTGTAATTGTAAAAAAAAAAAAAATATTTTAGGAAAAAATGATAATATTTAGTTAGTAACTCAGTTTTTATATTCATGTTCTATTTATGTAAATAATTTAAAGTTCTTAAAAATTTAACTAAAAGAGATTAGTGAAATTTTTTAAATTTTTAAATATTTATCTTTGTATAAATTTTAAAATTTTAAAAATAATTATATTACGTTAATTTTAAGTAATTCTCTAATAAAATTTAAATTTGAGAATTTTAGTTTCGAATATAATATAATTATAAATAATTGATTTTAATAAGGTAATTCGTTTTTCTATGATGCAATAAGGCAATAGAAATTCTAAATTGTGACTTTTGTCTTATAAGTCATAAGTTATAAATCTATCCAAACATGTGCTAATAAATATAAAATAGAATTATTAAAGACATCCCATCTCTATAAGCTAGATAAGAGTTTTATCGATCTTTACAGAAAAGTATGGGAAAACATAATAACATTTGTTAAAACATCCTACTCTTAACAACAATACTACTTAGAGCCCATGAAATATAACATCAAAACTCCATAACAAAATACAAAATTACATATTTTACATAATTTTTATTAATCTGAATCTAAGCTAAATTCTTTGTTGATCCACCATGGCTTCTTTGATAACCTCAAGTTCATTAGACAACCAAAAGACAAATTTTTTCACAAAAACGAACAAAATATCACATTATCAAGTTAATTTGCAATATCAATTGTTGAAAAGAAAAATAAAAGATTGTAAAATATCAATTCAACCCCGATATACCTCATATTCACAAACATTAAATTTTAAAAACTATTAAACCAAAATATATGTTAATTATAAAAAGCAACTAAGTAAAACATATCACCCATTATTAAATCATAAATCAGAAACAAAATATCACAACCCAAAAATGGATGTGATAGCACTCGTCATATCCTACCAAGACAAGTCAACCTAAAACTCAAATATCACGATAAAATGCAGAAGTAAAATAAAAATTAAAGTTTAACAACAAATAAAATGTGGATAACAAGTCAACTTAACTAAGTCCCAAAACATGGTTGTCACATGCACGACCCTCGAATGTATTACAATAGATTTGAAAGAAAATACATAAGTCTCAAATAATATTGTCTCTAAAGTAGAACAAAATCAAAAATAAGAGTAAGAGGGTTAGTTGAGATGACAAATAGCAACCTCACAAATCTTCAAAGGAACCCTCAGACAAGAAGAGAAGAGAAAGTATCACGAAGATCCGGACTCGTAACCTACACAAATGTAAAAGCAGGGGGTGAGTACCAAGCAACATGGTACTCAGCAGAAAAACTTATAAAAACAAAGTCAAGTAATATAGAATACAAGTATTCCTACCACTCCAACCGAACTTCCACAGCTACAACCTGCATCAAATCAGCCCAATCTAACAGTGCACAATTTAAATAGCTCATAGCTCAATGAAAACACTCTGACAGTTCCAGATCAACAATACACATGATAAAGTTCATCAATCAAAAGTTCCGCAAAAAGGCACTCACAAGTTCACAATGATATAGATATGCAATACAATGAAATGCACTGTCAAGTATTGTGATGCATGCTTGACCTAGTGATACACACCCGCTGTATCTCAGTCAGGGACCCATGGGAGACATATCTATCCATGCATCTGTCGTGGCGTACGACACAACCCTCAATAATAAAATCCTTCGTGGCGTACAACACGTCCCTTGAATCATAACATCCGTCACGACGCATGACACATCCCTCGAAATAGTACATCCTCTTTAATTCCTTATTCTTCTTCAATACACATAACACTTGTCACAAGCATTTCGTAGAACTAATGCGAATGACATGTTCACACAATTAATGAGGAGATGACCATTTCCATATCAATGCACAATTCACAATAGCACAATCGCGATACAACATCAACAATGAATTAATAAATCTTCCAATCATTCTCAACACATCACACATCAATACATAATCAAGTTATCTTTTATTACCCCTTTTTTTTATTGTTATGATCATTCTATATGAACAAGTCAACCCGTCACCAAGTCCCATTACTCCCCAACACATACCACAAGGAAATACATGATTTTATACGCTGAACAGGGGTAGAAAAATTCATTTGCCTCAAATAATTGAACAATCACTCCGAGACTTGAGTCTTCCCCTTTAGTTGGGCTTCCAAATCAATGAAATCTATTCAAAAAAATAATCACAATAAGATTTTGAAACTAACAATACTCATATTAATATATTTAAAGCATATACCCAAAAATCATAGAGCACGAATCTATAATCAAGTTTCTAATCTTGATGTTAATTAATATGCCAACTCTTATATTTCTCAAATTCAAGCTTAGGGTTAAGTTTCAATTCCTCCAAATATCATAAATCTTATGGTATTCAAATAATACAATACAATCAATGTTTGATTACCTATATCTATATATTAAAACTTCAATTATAATGTGACAGCTATAGGTAAATTATAAAATTTAAGCCAAGTTACAGAACCTGTAACCTCCACCACAAAATACAAAAGAAGAAGAAAAAATATAAAATGGAAATAGGGAGAACCAAATCCAAATAATATGTAGCCAATGATTAACCCGTCATTACTTTCTTATTAGTCCTTAATATTTGACCTTAATTTCCCAATCCAAATTCACATTGGCAGCAATTAATGCATATATAAAATAACTAAAGTTTCCACCTAATATAATAATGGTTGAACATGTATATAACCTAGAAACTAACACTTAAGTGTAAACTAAGTTGAGATTTAGATACATTTTTTTCCTTTTACCTAAAACAATTATGTCATCTTCTCTTCTGGTAGTCGCTGCACCGTAAGTCCTTCCGCCAGGATATTTTTTTTCCTCGTCCACTTTATGATTTATAAATATTATACCCCACTAACTTAATTCAATATATGAATCAACAAAAAAAAGGTTATTAAATAATTTATAGAGTTGACCCATTAACCATCGACTAAAATTAATTATTTAAAACTATCATCAATTAATTAACTAAAGTTAAACGAATAGTTTGAAATTCCCAAACCGACTTCACCGACTGATCAGAAATGACTTGGGGCAACTATCGGGAGGAGTAAAACGGTAATTGTTACAAAAATTTCCAAAAATGACCTTCCAGGTTATTACATTATCTACCACTAAAAACAATGGTCATCCTCGAACATAAAGTAAAAGAAAGTACCCGAAGCATAAAAAAGCTAAGGATATCTGGCACGCATGTCAGACTCAATCTCCCAAGTCGCCTCTCCAACTGAATGGTGCTTCCACTGCACTTTCACCGAAACACTCTTTGGTTCTAAGCTTCCGAATCTTCCTATTCAAAATAGCTATAGGCTCCTCCTCAAATGACAAGTCTGGACCCAACATCACTAAATCAAGTGAAAGCACATGTGACTCATCCATAAGATACTTCCAAAGCATGGAGACATGGAAACCAGGATGTACAACTGACAAACTAGGTGGCAAGGCCAACTTATAAGCCACCTCTCTAACTCGTCCCAAAATCTCAAATGGGCCAATGAATCGAGGACTAAGCTTGCCCTTCTTTGTGAACCCCATCACACACTTCATGGGTGACACTCTGAGCCAAACATGATCGCCCTCCATAAAGTCTAAGGCTCAAACCCTCCTATCTGCATAACTTTTCTATGGACTCTGAGTTGTTAACAATCTACCCTAAATCCTACGAACCTGCTCCACGACATCTCTAAGCAAGTCTATATCTAATAAGTCCATCTCAGCTGAATCAAACCAACCAATCGAAGATCTAAACCACCTACCATACAACGCCTCAAATGGGTCCATCTGAATACTGGAGCGATAACAGTTATTGTAGGCAAACTCTGCTAAGGGCAATTGTTGATCCCTAAAAGCACCAAAGTCAATCACACATGTGCAAAGCATACCCTTTAACACCTGAATCATCTGCTTGGACTGCCCATCCATCTAAGTGTGAAAGGCCATACTCATATCCAACCAAGTACCCAGACCATGCTATAGGATCCTCCAGAAGTGAGAAGTGAATAATGAACCCTGATCAGAGACACTAGAAACAGGCATCCCATGTAGCCAAACTATCTGGCTGATATAGAGTCGAGCTAACTATTCCATCGTGTATGGGTGGATTTTGTCAACCTTTCAGTAACCACTCAAATAGAATCATAGCCACCTACAGTGGTAGGTAAGCCTACAACAAAGTCTATGATGATACATTTCCACTTCCAAGTAGGAATGGGCAACTTCTAAGACACACCTCCCGGCCGCTGATGCTCACACTTGACCTATTGACAAGTCAAACACCTAGACACAAACTCAAAAATATCCCTCTTCATGCTACACCACCAGTAATGCTGACTTACATCATTGTACATCTTGGTCGCTCCCGAATGGATAGAATATCGAGAACAATGACCCTCCTCTAGAATCTACCTAACTAACTTTCCCATCTTGGGCACACAAATTCTACCTCCGATCCTCAACACCCATTCAGAATCAAGTGCAGCCTCCTTGGCTTTGCCCATTAACACCTTGTCTCGAATAAGGCATAACTTCTCATCATCAAATTGTTGCTCATGGATATGTTCCACCAAAGAAGACCGGGCCTCAATAAAAGCAATCATACCACCACTCTCCTCTAAAATCTACAATCGGAAAAGACTATTGGCTAACCTCTAAACATCTCTAGCCAATGGTCTCTCATCAATACTAAGCACGACAAGAGTTCCCATTCTAGGATTCTTCCTACTCAAAGCGTCGGCCACCACATTGGCCTTCCCTAGATGATATATGATAGTTATGTCGTAGTCCTTCAGCAACTCAAGCCATATATGCTGCCTCAAGTTCAGATCCCTCTGGCTAAAGATGTACTGAAGACTCCGATGATCGGTGAAGATCTCACAATGCAATCCGTACAAGTAGTGATGCCATAACTTAAGCACATAGACCACGACTGCTAACTCCAAATCATGAGTAGGGTAGTTCTTCTCATGGTTCTTCAACTGCCTAGAAACATAGGCAATCACCTTCCCCTTCTGCATCAAGACACCACCAAACTGACTCCTGAAGCATCACAATAAACTATAATGTCCAGACCATTCTTGGGTAGAGGCAACACAGGAGCCGAAGTCAATAATTTCTTGAGCTTTTGAAAGCTCTCTTCACACTCATTAGACCACTGAAAACCCACACTGTGTCGAGTCAATCTGGTCAACCGAACTATAATAGTAGAGAAACTCTAAGCAAACCATCAGTAATAGACTGCCAATCCCAAAAAACTCCAGATCTTGATAGGAGAAGTAGGTCACATCCAGCCTCTAACTGCCTCAATCTTGGCGGATCTACTCTAATACCCTCCCTGGACACCATGTGTCCCAAGAATGCCACAGAGTTAAGCAAGAACTGTCACTTTGAGAACTTGGCATACAACTTCTCTTCCCTCATCCTCTGAAGTACAATTCTCAAGTGTGGAACATAGTCCTCCTCACTTCTGGAGTACACTAAAATATCATCGATGAAGACAATCATAAAAGAGTCTAGGTTGGTCAAACACCCCGTTTATCAACTCCATGAATTCTGAAGGAGCATTAGTCAACCCAAAGGATATCACTAGGAACTCATAATGCCCATACCGAGTCCAAAAGTTGTCTTAGGGACATCTAATGCCCTAATCCTCAACTGATGGTATCCGAACCTCAAATCAATCTTATAGAATAATGATGCTCCTAGAAGCTGATCAAATAACTCATCAATATATGAAAGAGGAGACTTGTTCTTTAGTGTTACTTTGTTCAACTACCAGGAGTCAATATACACCCTCATAGTCCCGTACTTCTTTTTCAAAAACAAAACTGTGGCACCCCAAGGTGAAACACTAGGTGAATAAACCCCTTACTCAACAAATCTTGTAATTGATCCTTCACCTCTTTCAACTTTGTTGAAGTCATACGGTAGGGAGGAATAGAAATGGGCTTAGTATCTGGCTCCAAATCAATATCCATATCAAGAGGAACACTCAGAGGATTAGAAGGAACACATTGGGAAACTCCTGAACACAAGAGCGAAATCCATGGGAGGTGTCTCAGTACTAGTGTCCTGAATAAAGGGTAAATAAGACAAACACCATCTCTCCACTAATATCTAAGCACAGATGAAGGAGATGACCTTTCTAGGGTAAGAACTACTAGCTCCCCTCCACTCAACCCTCGAAACACCTAGCATCACCAAGGTCACAGTCTTAACATTACAATTGAGGATAGCATGTGGGGAAAGTCAATCAACACCTAAGATAACATCAAAGTCTACCATACCTAGAATGATCAAGTCTATCCAAGTGTCATACCTCGCCAAGGAAACAAGACAAGATCGATACACTCGATCTATCACTAAGGGCTCACCCACGGGTGTACAAACATGAATAGGTACAAGTATGTTATCACACATCATATCAAACCTAGAAGCAAAATAGGCAGACACATAAGAGAATGTAAAACGTATATCAAACAATATAAACGCAGATCGATGTCATATTAGGATGATATCTACAATAATTGCATTAGAAACCAATACCTTGGGTCTCCCAGGAAAGCATAAAATAGTTAGCCCTCTCTGCCACCTCCAGCCTAGGTTAAACCTTTACCCCCCACTTTGTTGAGCTGTAGTACCACTACCAGAAATTCTACCGCCTCTACTTGACATAGATCTACCTCGTCCTCTGGCTGGTGGTGCCAGTGATCTAGTCTAAACTAAAGAACTAGGCTAGGGCCATCCCCGACCCCTCTACAAAGGACACTACCACATCATTTGATCGGGATCTCCACAAATAAAGCAAAACCTCTAACTCGGGGATTGTTGTGCTGATCCTGAAGAACCACTATAATTGTCTCGCCTTGAAGGTCACTGTCCACGTGTTGCCTGACCACCCTCAGATGTTGGAATAGATGCATGAATGGTTCCTCGACACTAGAAGGAACCACTCCATCTATACAATCCCGTACCTCCAGATGAGGCACCAAAAAAAAAGACCTGATATACAAGCCCTCTTGGGGTCCCCAAAATCCTCTCTCTCCATCAATTCTGCCTCTTTGGTGGCACTCATAATGGACTGGAAAGAAGACCCCTCTCAAGATGCCATGAACATAGCCGATCTATTAGAGAAAGTCAGCCCCCTAACAAATCTATGGATCTTTTTCGTCTCGTCCGTGATAATGGTCAAAGCATGCCAAGACAACTGGACAAAATGGGCCTCATACTCTATAATGCACAAGTTGTCCTATCTCAGACTCTCGAATGTCAAGTGGCTCTCCTCTGTCATGCTCCAATGGACGAAGCATTCATTAAAGGTACTGGAAAATATCTCCCAAGTAACTGAAGGAGATCCAATTGGAAAAGACCCTAAATAAAATCTTCACCATTCTCTCGCTAGCCCAAAAAGCTAGAGTGTAGCATACCAAACCTGATGTAACCCAGCTAAACCAACCGCCTCTAGCAACTCTCGACATGTGGTCAAAAACTTATGAGCATCCTTGCTCTTCCCACCCAAATACTAGGGTAGGTCCATCATCCAAAATTTCTCATACTTGCGTTGCTGATTCTCTGTCACAACAACCAAAGGTGCACCTTAACCCCCAACTAATGGTGCAAGATCATTTCTAACCATGGGACCCACTAGTGGCTGCCCCACTGGATCATGAATAACTCAAGCTTGCTGCTGCTCTGGGGTCTAAGCCCAACTCTAGTCTGAGAGCTCTGTGGTGTGCCATTTTCACCACCACCCTGATTAAAGCTCTCGACCACGCTTAGCACCCTCAATAAGGTATCCTGAAGCAAAGGTGTGGCTACATGCTCTAGAGTAACCTGGTTCTCTCGAACATCAATCTGAGATTCTGGAGAGCTCTCTAGTATGACCCCACGTTGATGCCACTCCATAGGCATGAACTCTGGCTGGTGCCACTCCACGGTCATGGCCTCTAGCTTGGGCTCTACCTCTACCCCTAGTTGGGGCCTAAACAACTACCTCGGTGACTGCTTCCCCTCTACCACCAGTAACAATAGCTTTAGTCCTCACTCTAAAAACATGCAACAACTCAGTACTAACAAAGGTAATCACGGACGATGAGAAATAATTAACAAAAGGAAGTTTCCTGACAATCTTCATAGCCTCTTGAAGATAAGAATAAATGTCTCCTTACCGATCCTCGAGAATCTAATGAGACTCGGCTTGTATACACGTGAGATCTATGAACTTGGGGCTCTGATACCATTTATGACGATCTAAAATGGATGTGATGACACTCATTTTATCTCACCAAGACAAGTCAGCCTAAAATTCAAATATCATGATAAAATATAGAAGTAAAATAAAAACAGAAGTTTAACAACGAATAAAATGTGGATAACAAGTCAGCTTAACTAAGTCCCCAAAATCTATTTGTCACGTGCATAAGCCTCTAATGTATTACAATAGCTTGAAAGAAAATACATAAGTCTCAAAATGATATTATCTTTAAAGTAGAACAAAATCATAAATAGGAGTAAGAGGATCCGCTGAGATGACAAACAACTACCTCACAAATCTCTATAGGAAACTTCAGACAAGAGGAGAAGAGAGAGTATCACGAAGATCCGAGCTCGTAACCTACATAAATGTAGAAACTGGGTGAGTACCAAATAACGCGGTAGTCAATAAGCAAACTCTTTAATACAAAGTCAAGTAATATAGAATACAGGTACTCCTTCCACTCTAACCGAACCTTCAAAACTACAGCCTGCATAAAACCCTCCCAGCCTAACAGTGCACAAATTGAATATCTCATAGCTCAATGACAACACTCCGACAATTTCGGATCAACAATACACATGAAAAAGTTAATCACTAACAAGTTCCACAGAAAAGCACTCACAAGTTTACAATGATAAAGATATGCAATACAATGAAATGCACTATCAAGTATGGTGATGCATGCCTTACCTAGTGATACACACCAACTATCTCTCAGTGTAGGAACCATGGGGTACATATCTATCCATGCATCCATCACAACATCTAACACAATCCTCAATAATAGAATCTATCATGGAGTATGGCACGTCCCTTGAATCATAATATCCATCGCGATGCATGACACGCCCCTCGAAATAGTACATCCTCTTTAGTTACATATTCTTCCTTAATACACATAACACTTGTTACAACCATGTTTCAGAACCAATGCAAATGATCTGTTTACACAATTAATGAGGAGATGACCATTTCCATATCAATGCACAATTCACAACAACACAATTGTGATACAACATCAACAATGAATCAATAAACCTTTCCAATCATTCTCAACACATTACACATCAATACATAATCAAGTTACCTTTTATTACCTCTTTTCATCATTATGATTATTCAATAAGAACAAGTCAATCCATCATTAAGTGTCATTACTCCCTAACACATACCACAAGGAAATACACGATTCTATACACTTAACAAGGGTAGAAAAATCTACTTGCTTCAAATAATTGAACAATCATTCTGGGACTTGAGTCTTCCCCTTTTGTTGGGCTTCCAAATCAATGCAGTCTATTCAAATAAATAATCACAATAAGATTTCAAAACTAACAACACTCATATTACTATATGTCTAGCCTAGACCCAAAAATTATAAAGCATAATCTATAATCAAGTTCCTAATCTTAATGCCAATTAATATATCAACTCTCATATTTTTCAAATGCAACCCTAGGTTACGTTTCAATTCCTCCAAATATCATAAATCTAATTGTATTTATATAATATAATACAATCAATGTTTGATTACCGATATCTATATATTAAAACTTCAATTATAATGTAACAAATAATAGGTAAATTCCAAAGTTTAAGCCTTGTTACACAACCTGTTACCTCCACCACGAAATAGAAAAGAAGAAAAAATATAAAATGAAAATACGCATAACTCAATCCCAATAATATGTAGCCAACTATTAACCCATCATTACTTTCTTATTAGCCCTCAATTTCCCAATCCAAATTCACATTGGCAGCAATTAAGGCACATCTAAAAAAAATTAAAGTTTCCACCTAATATAATAATGGTTGAAGATGTATATAACCCATAAACTAACACTTTAGCATAAACTAAGTAGAGATTTGGATACATTTTTTTTTCCTTTTACCTGAAGCAATTATGCCGTCTTCTCTTCTTGTGGTCGTCGCACCATAAGTCATTTCACCAAGAGGTTGCTTTTTTCTTGCCCACTTTGTTATTTATAAATATTAAACTCCACTAACTTATTTCAATATATGAGTCAACAAAAAAAGGTTATTAAATAATTTATAGACTTGACCCTTTGACCATCAACTAAAATTAATTATTTAAAATTATCATCAATTAATTAACTAAAGTTAAACGAATAGTTCAAAATTTCCAAACCATTGGAAAATGGTCTGTTTCGGTCCATGAATTAAGTTTCCGGTAATCCTTACACACCCACGAGTGGCCACTAGCTCATTCTTTACATTTGACACCACGATCATAGCCCCCTTCGTAGGAACATATTGTACCAGACTTATCCACTTACTATTCGCAATGAGAAAGATTACACCTGCATCAAGCTACTTGATAATCTCCTTCTTCACCACTTCTTGCATATGGGGGCTTAACCTCCTTTGATGCTCAATAATCGGCTTGCAATCATCAGTTACTTGAATTTTGTGGGTGCAAATGCCCAGAAGTATCCCGACAATATTTGTGATTGACCAGCCCAAAATGTTAACAAACTTCTTCAAAACCCTAACTAAGGCCTTTACTTGCCCTTCTGACAAATCATTTACAACGATTGCCAATATTGTGTTATCAGCCCCCAAGAATACATACTGGAGATGTCAAGGCAACACTTTCAATTCAAACTTCGGTGGCTTCTCAATGGATGGTTTAGCCGAAGATTTTCCCAATTCTTCAAATTAATATTTAACTTCTTGGGGTTGGATGAGAATGAACCCGAACCCACAAGAGCTGCAACTACTTCATCAAAATCACCGATTTCCTCCACATCATAGTTGAGCAAAGCAGCTGCTAACAACTCACCGCTACAAGCAACTTCGCACACACTAGCCACTACTTTGTCAATCACATCCACATAAGACACCATTGTATATAATTGGGATGTATCATGGACTTTCATATATTGAAAGTAACTTTCTCATTGTTCACCCAGAACTTCAATTTACCACTTTCAACATCACATATTGCTTTCCCGGTAGCCAAGAATGGCCTATCAATAATAATAGAAATCTCTGCATCAATATCACAATCAGGCACTAGAAAATCAGCAGGAAAGATAAATTTCTCCACCTTCACTAAGATGTCATTAAACACCCTATCAGCTTTTTAATGGACCGATCCACCATCAATAGTCTCATGGTTGTTGGCTTTGGAGCATAGAACCCAAGCTTTTTGAAAATCATTAAGGGCATCAAATGTATGCTCGCCCCAAGATCACACAAGGCTTTAGCAAATTGGTACACCTCTATGGTGCACAAAATAGTAAAGGCCCCCATGTTTATCTTTTTTAATGATCACATTACTTGACATAATAGCTCTACAATTGTGAGAAACCTCAATAGTTTCAAAATCCATTCGCTGCTTTTTTGTGACCAATTCCTTCATGAACTTTGTGTAACTCGATATCTCAATTAAGGCATCCACTAGGGGAATGTTCACTGACAAGTTCTTGAACACACTCAAGAATTTTTGGAATTTTGCATCATTATCCTTCTTTATCAAACATTAAGGAAAAGGAGGGGTCACTTTTATCGGAACTTGCATAGGCGGGGCAACCACATCACCCCCAAATTTGCATTAGAACACTCCCAGGGTTCTCATTATCATCATCATCAGCTAATGATTCATCAACTTGCTTTGGTGGTCCATGATCGACAACCACCTTCTTGGTACCAACATCTTTATTCAAAAACTCATTGTTCAATACTTTACCACTTCGAGTCATAATGGCCAACACATGAGCATCATTCTTCAGGTTGGCAATCATATCACTTGGCAAACCTATTCTCGGTCTTTGATTTAGATGAGCTAAAATTTGGCATATTTGAGCCTCAAGTTGCTTAATCGACACCGAGTGTGAAGTGATGGTTTGGGTCAAAGTAGAGAAATCAATCTTCATTTGTTTCAACACCTTGTCAGATCCCTCTACCTTGAATAGTATTCTTGCTAACATATCTTTGGTCCAAAAACTCTCTGGATCTACTTGTTATTACTTTGGCTTGGGATGGTCATGAGGTGACACCTATCTATGTTTGTCGCTTTGCTCCCTCCAATTTGTGCCTTTATCACGCCAATCTCTTTCACTATCTCTAATGAGTGGCAGATTTGCACTCATTTGAGGCCTATTTAGTTCAACAATTAGCGTCCTTAATGGCTAATTATTTCATATTCTAATGATATTTTAATGATTTATAGCTATGAAGGCTAAAGGACAAGGCAAGGATGAATGCTTGAAAGAATGGCCAAAAACATGGAAAGAAGTGTAAACTCTACATTGTTGATCACCTAACAAGAAGGGCGGATCTCCCAACTAGCACGACTTCACCCAAAATGATTTATCAACACTTGAATTAATTGAGACAGGTCGACGAACTCAAGGAGGAACAACGACTCACCAAATGCAAAAGGTGAACCTGTTGACCATCACTGAAGGTGACAAGACTTGGAGAAAAATTGAAGGCTTAAAAGGTGAACAAAGGTGGTACTCGGTGATCCACCAAATGTGAAAAGGTAGACTTGAACGAGCTCACCAATTGAGGTTCAAACACCTGAAGCCTAAATTAAAAGAAAGGCGAGCTAAGGAGCAAACGATGATCCACCGAATAAGCTTCGCGAGCCCGACTAACATCGCTGAAATGGTCATGTAGTGAATGTTTGGCCAAATTTTGGAAAACTATAAATAGCCCAAAGGAGAGAGAAAGAAGGGTCCAAAAATCACATTCTAGATACTAGTCTTACTATTTTCTCTAGAGTTTTAGAGAGAGAAACACTTTACCTTGTGAAGAACATCTTTGGTTTGGGGTTTTAACTTTTTCACTCTTGAATTTGACAAATTGAGGTTGAAATCTAATTGGGTGTTGAATATAATTGCTTAATTTCATCACATCCATGTCTTCTCTCATGATAGGCATAATTTCTTTATTTTTTGTGATGGGTAGCTAAAAACCCAAAATCTAGGGGTGTAATTATGGGATTGGGTGTTGATTTAATGTAGTGGGTATTGTGTTGTGCTCTATTTTATGTCTATTCATTCATGGATTTAGGCTAATTATCATGAGGTTAACTCACGGGTTAAGGTTACAAACTTAATCCTACTCTCAATCTTAGATTGATGCTCGAAAGAGATTGATTGGAGTGGGTAATTAATCTAATTCTTGCAATTTAGGTTTGATGTCGATAATTTGCTTGAAAGAGAAATTATACTTCAGATCTATTTGCCCAAATCTACTTGAAAAAGAGATTTCGTAAGGTAGTGGGTTATTTTGTAATTCACATAGATGAAAACGAAAGGAGATTCTATGAAATGATATTATGAGATCGAAAGAAGATTAGTGTCTTTGAAGATGACCCAGCCTATCCATGTTTGTTTTGCCCTATTGAGCACCACAATTACCCCTATGTGACATTGATTCCTATCCCCGCACCCCTAGATTGCCTCTTACATTTTTCGAACTCGTGATATTCTACTTTAATTTTGACTTGTGATAACAAAATCATTTTACTTAAATTTGGTGGAATTATCCACTACTCTCGTGATTTCTATAAATGAATGAATTTACAACCTAAAGCTCCTAATTGAATTCCTTGTCGTACACCATTCTTTGTGGGATTCGACCCCGACTCTTAGTTGGGTATTTTTATTGACTGCGATCTCTTATTCTGTTAATTATTTTGGAGGATAGTTTAAGCGTTATAAAAAATTCTTCAACCATTATCACGGTCTTTGTTCCAACCTTGATTCCCACCCGACCTTGGATAGCTCGGACGAGAATCCCTTGCTTGGTTGCTCAAAAATTGGACCTCTTCCTCACACATCACCTCAAACATCTCATCATCTAGGCTCAACCCGCTGCTAGCTCCAACCTCATTCACCGCTTTGAAGCCACCCCAATGATATGCTTTGACAAAAGGTCAAGTTGGGTGTTCATTTTTGCTATGTTTTTTTATCATGTTCTTGGTTCTTTTCTAGTTTCTCCATGTCAAATCCACAGTAAGGGGAGACACTTGGTCTTCCCTTGTATGCCATGCATAATTAATCTTGGTCATCTCATCAATCAAAGTCGACGCTAAGACAAATGGTTGTCTCATGATTCCACCTCGGATGAGTTTATTGGCTACCCGCTTATTCACGGTGTCAAGACTTCGATAAAAGTATTGCAACAAGACATTATCCAACAGTGCGTAAGGAGGACATTGTAGCACCTGCTTTTGGAACCTTAACCACGTCTCATGGATCTGCTCTCCATCAACCCACTTGAAATTTTGAATACTATTCCGAAGATTCAACATCTTCTAAGGAGGAAAGAACCTCTCAAAGAATGTTGCGGTTAGTTTCTCCCATGAGGTGATCCTTGGTAACTCAGTCAACCATGTGGTTGCTTCCCCTGTTAGAGAAAAGGGAAACAATCTCATTCCAATGGACTCTTGGAATATGTTTTTGAACGTAAATGGACCACATACATCCACGAAGCTGTAAATGTGGTCATGGGTATCTTCATGAGGTAGACCCCCGAATTACCCTTTCATTTGGAGTAGTTGAATCATGGTCCTGATCATATGGAATATAGCATTGCCCACAGTTGGGGGAAAATGAATAGCTCCCGCACTCCCTAGTTCTTCCAAGTTGACATATTCAAATCTTACACATCATCATTTTTCCCATGATGACTAGCATCATTTCTCCCAATGACACTCATATCGTCACCTAATAAGAGCACAACAAAGAAACTAATGGTAAGAGTGTTACTACAAACAAATCAGTTCACAAAATAACTTCACTAAAAGAATTCTATGCACCACTCCCCAGCAGCGGCACCATTTTGATAGCGCTCAGATTACTCATCTTACAAGTCAACAAGTAAGTGGTCATCAATCATAAACAACCCAATGAGGGTTTGGGTCGAATCCCACAGGGAGCGGTCTAAGAAAGAATTCAACTATGAAGTTAAAATCGTGAGCTAATATCTTGTAGAGTTGTAACAACCAATATTTAACATAATATAAATTTAGACTTGTCAAATTGTCAATTTAAAATGATTTAGTAACCAATAGTTTTAACAAGACTGAGTGAACACGAGTGATATAAAAGTAGAGAATTAATCTAGGAATGTGCAGAAGTGGGTATTGATTTCGAAAAGGGGGTCAATGTGATTGATCAACAACATTAATCTCTCATGGATAGGGCAGATCAATCTCAAGCACAAAAATACATTTCTCAATCACAAATTTGTTTATCATAATATATTTTTTTAAGCCTCTCATGTTGCATACACAAAACAATCTAATACCTGAACATAGATATCTATTTTTCAAACAAATCTAGCATTTATCAATGAAACCCAAATTCCTTTTTTCAAGAAAACTTAGAAATCATAGCTAATATGCAAGTATCAAACTAACCATCCACTTCATGTACTCTTTTCCAAGCAACACATGAAGATATAGGCTAGAATCAATTTTGCAACCTCAAATCATATATTAACACATGACAATTAGTTTGAATCCATGAAAATCAATGTAAAACTGAGAAATACACAAAACCCCACTATTTTAATCAACACCCAACTTTATTTACACAACCCTTGAATCGGGGTTTTAGCTACACATATTGAAAATAATAGAAATTATAACAAAAATATTTTCTGACGTATGGGTATTAAACTTCAAAATGTCAAGAAACCCGAGTCAAAACCTTCAAAATTTAATTACAAACTTGCCTAGCACTCAAAAACTCAAGGTGTTCTTGTCTACAATAATTTCTTAGGACGAAAGATGAGTTTTCTCTCTCTTCTTAGCCATTTATAATTTCTCAAAGGTCAGCAAAAATTTTGTTTCCAAACCCATTTGGCGATGTGAGTCAGGCTCGTTGACACACTCGACAAGTTGTCAACTAACTCCTTTATCACCGTTCCTTCCTTACTTCAGGCATCAGGTATTTGAACCACATTTGGTGAGCCTGATGGGTATCACCGTTCACAGTCGACGATTACCTGAACACCACCTCTTCTCGCGTAATTATTTTTTTATTTTAGCCAAACATTCTAGCACTTTCGGCAATCTCTTCATCATCTCGCTGACTTGTTCAGTGAGTCGCCGGACATGTTATCATCTCCCTGACCTTCTTTCCGCTTTTTAGTTTGGGACTCTGTCATTTTCAGTGAGCTCAGGAACATTTGGTAGGTCACGAAGTTCTCTTTGTGAGCTTTGGCTTCACACTTTCTTTGTTTTTTTGTGTTTTTGGCTTGTTTTTGCATGTATTTTTCCTCACCTTGTCCTTAAGCCTTCA